>JABWTJ010000348.1:423855-1023855 GCA_016801875.1 Solanum sitiens | reverse complement strand
TGGAAATTCTCTTAGAGCCATACTTGACCACACACATAGTTCCCAACAAATAAGGATAGGAGCAATTTTAAGAATTTGCTGATGCAATGAATGAAGAGGTTTCATAGACCACCATCGAGAAAAGAAACATGCAAGAAATCCAGGACCATAAGGAATACAGAAAGGATCACCAAAAAAATTCCATATGCTAGTAGCTAATTCACTGGTACAAAAGGAATGATGTCTTGTCTCATTTACGGGGATTCGACAACAATGACATGTAGAGGAGAAGTCTTCCAAATTTATCCAAGCTGACCATTCAGAATAATATCTTTGACCGGTCATAGTGGAGGACTGTCATCAATTGTTATACTATATGCAATAGCCCCCATACCAGTCCAATTGTCCCACCATAAGCTCAATGAATTCCACGCCTAGGGGGTTGGTTTGTCCATCTGATTTAGTAAGATTGTTCTCAAACTGATGTATAGCCTCATCAGATCTTTGTTGGTCACCGTGTCGTGATTTTTAATTCTATGTATTGTCAATCTCCTTCTCTTGTCATTGATAGTGGCATGAAAGTATTTGCTATCAGAGTCCCCTTCTCCAATCCATCTAATGTTAGATTTTTGTTTAAGTATGGATTGATCATATTTCAACCACATGGTATATTGAGCATGCACATGGTGCATTTCCGATCTAGCATCATCCCTATCATTATCATTAAATTCATTTTCAAGATGTTGTAGTTTTTCATCCCATTCTTTCACCTTATCATGCACATTACCAATAGTAGTTTTAGACCAATGACTGAGAGTTTTGCTAAGCAGTTTAAGTTTCCACATACTACCCTGGATAACAACATTCATAGCGTCTTGAACCACATGTTTGAAGTTAGGATGTTCAATAAAACATTTAAGAATCTAAAGTATTTAATACTTGTGAATTCAACTTTAGAACATTTGACTAGCATAGTGTTCTACACTATTTCTCGAAAAGTTGGCAGCCAACTAATGATTAATGAAAACTCTATCAAGTCTCTTCCAGAATCTATTCCGTTTTTCCCTAGCATTACACCTGGTAAATCTAGGACCAGTAAAACCGGCATCTACCATGCCACAATCATCTATACAATCTATGAAGTCCCAACTTTTCTGCATTCTATGAGGAATTCCACCTTTCTTTTCTCCAGCACTCATAATAAAATTAATACACTAGGTAAGCTAAAATCACAATGTAAATGAGAATTGGTTACGTAAAAGAAATATTGGATTTGTGGTTGTATACCACTAGTTTCACTTCACATACAAACCCAACACAACCTCAGATTGAAGTCCCATGGTTACGAAATCGCCGTTGCTAGAGCACTTTGCCTTCTATGTTAGCCTATCCATGTATTTTCATAATTAGTCACGAGTCCAGGTGGGATTACCAAAAATGAAAAAAAATAACAAAATATAGGTTTGAAAGAAAGAATAAATAAGCACACCATGTTCTCTTAAATTGCTCAAAAGAACCAAACGTAATTTAGATAACAAACTAATCAAACTTCAATCTTTACACCACTCAAAGCACACAGGGCGTTCTTAGCCAATACCTTAATAAAGACAACATAGTTGTGTTCGTTAAAATTCCGAGCAGAAACATGTTGACAACTGGTCACAAGAGAAATATCTAAGGAATGATAAGTCTACTTGATCTTCTCACATGTATATAAAAATGTAGCACCGAAAACTATGGGTACCTATCGCGCAAGCAGCTGAGATTTCCCAGTGATAATCGACCAAATAGGTCTTAGCAAATCATCCCAATTTCTCCACAAATGTTTCTGTCAATGTGCTTCCATTGACAATTTTTGTAGTTGCTACAATTATGTCATATGCCATCACTTCCTGTAATAGTATAACAGTGTAATTTATCTTTTAAGTTCCTTTTCCATAGTGCGTTTCCAACGAAGGATGTGATGATTAAGGCTTAGTAGACTTACCTGGGCGCTCAGGAAGTGAAGAGCAGAGATCTCTGCAGATGTCACTCCACCAATGAAAACGTCAAGAACCAAAAAACGCCTTCCATCAACAACTCTGGGATATCATCTATAGTATTAGAAAGTAATTGAACTTCCAAGTTCCAAGAGATGATAAGAAATTTTAAGCTTTATGCTTTGCATAAATTAGCATCATGACAAATATAAGGTCCAGCAACTTTTCAAATGCGAAGAGCAAAGACAGAATAGAATAATAAGGTGCAACAAAACAATAACAGCTTAAAGGAGACATAAGGGTTAGGGAGAACTAGTAGTTTCTACAGCATAATGATATACAGCAGCCATCGCTGGCCACTGGGTGTCCCTCTAACTTAATTTCTTTTTTGGGTCTGATCACACAACCCAAGTCCACCATCATTTACCTCGCTTCAATCTCAACGAATTAGAAAAATTATTCAAACAATCGTCTTATCAATATCACCTCAAGTTCACAACCAAACAGACTTTTCTCTATTTAGTAGCTTTTCTAATTTAAGTACTGATGGAAATGCATCTAAAAACTAACATTTACTTTCTTTTGACTGTTCTATAGGAAGAATTGTTACAAGGCCAGTTAGTGGATGTTCTTTCGGTACATACTTGTCTGAGTTATGCAAAGACCCGTTTAATAGGTCCAGCAACGGACTACTGGAAAATCCACCCTGCAGATAAACAAGCAAAGATAACAGATTAAGAGTTGTATGCCATCATAAGATGATAAACAAAAATGGAAGAATCCATGTGAAGAACAAAACATAAACAGAAAGCTTAAAGTTTACCCTCTTAATATCTGAGTGTGGACCTGACAGCAACTTCAATAGGTCGCCATAGGAGATATCTTTGGGACTGTATTTGTCAGAGATCAAAGTAGATGTTAAAAATGATTACACTGGTGAGGTAATGATAATAATGACAGCTGTGCAAGAACTCCTTTTAAATCCATGGCCATATTCTTCAAGTTTCAAGAGAGGAAGGAGAGAACATCCTTTATCAAGCTCAAAATAATATCATACTTAGCAGTATCAGTATCCTCCACTTCAAGCCGCAGAGCACGTTTAATTGTTATCCAGTTGCTTTTAGTCTCCTGCAATGTGAAGAAAGTTAATAGAGAGAATAGTGCAGACAAATTTCACTGATTTAATATTGCAAAATCTTTGATGAAATCCCATGAATGAACTTTTCCGGCAATGAGTTAAACTTTTTGACAAAATCCTTCAATTCGGAGACGATTTGGTTCTGCATATAATATAAAATGTAACAAAGAAGTCAATTATTGAACTAGCAAAGCTAAGACATGCACATATACGATTATTGACTAACCGTGATCTGCATTTCTGTGTAATCTTGCTTCATGGAAGTTGCTTTTTGACGTAGAACCTGCAATCATATTGCAAATGACAATTAAAGAACCAGAAGACTAGGGAAAGAAGATGAGCAACTGAATCTTATGATAGGACATGAAAGATCGATATGTATGCTGAAGTCACCTAGACTTTGTTGTTAAAAAAATTGGAGAGAAAATAAATCAGCCTGGACGACAACTTCAAAGTTCTGATCCCGTATCTCTTTGAACAATTTTTTTTTGATGACAATCTCTTTGAAAAAAATTTCACTACAAAGGCAATGAATTAAAAAGTTCAGAACAGAGAAATAAAACATCTTAGACGCGGAGAGAAGGTTAAAATAAGAACACTCTCTTTGTTTTAAAAAGAGAAAAGACAGTATATATTTCTCCAGCGGAATATGGATGTGTGAGCAAATGAACTTCATCAAGTAAAGCTGGGCTCAGACTAGATGCCGCAATTCAGCCCCACACTCCTGTTTATAGGTGTGAAAAACACCGAAAAGAAAAACAATTTCCTTCCTACAAAACACACCCTTAATGGAAATATTGTCCAAGTTGAATATGGGCCTTTTCATATGTTGGACCTTCAAATGGGCTTTATACTAATACCCAATTAGATTCACGGTTTAATTTTTTTACCCCACATTGCTATACTATAACAACAAAAAAAACTAGCTCTAACAACCCGTCCTCAATTTGAATTGCAAGTTGCAACTCGTCTGCATACCTGAGATATATAGGACCAAAATATTATTGGTAACTGAATTCCTACATCGAGCGTTGTTATTGTTGTCAAATTCAGTCTAATTCCACCTACCTTATTGAAAATATTTTTAAAACCTAATTAATTAAATATTAGGTAATAATATTTCAATTATTTTTTAGATTATGAGTTATTTATTAACATGAAAATTAAATAATAATTAATTATATTGTATAATGAATTAGCAAAAAGAAATAATTACAAATTAAATGCAAGTGCATGTATGGTGAAGGACCAATCACAAATTAATTGTAAGTGCATGTATGGTGAAGAACCTAACAGTTATTTGTATGACTTTAATTTTTTTTCCAGCATGACTTTTGAGTTTCTGTATGACATTATATATTTATTAACTTACAAATACACTTGTGTGCTTCATGAGAAGGTATTTTTCTGTAAACTTTGTCATGAAGTAATCTTAGTTTTCTTTTTATTTGGCTTGTTTTGTTAAGATAATAACCATGGAAATGCCGATGAAATGAATGAATTTTCATCAGCTTCATTATCAAGGTGTGAGGAATAACGAAAAACAAGAGATTTTTTTTTAAAAAAAAATTAGTCACATTTCATTATTGTATCTGTTGATTCTTTAATTTTGATATTACTTCTCTTTTGCTTCTTGTATCATTTGATTTCTGTTGTCATTTTTCAAGGTTTAAGTGATGTTGAATGAACTGTTTATAGATTCTATTATATATTTATACTTTTATATTTGGTCTATTTTGTTTGCTTTTTAGATTTAACTTTTTGTTGTTTGTTTTATCCTTTTCACCCCAAGTCCCCAATACATATTGCATGGAATACTACTATACCCGTCATATGAATATTATTAGAGTCGAAAAGCTAGAAAACGCTAATGTTATTTTTTCTTTTTGATGGTTACGTACTTTGTGATGACTAGGCGAACAAAAGATGCACACTATATATTTTTAAATCATATCATTTAATCTGATATTATTATATAACTTCGAAAGGAAGTTCCCTTGCATCTATGAATTACCTTTAATATACCATATTTTATGTTATTCTTTAGAAATACAATATTCAAGGTTTTTAATATGTATCTATCTAACTATACTATTAGATAAATAGAATATCTTAAAATAAAGTAATTAAAAACTAAATAAATCCTATCAAATTGAATGGCTACATAAAGTTTAAAGACATATTTTTACTCTTCAATCAAATTCCTTCTTTTGGTATTTTTGTGGTAGTTTACCCCTCGATGATGTTGATTAGTAAAGTTGTTGTTTCTTTATGCTATTAAGTTTTAATTTGGGTTACACTTGAATGTGTAATTGCATGAATTACTATAGATAATTTTTATTATATATGAGATGATATATTGTAGATGAACTTGTATTTTAGAGGATTAATTCATTGTTTGAAGTTCTTTGTCTAATTTGATGTGGCATCGCACAAAGCATGTTGATCTTAATAGCTTGTCATGTTACATTTGATATTATATATACATTTTAACTAATTATTTCTATTAAATTTCATTATGAAAGGACTCTGAAGTTTAATTCAGGCAAAAGGTAACCTATCTCTTTCAAAAGTTCATATAACTCATCACATATTAATTCTAATATTATTTTAATAAACTATTACTTAGCCTGGAATACACGTCCAACGCACGTGCTCGAAAACTAGTATATTTAAAAGCATCAACTCCTAACTTAAAAGTTAAATTACTAAATTACCTTAATTACACTATAGCATCTCTCGCTAAATATCCCAATTCCCAAATGCCGCCACTTCCCCCAGTTACGCTTTGAACATACCTCTTATTCCACTGCATACACCTCTTCAGAAGCGACACCATTTCTCCATCCTTCGCTATGAAGAAACAACTAACACACCCCTTTGTCCGCTGCATACGTCCCTTCGGAAACGACACCACATGTCCCTCCTTCACAATGAGAAAACACCTCTGTCCATTAAAGCCAAACAGTCGCACCACCTCGCTTCACCATAATTATAAATACCAAATTGCGACTGCTTGTCCCCCCATCAAACATACAACAAATCCAATTGACGCCCAGGTATGCAATGCCACACCGTCTCTTTCACATACTGTCTTACTTATTGTTTCCTTCACGAGTTTTATTGTTTTCCCTGCATGCAGAAAAATCACAAACAGTACATTCTGTGCATTTTCTCAACCATATATCAATTTATAAGTTATTCCCTTTTGATTGTCATTCTCTTATTGCTTAAATCCTTCATTCGGAAAAAACATAATACGAAACACATTCCAGATGGAATTGTTCCCTCTGTCTCTTCCCCTTGCGGCAACAAAAACATTGACTGTAATTTTTCTGCACACCTTTATACACCCCTGCCAATTATAAATAAAGATTTCCTATATATATGTTAATTTTTCACTTACGATTCAATTGTTTATATGTTACTGGTTCCCTCTGTTAGGCATCACATTGAACTCAACAATTCAACAGACATTGTTGTACCACACCTTGCCATTTATAACTAAAGATTTCCTATATATATGTTAATTTTTCAGTTACGAATTGGTTGTTTACATGTTACTTGTACCCTCTGTTATGCATTCTATTAAAAAAAACCACAAATAACATTCTTGGACTCATCTCCCCAGGTATCTGCACGTAGCGTGATTCAACCCACATGGCAACTGAAATTGAATTAGCAAAACAGAGTCTACCGATAAACAAGATACCAAAAAATTCTGTTGATTCTGTAATGAGAGCCTTAGTTATTCGAAGTGGTTCAATAACACATTACAAGAATTCACGGCATGAAGGGACTTTCAGAACGATAATATTAGTTGATGAAGAGGTAACAACATTGACACTTTTACTTAGGATCCCATACTATTGTTTATGTTTGTTGGACTTATGTTATTCCTGCGTAATAATAGGGGACAAAAATCCAAGAAACACTATTTAATAAGTATATTGAAACATGGAAGGACTACTTGAAGCCAAATAAGAGTTACTACATTGCTAACAGCCGGCTAGATCATGTCAACCCCAACTACTCTTCTGTGCATAAAGAAATTGAATTGGCGTTTACATACAACACAATAATAAATGAGACTGACCATGAAGTTTCAACACAAAAATTCTCTAATGGGTTTTTATCACTGGACGATACTGATGAATTACCTAATGGTGCTATTTTTGATAACATTCCAGACGATTAAGTTGTAATTTTCATGCTCCATTACGTAATCAGTATTACTATGAATTTACCTATTTCCAGACTTGATTTGCGTCTTAGTTTCAGTTAATCCCCTTATTCAAACTGTGAATTCCAAGCGACGGGAAATAGTTGTTACAAATGAGTTGTAAGTTTGATGTTTATAATGTACCATCTATAGATAGATACTGCGATTCCTCACTTTTCACTTTTGACTGATAATCCAGCATAGAGCATACAATTGTTACTCTATGTGGAGATTTTGAAGAAAATGACGGTGCGTTCCTTGAAAAGCTGAAAGATGAAAAACCTATTTTGGGCTTATGCGACGTTAGAGTCTCAACGTATAAAGGTATCAAACATTCTACGTAGTTGATTATAGAATATATAATGAGTATACTTTCTGTTTGAAAACATTAACATGTTGTTCACACATTAGGCCGATTTGGGATCTCCACAATTCCTGTGAGCAGCGTCTTGATCAATCTAATATTCGAAAAAGAAAATGACCTTCGAGCTTGGTACATTGTATTATACTCAATTTTGTTCACCACATTTACTTCAACCCAACTGTTAGTATCTGTGCGTCCACAACAAGTCAATGGACCAGGTCCCTTGACACACAAAAATGTAGTTTCTGTAAGTAAATGCAGTTTAATGACACAAGGAGTTTTACATGGAAACCTCCTTGCTCAAGGGAGTAAAACCACGACCTGTCTCAGAGGATTTTCAAAACCGTTTCACTAATCTTCACAAGCAAAAGGAAATCGGTTACACAAAATGTGAGAAAAAGTGTTTAATCTTACTATCAAGCAATAGCTCTATTGCTTGATGAGCCTAAGTAGATATTACTCTACCCACTAAGCTATCACACTAGACAACTTAGGATTTTCTAAGCAATCCTACAGACTCCCACTAAACCATCAACCTACTAATGATTTAGAATTTCTAAGCAACACACAGGTTGCCCACTAAATTAGTTTAACTAACTAACTTAGAATTTCCAGATCAAAACCCCACTGAGTCCTTTATAGTTTTAGGATCAGTTCACAATGTAAGATCGGAAGAGAGTATTTCTAAACAACTACACACTATGATCGCTTAAGCTTGAGTTGTTTGGAATATTTCTTCTTCTTGATTTTCTAAGCCCTTGCAAGAGTTCTTGAATGTGCTTTTTCAAGTTGCAAAAAAATCAGTGAAGTGTATGGAGATGTTGTCTTTGTATAGAAAAGTCACTATTCTTAAACCCATGCCATTGGTTAAGATTTCTGACGCTTTTGCCGTTGTTGGAACCTGTGCACCAACTATTTGTACTTTCTCCAGCTGGCAGTCAAAAAGCAGTTTGAGTTGAGAACCAGGTACCTTCACAAGGTCCCTGTGTTTTGTCAAATCATCAAAACTTCAAATAACATTTTCCCCCTTTTTGATGATGACAAACTATACTCCAGACTTCAAAACAACATCACACACTATCACAATTTTTATTGTTCCCCCTGAATTGCTTGTCCATACACCTGAAATGAAGAAAAACTCACAAAAACCAGAGACCACCCATAACACACACCAACACACAATGTGTTCCCCCTGAAGCACATATTTCCCCATTCCCCCTGAATCACCCACACATAAAATTCCCCCTTTTGGCATCATAAAAAAGAGACACAGTAAACCAATATTATTAATAATATAGCCAGGTAAGATCATAGCCTTTAGGCAATCAAGCATAAAAGAGTGCATTTGACAATAGACATTGGCCAGAACAAAAGAGGAATGAGATTAGTAGCAATCCAGAAACAACATTCAATACATTAAAATTAAACTACGATTCAAAAGACTTGGTAGATAAGCCACACAAAAGACATACAGGGAGATGACAGGACGGACTATAAAGGAGGAGGCTGATGGGAAAGGGACTGAATGATAAGAGTAAGTCGAGCATTAGCATCATCATTGTCCTTGATTGCTTTCTCTTGTAAAGCAATAATCTTGGCCCTCAATTCTGCATTTTCTTGCTTCAGTTCTTGAACTACAGAGGTACCAGGTCCCGTAGTCTGCGCCTTGAGTAGCTCTACCTTAGGAATAATAATTCTGCATCCTTACTACTCAACCTCATAGTCATCTCTTCCAACTCATGCTTCAATTGATCCTGGTTTTCAACAAGTTGAGCCACTTTGCTCTTAGGATTTCCCTTCCCTTCTATGCATTCACATTCAACCAAAGTAGACTCGGAGAAGGATTGTTTCACAGTAGCAACTTTTCCAACACCAAGTGGAATGTTAAAGTGTTTGACTACTTTAGTTAAAAAGTATCCATAACCCATACCATGCTTTCCTTTTCGCTCAATGACAGTTTTGTACATGTGTTCGAGCATAAGTCCTGGAAGATCCAGAGATTCAAATTTGCACAACGACTCCATGATAAATAAATTAGCAGAAGTTGCTGAAGTTCTCTTTTCAGTTCTTGAAGGAGGATTTTGTTGACAAACTCAAATACCAACTGGAATTCACTCTTCATCAATTTCTTGAACAGTCCAGCACATCGGGTAGTAGGAAGCTTAGAACAAGTCTTGATGAAATCCACCGAACAATCCTTTCCAACTACGGACCTGATACCTCCTCGAGGTACTCCAAGAATTGTTCCCAGTAGGTCTTCATCAAGATGAACAACAATGTTTTTCACTCTGGTATGTATACTACCATCTTCCTTAAATGAAATGTTGTAATAGAATTCACGGACCTCTTCCTCATGAAGAACAGGAGACTTAAAGTCAAATAAATGCATCCTGATTGAATCTCTACAATATCATGAAGAAAGTCCATTCCAAGTTGATTAACAATGTTCATGTCGAACACCCTTCCAGCCAAGACAGTTTGCGTACTCAAATTATCAACAATTTCATGCTTGTTGACCAACCCTTCATGCACATGCACCTGAGGACCAGGTCCCTGTTCAGACTTTTTAGTTTCTGTTGCAGATGTCTTTCTCTTCCTTTTCCCTTTCACTACCACCTTTGTGGGTTTCGTGTTGTCAGACTTCTTTTGTACACTTTGTTTCATTTTTCCTGAATTTTTTTTACCAGATCCCCCATCAGACTCTCCTCCAGAGACTTCCACCACAGTAGACGAAGGCATTTGGAGTTTTGACACTCTAAAGGTTCTTGCACTTCGAATTCTGGCTGTGGATTTTGCACTGGCTTTCATAGCATCAGCTAGCATTTTCTTCGAGTCGGATCTAGTAAACGGTCTTCATATAGAGTCACCTTCAACTACCTTTTCCTTTCCCTTTTTAGAGACATTCGCGTCTCTCTTCTGTAGCGACCACTGAATCAGACGATTAGCACCCTCTTCGTCAGAAGAGTCGGAGGAAGGATATCTCCCAAAATCTGGAGTTTTGTCATAAACAGGTTGGGTTTCTCTGATGTCGTCATTTATGGGGTTTTCACATTCCTCTAGTCTGGCTTCTTCTCTCATCATAGTGAGACTCTCAATAACCAGTCCTTCACTCGCAGCCAAGATATTTGACTCAGATGTTTAGTTCTCTGGTAAGTCACCCTCAAAAAAGGTATCTGAAAGCATTTCTTGATAGGGACCAGGTACAAGAGGAAGACTAGGACTGTTTATATCGATAAAATGAAGGGTGTTGAGGATTATCTAAAGAAGGACTGATTGCGGAGGTTTTTGGAACTTTGGATTTTGACCCTGAAGATGATGGAGTGTAAAAGTATACTGAGTCAATCTCACTCAGAGATGCGAGCATCTTCTTTGATGAGGATGATGGTTCCGACATGTTTATCAGTCAAGGAAAGAAGAAAAGTAAAGGAGCAACAACAGAGAGAAGAGAGAGAAAGAGTATTTTAGGGTTTTCAGAAGAGAAATTACAAACAAGTATGAAGAGGTTTAGAAAAGAGAAGGGATGTATAAAAGGAAGTGAAACGGTGCCAGGTCCCTATGATTTGACGCGTCGTTTGGAGTTTTAAGCGATGGGATTAACGGTCAGAATGACCGATGACTGACACGTGGCTATATCAACGGTCTCTTTAAGCCAGTTTAAAATTAATGTAAAGAAAGCTAACCTCTGTAGGAACCAGGTCCCTTAATGCAACTTAAGCACCATTCCTCAATGGTTCTTGCAATGTTTTTGCTTTTGCCCATCTTTTATGAATGTATACCTGCAATAGGTACAACATTGATCTTACTGAGACAAATTATTATTTATAAAGAGGATACATGCACTGCAAATTTTAGCCACCAAGGAAATTTCATGCTTGAATGACTTTGAGATCAATTTGAATTCAGCATGCCAAACTTCAACCTGTTACTCTCAAATTGATCTTTGCTGAGAGCCTTGGTGAAGATGTCTGCAATTTGTTCCTCGGTTGGGAAGTAGGTCAGCACAATATTTCCTTTTTCAACATTATCTCTCAGGAAATGATGTCTCACATCAATGTGTTTGGTTCTCTTATGGTGAACAGGATTCTTTCCCATACTAACAACACTTATATTATCACACATAAGAGGTATTGACTTGATGCTTACTCCGAAGTCCTCTAAATGTTTCTTAATCCACAACAGCTGTGAACAACATGCAGCTGCTGCTACATATTCGGCTTCAGCTGTTGAAAGAGCCACTGAATTCTGTTTCTTCGTTCCCCAAGAAATAAGAGAGGATCCAAGGAAATGTGTCATCCCTGAAGTGCTCTTCCTGTCTACTTGATATCCTGCAAAATCACCATCTGCAAAGCCTACAAGGTCAAAAGAGTCACTAGCTGGATAGAAAAGGACTAGGTCCCCTATTTTCTTCAAGTATCTCAGAATCCGTTTGGCAGCCTTTAAATGTGAATCTCGAGGACAAGCTTGGAATCTTGCACACATTCCAACACTGTATACGATGTCAGGTCTTCTAGCAGTCAGATACAATAAGGATCCAATGATTCCCCTATACATTGTTTGATTCATAAGAGGATCAGCTTCATCAGCTACAAGATTGGAATTTGTTCCCATAGGAGTATCTATAGGTTTGGAATCAAACATGTTGAATTTCTTCAACAACTCATTCGTATACTTCTCCTGAATGATTGAGATTCCCTCTGATGATTGCTTAATTTGTAGCCCCAAAAAGAAAGTCAGTTCACCCATCATGCTCATCTCAAACTCCTTTCCCATTAATGATGAAAATTCTTCACACAAGTGCTCCGATGTAGCTCCAAAGATAATGTCATCCACATATACCTGTATGATAAGTAGTTCATGTTCTCTTTTCATTAAGAACAAGGTTGTCAATTTTCCCCCTTTTGAAGCCATTTTTCGACATGAATTTGACAATCTTTCATACCAAGCTCTGGGAGCTTGTTTTAACCCATACAAGGCCTTATTCAATTTGAACACATTATTTGGTAGCTCAGCATCTTCAAAACCAGGAGGTTGTTTAACAAACACCTCTTCCTTTAAGTCTCTATTTAGGAACGCACTTTTGACATCCATTTGATACATCTTGAAACCCATGAAGGCAGCAAAGGCTATAAGAATTCTGATAGCCTCCATTCTCACAACTGGTGCAAAGGTTTCATCATAGTCTATACCCTCTTCTTGATTATATCCTTGAACAACTAATCTAGATTTGTTCCTTGTAATCACACCATTTTCATCAAGTTTATTTCTGAACACCCACCTGGTTTCTATAACAGTTCTGTCAGCAAGTCGTGGGACCAGGTACCATACCTTGCTTCTCTCAAACTGATGTAGTTCTTCTTGCATTGAGTTAACCCAGTCTGCATCACACAAGGCCTCTTTTACATTCTTAGGCTCAATTGATGAGATAAAAGCTGAAAATGCAACTAGATTTCTTATTTTTGATCTAGTATGGATTCCAGAGTTCAGAGGTGAAATGAGATTATCAAGTGGATAAGATGAATTGTGTTTCCATCATGGTCTTGATGTCAACGGATGTAACTGATCAGTGTCCTACTCTTCATCGACGAAATCCTCATTTTCTGGAAAGTGAGTGATATCTTGATTGGAGTTCTGAATGGGACCAGGTACCTCTTCAGGCTTATCAACTTCATCAGTCTTTTCAGATGAACTTTGATCAGCATTGTCAATCTTCAACTGATCATTTGTCTCAGTTTTACTTCTTTCACTTTTCTGAGCTTGAAACAACTCATTTAACTTATCTTTATCATTTGATGCTTTCCTTTTCAGATTTCCATCTTCATCAAAGACTACATGGACACTTTCTTCAATACATTGAGTTCTCTTGTTAAATACTCTGTATGTCTTACTTGATGAAGAGTATCCTACAAAAACTCCTTCATCACTTCTAGGATCAAACATTCCAAGATCATCTTTACCATTGTTCAAGACAAAACACTTGCATCCAAATGCCCTAAGATAGCTCAACATAGGTTTTCTGTTGTTGAGTAGTTCATAGGGAGTCTTATTCAGCAATGACCTTATAAAACATCTGTTTGTGACATGGCATGCTGTGTTAATTGCCTCAGCCCAAAACTTTTATGGAAGATTTGACTCAATAATCATGGTTCTTGCAATATTTACCAAGGTTCTGTTTTACTTTTCCACTACTCCGTTTTGCTGAGAAGTTCTTGGAGCTGAGAAGTTGTGGCTTATGCCATTTTTAAGACAGAGTTGATCAATTTTTGAGTTTTCAAACTCAGTTCCATGATAAGACCTGATCCCAGCTATCACTTGATTCAATTTTGTTTGAATCATTTTGAAAAACACTATCAATCCATCTGGTGTTTCTGCCTTTGATCTTAAAAACCTTGTCCATGGGAACCTTGAGTAATCATCAACTATCACCAGAATGTATTTCTTTCTACTTCTACTTTGAACTTTCAAGAGTCCACATAAATCCATGTGCAGCAGCTCTAATACTCTTGATGAGGTCACTTGCTTCTTTGACTTGAAGGACGTTTTGATCTGTTTTCCTTTTACACATGCTTCACATATTTTACCTTCACAAAATTTCAGCTTTGGCAGACCTAGTACCAGGTCCTTAGAAACCAGCTTATTCAATAAAGAGGAGCTCACATGACCTAGTCTCCAATGCCACAGATCGGTATTTTCATTTTGAGCACTTAGACATGTTAGATCATCTCCATGAGATGTTTCTAAGTTTGCCACATACATGTTTTTACATCTTTGAGCTGTGAGAATCACTTTCTTTGTAGTCAGATTAACTACTGTACACTTCTCATATGTAAACTTTACTTCATTTCCCTTGTCACAAATTTAAGACACACTCAGAAGACTATACTTCAACCCACTGACATGGTACACTTTATTAATGGATTCTTCAAGAGTTTTTCCCACTTTACCAACACCTAAAATATGCCCCTTCTTTCCATCACCAAAAGAGACACCTCCACCTTGAAGTGCCTTGAGCGAGAGGAAGTTTTTTGTATCTCCAGTCATATGTTTGGAGCATCTACTATCCATGTACCAACATTGACTGCTACTCCTCTCACTCACCTACAACAAGAATCACTTATTAGACTTAGGAACCCATTTCAATTTGAGTTCCCAGAAGGCAGATAAAGGAGTAATCAAGGTGTTTCTTGCCCAGTGAGGTAATTTTAGATTCTTTTTTATCAAGAGCTTTTGAGCAGGACCAGGTCCCCCTTTTGAAATCCTTTTCTTTTCTGTATAATTTGAGAATCTTTCATGTGACTCTCTCCAGGCTGTACATTCCCTTTTTAAATGCCTATTTCTACCACAGTGAAGACACATCAAATTATCAGACACAAATACATATTTGTTGTGAGGATTGAAAGGAGGAGCAATATTCAAGCTTCCTAAACCCCTTTTGTTGTAGTTGCTTTGATTTGTCACATTTGAAAGCAGCTTAGAGGATTTTGTCCATTTAAGGGAATTTGCAAGTTCATATTTAAGTTTGGCAATATCTCTCTCTAGGCTATTGCTCTTTTCCAAAGCTAAAACAAGGTTAGTCTCTTGTAAACTAGTAGACTTTCCTTTCTGTTTTTCAGACTTCTCAGTCATCAGATACAATTGTTTTTTGAGTTCTAGTTTTCAGATACTAGAACAGCCATTTTGTCTTCAATTAGTGACATTTTCTCACCAATTTTATCTTTGTTTTCATTTAAACTTTCAAACTCAGCATTCATGGAATATCTTTCAGAAGTTAACTCAATCACAGAATCAATCAACACATTTGCTAATTTTCTCAGTCTTTTAAGAGAATAAGTATTCAGATTTTGCTTAAAATCAAGAAGAGTTACCTTATCCTCAGTATCTTCATCATCTGACTGAGCCATGAAGGCAAACATTTCGTTGAATATATTATTCTCATCATGAACCACCACCATTGATGCATCATTGGGTTCATCAAAATCTTCTGAATCACTCGAAGAATCTCCCCATGCATGAAGAGCTTTCTTGACCACATAATCAGCTGCAGCTTTTCGATCATTTTTATCAAGTACCAGGTCCCTGCGCTTTTCTTTCTCGCCTCTTGGTCTTTGATTTCTTTGTTTTCAGCTTTGAGTAATGGACAATCTCTTATAAAATGTCCCAACTTTTCACACTTGTGACAGGTATCATTTGGAGTTGCAGTTCGTGGAACATTTGATCCCTTTCTGAATCCCTTGTTTTTCCTCACAATCTTCTGAAACCTTTTGATGAGGTAACCCATATCATCATCTTCACTGGAGCCTTCTTCTGAACTGTATTTCAGCATTAAAGACTTATCCTTCTTGGCTTCCTTCTTTGACTGATCGTAACTTCGAGTAATCTCATGAGTCTTGAGATTTCCAATAAGAGCATCCATTGTCAACACCTTCAGATCATTTGCTTCAGTGATGGCATCTACCTTGATTTCCCAGGACTTGGGAAGGATTCGAAGAACTTTCCTGACCTGCTTGCTCATACTGATGGTTCTCCAAGACTTCTTAACTCATTTGTGATTGATGACAGTTTGGTGAACATCTCATGAATGGTTTCACCTTCTCTCGTTTTGAAATTTTCATACTGAGAGGTAAGCATATCAATCTTTGACTCTTTTACTTGTTCAGTTCCTTCATGAGTTGTTTTCAAGCAATCCCAAATCTCCTTTGCTGATTCACAAGCTGAGACACGACTAAACTCATCAGGACCTATACCACAGACAAGCAGCTTCTTTGCTTTGTAGCCTTTTTCAATCTTCTTTCTGTCTGCTTCATCGTATTTATGTCTGGGCTTTGGAACAAGTCTAGTGATTTCATCATCTTTTTCTTCACAAATTGGAACAAATGGTCCATCTAAGACGATGTCCCACAGTTCACTGTCTTCAGCCATAGGGAAATCATGCATTCTAACTTTCCACTAGCTATAGAAGTGGCCATTGAAACGAGGAGGTCGAGTCGAAGACTGACCCTCTTCCAGATAGAGTGGAGAAGCCATTCTAGAAAAGGAATCACTCTCTTGGTATTAACCAGATAGAGTACCCACTCTGATACCACTTGTTAGAATATGTGCGTCCACAACAAGTCAATGGACCAGGTCCCTTGACACACAAAAATGTGGTTTCTGTAATTAAATATAGTTTAATGACACAAGGAGTTTTACGTGGAAACCTCCTTGCTCAAGGGAGTAAAACCACGACCTGTCTCACAAGATTTTCAAAAACGTTTCACTAATCTTCACAAGCAAAAGGAAACCGGTTACACAAAATGTGAGAAAACATTTTTAATCTTACTATCAAGCAATAGCTCTATTGCTTGATGAGCCTAAGTAGATATTACTCTACCCACTAAGCTATCACACTAGACAACTTAGGATTTTCTAAGCAATCTTACAGACTGCCCACTAAACCATCAACCTACTAATGATTTAGAATTTCTAAGCAACACACAGGTTGCCCACTAAATTAGTTTTACTAACTAACTTAGAATTTCCAGATCAAAACCCCAATGAGTCCTTTATATTTTTAGGATCAGTTCACAATGTAAGATCGAAAGAAAATATTTCTAAACAACTACACACTATGCTCGCTTGAGCTTGAGTTGTTTGGAATATTTCTTCTTCTTGATTTTCTAAGCCCTTGCAAGAGTTCTTGAATGTACTTTTTCAAGTTGCAAAAAACTCAGTGAAGTGTATGGAGATGTTGTCTTTGTATAGAAAGGTCATTATCCTTAAACCCATGCCATTGGTTAAGATTTCTGACGCTTCTGCCGCTGTTGGAACCTGTGCACCAACTATTTGTACTTTCTCCAGCTGGCAGTCAAAAAGCAGTTTGAGCTGAGAACCAGGTACCTTCACAAGGTCCCTGTGTTTTGTCAAATCATCAAAACTTCAAATAACACCAACTGTCAAAACTAATGTTCAAACTCAAGTTTATAATTGCAGTCAAGTTTAATTGAACATAGTTCTCTAACATGACATAATTCCTGTATTACCATTGTTATGCACTTAGTTATCACAATAATCCCAAAAAAACGATGTGCTCAGAACTCACTATAAATGGCTCACACCTTTGACTAACCTCATTGTACATGCAGGCGTAAAATCATAAAGGAGGACAACAAAGATATTACGGTAACACCAAGTAAGGTAATGAGAAGAGCCATTGAAGTTCCGTTGGTCCATATTTTCGATGGGTCGTTGGAAGATTAAAACGTACATGCTAACCGATCAACCACTCTATAAATAAAATTCATTTGTATGTTAAACATATATTCACTAATATGATATTGCCTATCTACAGGATCAGAGGCGGATCTAGGATTTGAAGGTCCTGGGTGCCATATTCTTCAAGTAAGATAAGCGGGTCGGTTGCTTTAATTTTGAGTTACAATCGAGTTATTTATTTATTTTTTGATCTTTATAAAGAAATTGGTCAAACATACATGTTAGTGCTATTTTCTTTTAGATATTATGGGATTAGAGCTAAGTAACAATTAAATTTTTATTTCTTTTTAGGAATTAGTGGCCTTATTCGCTGAAACTTTGAGGAAAAGAGTTTTTTCACACTAGAATTTGAGCTTGTATAAACTATTTAATAGTGTTAGCTCAATATATTCATATTCCATTGACTTTATGTATTGTTGCAAAATATAACAAAAGAGAATACAAATTTTAGTTTCAATCTAGTCATCTTACTTATCAAGAATGTTGGTAAATATCGAAAGAACCGTCAAATTAAAAGAACTCTAATAATAATATTAATCATGTTTAAAATTTATATTTAATAATATTTATGTCACATTCATAATTTAATTGATAAAGTATAAACACGCGATACTTATATCAAGAGATTAATAATTAGTGAAAGAGAAAGTAAAAGAACTTAACAATTAATTATGGTGAATAGGAGTCAATTTGAGTTAACAAAGAATACTTGTAAAAAATAAGAATAAATTTAAGGGGGGGGGGGGGGGGGAAACTCACAATTAATTAAAAAAAAGACAAAACAAAAGGAAAAAAAAAGAAAGAAAAAGCTTTAAAAATTAATGCTGCCAAGGAATTTCGAACCGGTGCTGCCCGTGTGGCAAATTACCTACTTTGCCAATTGAATTGTTAACCATTTTATTTAGTGGGTGGCAAATAAAGTATATGTTCGTTTTCTTAAACATTATACATATATATACAAAGTTTTTTTCGAGATCAGTGGGTGTCGTGGCACCCTCACGGGCACCCATAGATCAGCCTCTGTACAAGATTGTATGTACAAGTTCAAATCAACTATTGTAGACATTCTCAATAAAGATGAGCCTTGTTATTTGTCATGCAAAACATGTCGCAAGAAATTCAAAGTTATAGAAGAGGTTGCATCTTGTACCAATTGTAATATTGACAATGTAGATTGTGAAATGAGGTTAGCCTTGCTTAAAACTCCATTATAAATTTAGTCATTACAAAACAAAGTAACTTTAAATATTAATTTATTGCCCAAATGTTTAAGATAATGGTTACGACTTGAAGTGTCTGCTGGAGAACAACGTGCGCGAGTAATACTTTTTGAGGCGGCTAAATATTTACTAGGCTGCAACGTGTAAGATTACATAGAATCAACCTCATTAAAGGTACAAACTATAGTTATAAAGTTGATTGAATGTAACGTCATATTTACATGGTCTCATGCATACCTTACTTGCAACCTTAAAACTAACATATTGAATTGTTCACATCTTATCAAGAAGGAAGAATGTAACAACTACCGCAAATTGGTGTTGAGTAAAGACAAGCAATTCAACTTCCTTTTCAGAGTTGATATGACTGATTCAAATCCCAGAAGGAGTTTAATTGATGAAGAAATAGATCCATTGTAAGATGAAGCACCCATTATCATGGAAGAAGAAGTAAAATCAGTGAGGAAGTACAAGAAGAGGGCTATGAAAACCACAAATGCAGCAGACCAAAGCAACTTGAAGAAACCAAAACCCACTAAAAATTAGACGTATTTTTGAATTAAGTAACTAATGTATTTGTCACTTTGCCTGCTTATCCAATGTTTGTATGTATATTTTAACCATTTATGTGTGAAATCATAGTAGTTAGTTATCCATCTTATCAAATGAAATATGCAATTCTCACCTCTCTATGAAGTATAACTACTTACAAACTATTATTGTGAGTAATTCAATACCTAACATCAAATGCTCACACATCAGAACTGCAACATTCCCTCCCAAGGATGTTACCTTCATTCCATAAACAACCCTTATGTGATGCTTACCCCCAACTGACCCAATCACACTATGGTTGTGCACGTCATGATGCTTATAAATTTATGTGTAAATTTTGTATATAGCATTTTATACAGTAATATTATCAAGTTATGGCATTAGATTTTCAATTTCATTGTGTAGCATCTAATATCTCACTCTATAGCATTTTATTAATAATTGTATTGTTAATTATAATTTATTAAAAAGAAACAATTAATTAAAAATTAAGGGGATAAAGTAATAATGGATAATTAATGTTAATAATTAACACACTGACAACACAAATCATGGAACTTTTGTTTCTTTATTAATTGCTACATTTAATGCATGCAGACACATTTGTGAATATGAATAGTTGCACTTTCTAGGGAGTTTAATTAAAGTTAAATATATGATTAGCACGTTTTTAGGGATATTAAACATTTTCAAATTATCATCATTGCCTTAAATATCTCTAGTTAGTTAAAATAATATTTTTTTTGAATTAATTCCTTAAAAAACGTTGTCAACCAGATAATAACACATAATATTTTCAGATTTGCATTTTCAATCAAATTTGGATCAACGTTACAATTATTATTCATTCCAAAATTTCATTATTATTTTCAGATTGCTTTCAACGTATAAGTCATTTTTTTCTAAAAATTCAAGAATATTTTCATAGCTGCATATTTCACTTCTTATTTTTTAGTAACCTGATAAATTTTGGCGTACAATATATGTTTTTATTTAAATTATAATATATGTTTTTGTATTAATTTTGTATTGAAAATGTATTGTGTTTGTTTATGATTAGCACGTTTTTAGGGATATTAAACATTTTCAAATTATCATCATTTCCTTAAATATCTCTAGTTAGTTAAAATAATATTATTTTTTTGAATTAATTCCTTAAAAAACTCAACCAGATAATAACAAATATTTTTGGATTTTCATAATACTTTCAGATTGTCATTTTCAAACATATTTGGATCAACGTTACAAGTAGTCTTCTTTCCAAAATTTCACGATTATTTTCAAATTGCTTTCAACGTATAAGTCAATTTTTCTAAAAATTCAAGAATATTTTCATACCTGCATATTATTTTTGCGTACAATATATGTTTCTATTTAAATTATAATATATGTTTTTATATTAATTTTGTATTGAAAATGTATTGTGTTTGTTTAATTGGAGTATTGTATAGGGCAGTGAATGATATATTAACTGTGTATGAAGTGTGTATGAATTATATGAACTGATTATAAATTTGTGTAACGTTGAAGTCTGATTTTTTTTTAAATAGTGTATGAAGATTATACGAAACGTGTATCATTTGTGTATGAAAGTCTATTTTTTTTTCTTCAAAATTATAGTATATGTTTCTAATGAAACTAGAATATATGTTTTGTATTAATTTTCTACAGCGGGTAGATCAAAACTTGAAAGATGGAAGGGGTTTGCTGACGTGAAATTCAAAAGGACAAAAATGACTTGCAGTAGATGCCGTCAAGTTGGACACAATAGAAAGACATGTTCAAATTATCCTGTGCAAAAATAATGATTTCGTAATGTTACATTTGTTATTGTGTTGTTTTGAATGTTAGAAACACGCTTTGTTTTATTGAGTGCAGTTGTTATCATTGACATTTATAAAGTTTGGTTTCATAAAAAATTATCATATATATATATATCATTTGTTTCTGTTACATATGTCAAAGTTCAATATGACATTCATAATTCATACAATGTTTATACATTATAAATATACATTGAACTATACAGCCATTCATAAAATGTTCATATAGTATTCATACAATGTTCATATAGTATTCATACAATGTTCATATATGTACCATTTGTTTCTGTTACATATATCCAAGTTTAATATGTGATTCATAATTCATACAATGTTTATACATTATATATATACATTGAACTTTACTGTCATTCATAAAATGTTCATATAGTATTCATATAATGTTCATATATATACCATTTGTTTCTGTTACATATATCAAAGTTCAATATGACATTCATAATTTATACAATATTTATACATTTTTCATACAATGTTCATATATTTTTGCATGTTGCAATCAAAATTTATACAAAAATCATACACATTTAATAAAGTGCAAATATTCATTTAAGCATACTACCATTAAATACAACAGTTAATATATTATGACATATATAGTTAAATATATTTTATACAACATGCAGACATTAGTGTTACAAGATCTCTACTGCTGGATTTTTGTGACAAGTCAAAATCATCTCTTGGTTTCACACACCAAGAAGACGAAGAAGAAGAAGAAATTGATGAACTATATGATTCTTCACTCACTTCGTCTTGTTCATCATTCGACTTCTTCTCTAATTCCATCGCAACTGTATAGCCTGAGATTTGCGATTGAATTTGAGTTATACATAGATCAAAAGATGGTATTTCAACCATGAAGTTACCGGTATAGTTTGTACCTCTTTTGAATCTCCTTAGGGTATTTGATTTAGACATTGTATTCAACAACCCAGATCCTAAAAATTTTTAGACAAATAAATATTAAATAATTTGACATAAACAAATATAAAACATGAAAAAACCTGCATTATCTATACAACGTAAATTTCTCCTAAAATCAAGCAACAACATAAAAAAATTAAATAATTTGACAAAAGAATCAGAGAAAAAATAAAAACTTTAAGAAATAAACCTGTTTGATAATCTATACAACACAATTTTTTCCGAAAATCATGCAATATTGCAAATTTGATGGTCGAAAAATAAAAAACCTAATTTTGTGAAAGATTGATAGAGATGTAGTTGAATAAGGATTTTAAGCTTAATCTGATTTTGGGAAATAAGTTTAAAGCTTGAAAGGGTTTCTACTTGAAGATGACATTAAGAGTGCGAATATGTATGCTCACATTTAAGATGACAGAGAAATTAGGCGTGCTATCTTTAATTAATTAATAGAGAGAGAAACATGTGCTGCCTTTAATTGATTATTAGAGAGAGAAGCGTGAAAAAAGGCGTGCAAAATTAATATGGTAGAAAGAGAAGCTTGTAAATAGGGGAAAGGTTGAGTGTATTGGGGGAAGATAAAAGAGTATTGGTTAATATGGGGGTGGGTAGTTATTGGGTAATCATATAATATGAAATTAATTAAAATCAAATCCCTAATTTTTAGATTTTATTTTTTAAAAGGTAACTATATAATATGAAGTTTAATTAATATTTAATAAATAAAAATTTATTATTTATATTAAAAATATTAAAAGATAATTGATTAATATTTAATAATTTATTATTTATATTAAAAACTTTAAAAGGTAATTGATTAATCAGTAATAATTTAAAAGGTTTTGTTGATAAAAGGTAAGTGAATAAATGAAACTAATTATTTAAACATAATAATTATTAGTTAAATAATAAAATAAATTTGTTTTATTAATATATTATTAGTTAATATGCTATAACTTGATAATAATATGCTATAATTTATTTTTAAATATATATTTTTTAATTAATATATTATTAATTAATGTGCTATAAGATGATAATAATATGCTATAAGTAGTTTATTTTTAAAAAGTATGATTACAACTTGATATTTATCCTCTTAAATGTGTGTGGGATGTTAATTTTACTAAATTTATTATGGTTCATATGTACGCCGATAACTTCCCAGGAAGATTGAATAATATTAAATTTTGAATCCATTGGAAAAAAAACTGCTTTAACGCATATATACTTATAAATAATACGCCAATACTGATCCATATTATACTTGTCGTGTTTCCATAACAACAGTGACCGACTAACATTGTGCAATGCAATAAATCAACAACAAAAAAAAAACAAGTAAAATAATACAGAACAAATCTGCACAACCCCCAACAATCTATACTTTGCAGGTCAATAAATTCACAAAACTAACATCTTTGCCAAAAATAAAGTCACTCATATAAATATTTTAATAAAATTTACATAATTAATTTTTAATTCAACATATAAACGGAAAAGGGCCTAAAATACCCTTGAAGTATTGAAAATGGTACAAAATTACCCTCCATCCACCTATTGGGTCCAAAATACCCTTCTCACCCACCTATTGGGTCCAAAATACCCTTGTCATCCACCTTTTGGTTCAAAATTGACCACTTATTTAACGGTTTTATATTTAAACTATTTAAATATTTTTTTAAATACGTGGCACGCAACTATTTGTTATAATTTAACTTATTAGTATAATTTATAAATCAATTCACTACCCACCCATTACTAATTAAACCCCTCCAAATTAATACACCCGTCACATTATTAATGCAACAACAGAAAAGCTACTGCCAATTGAGTGTTTTTAAAAATTTAAGGCGAAAATATCCATAGAAGTAAATTATCATACGTTAAGTGTCTAAATAAAAATTACCGATAAACTTAA
The DNA here is from genome assembly GCA_016801875.1 of Solanum sitiens. Lineage (NCBI taxonomy): Eukaryota > Viridiplantae > Streptophyta > Magnoliopsida > Solanales > Solanaceae > Solanum > Solanum sitiens. Next base: position 999,458 of record JABWTJ010000348.1, on the reverse strand, counting down.
AAGTCTGACTATGTCCATCTTAATTATTCTTACGTCTCAATTATGTGATGTTACTTCATAGGTAACTTTTTTTCAAAATAATATATTAAAGGTTTTAAAACAAATCATAAATATTTATAAAATTATATTTTAAAAAAGTGCATGAATTAATTCGGGATGTATTACTTCTTTACCTTTAATCATAAATTTCTAATTCAATCTTGAAAGAGAATCCTATTGAAAGTGTCCTCCTAAATAAGCGGCTCAACCTATATTTAATTGGGGCTTCAATTCTGACTCAAATAATTTTGAATGTCATTTTCAGGATTCTATAATTTCATCGTGTTTTAGTAGTGTTTATGACGATTTTGATATTATAATTGGATTATTAATTGGGTGGGGTTTAGTTAGTAATGAGTGGGTAGTGGGTTGATTTATAAATTATATTAATAAATTAAATTATAACCAATAGTTGAACGCCAAATATTTTAAAAAATATTTAAAGAGTTTAATTTTAAAACAATTAAAGAAGTGGTCAATTTTGAACCCAAAAGTGGATGACAAGGGTATTTTGGAGCCAATAGGTGGATGAAAAGGGCATTTTGGAGCCAATAGGTGGATGGAGGGTAATTTTGTACCATTTTAAATACTTCAAGGGTATTTTAGGCCCTTTTCCGACATATAAAATACTAAATTTATGGTTACAAATCACAATCCCATTGTAATATCATTTTTGTATATACGCAATAAGATTAATTAATAATTTTCCATTGAGCAGTTAGTACATCATTAATCTTACTGTAATCTTAAAAGGAAAAATTAGTAAACTAGTCAAATAATTTAATTTAATTAGTAAAAACCTCCATATTTTATAAATATTAGTAAAAATATCAAAAATGTCATTATTTTAGAAAGGATTGTGTATTATAATTTACTTCCTATTTTATCTCATTTTAATTACAAATTTTCCAATTAATCCTCTCTCATATGTTTTTTTAAAAAAGAAATATTTTCTCTCTCTCATATTTTCATCTTCCAATTCTTCTCTATTTCAAAATCTGTTTTCTTTTTTTTTTTTTTCAAAACAATATATTTATAAAGATATTCACACAATCCCTTTTATTAAAATATGAGTCTTTATCCATTTTTCAATATTTGTTTTATGATTTTATTTTTGTATAAATCGTTCAAAATTGTTGTTTGTAGTTGAAATCACTTTTTGGGTTTGATAAACTCTAAATCACTCTCCAATGGCAGAATCTAAGAAAATTACTAGAGGTATTCAACTTAATCAACAATGTTCTATTTTTCAAATATCACAATTGAAACTTAGAACACAAATGATGATAATTTTGTATTTTAATTTATTTATTTTGTATTTCAATATTACTTTGTATATAAATAAGTTCTATTTTTTTTTATTTTATATTCATCATAATGGTATACCAAGAAAGTCACATTTGTATTTCAACTTAAGTGAGTATTTATTGTGCTCATTTTGTATTTCAATTTTAATTTTCAATGACAACAAGTTTGTATTTCTTTTTCATTATGTTTTCAACATAATTGAATACCAATAACTTTTATATTTTATGTGTTCACTTTATAATTCAAATTAAAATTGAATATCAAATTGTGGTGAGTATTTTACTGTGATCATTTTGTATTTAATACTCACATTGTATTCAGAAATGTTTGTATTTTTTTGTGTTCATCATAATGATATATCAACAAAGTCAATTTTGTATTTCAACTGATGTGAGTATTTATTGTGCTCAGTTCGTAGTGCTCAGTTCGTATTCTAGTCTCAATTTCAATGACAACAAGTTTGTATTACTTTTTATTATGTTTTCAACATAATTGTATGTCAACAAATTTTGTATTTTTATTCTTTATATCATATATTATCATTATGTATTTACATGAAAGATAAAATAGAATCAATTTACATATATAAAAAATTGCTTTCAACTGACTTTATTTATTAAAAACTTTGTTTAATTACTTTGTTACATAAAAACTATTATCTCCAATACTAATTGCCAAGAGTCAATACAATATCAAAATACTAAATTAATTCATATTCCACGTTTCCACCAAAGGGACCATATAGATCAAAAGTCTGCAAAACTTGATAAACATCACCCCTACAATAACAAAATCAACCGACAGGCTAGCCAACACATCAGCCAACAGACACACCTAAAAAACAACGCAGTTGTCTGGTTGCTTTGCACCGCATGCCAAAAGTTTCCTCCGCAAACATTGCAACCACTTCGTAAAAAGGCCTCTTCAAGACAATATGGCCCGACACCATCCGACGAAAAGATGTCACAAAACTTTACGACCTCACCAAGAAATTCTGCATCATCAAAAATACTCCACCCATCACATACCATACTTCCATCAGTTAAAATTAACAAAACATTGTGAAAGCGTGACATATTGATTAACCCAGAGCATCTGCACAATCAAATTACACACTCCTCTGTTCTGTTTTCATGTTAAATACCAGGCGCTACAAACAAAAATAGACATAGCAACATCAGGCACCGTGAATTCAAAATTGTAAGTTTTCCGTAATTCTCGTAACATATTCTCAAACAGATCGATTATCCTGGCCCTGTCAACTACACCAAGTAATGTTAGATGCATTATGTTACTCATAAGAGTGAAAAATGTAAAAACACGACAGCCCCTTGGTCCATGGCGGTTTTAAAACTATGGTTTCATGATATATTTGTTCGTGTATCGTATATGGGGTAAACCTTACATTTACATCTATAGGTCCACGATTTTCAAAGTAATAGTTATGAGTCCATAGTAATCGAAATCATACATGGATAGACAGTGTTTGGTGGGCGAAAAAATAGCAAATCCACATGGGTTAAAGGGATAAACACCAACGAAACAAACCTCATCGGAAAATGTAAGCAGGTAACATTCCCACCAAAAAAATGCCTGCAGAAGATGAAATACAGGATTATAACCCATCCCGGTAGTAGGAAATAGATAATTCAATTTATGTTACATTGCATACTTGTATATATAGACATTTCGAACATATGTTGTGAACCTAAGTAATGTTTCAGAGGGACTGCCAGCACCTTCTGCAAATATGGATTATATTATCTCATACATGTTTCGGTCCTTTCTTAAGCAATGTATATTAATATTATCATGCTCCACAAATAGTTTCCCATTTCATATGTATAACGACATCGATTTACCTTACAACCCCTCCCCCAAATATGCTCCGGTATGTAATACTCACTTACCACATAAAATTCATTACTGATACACTATCACGCACTAGATAAACTAATTTCATAAGATCACAAAATGACAAATAGATAACCATTCTCTCAGAGGCAGATTCATCAGATATGGAAGTGCAACAGAATCAACAACAAAAAACAAGAGGTATGTTTATCGGAATCTCACTTTAACGTCCAAAATGACATAGAATCCAACTAAAAATACGACTATTATAACATCAACACATCATATTTGCACCAGGACACAAGCGCAAAATAGTGTCTGATGTAGAAATGGCACTGCGAAGGGTTGAAAAATTTGTGGCGTCAACTAATCAAAGAGATGATGGGAACCGTCATGAGCAACAAGTGAACAAGTGGGAAAAATCGGTTAAACGTATAGCTATATCCGAGGCAAATGTGGACGGAGGTATATGTACTACAATTGTCTGAACTTACAACTATATAAAATTAAGTTGTAACGGCATCAAATAACACTACCTCATAAATATTATTATGCTATGCGTTGTAGGGGAAACTGTTGGAATTCTGACCCCCAAATTCGCCTTAGGAACATGTTTGTTCTATATGTTCCTTTGCAGAATTACAGCAATTACGTTTTGTGAAGCAAATAAAATAATGACACAATATTTTATCGCGGAAAACCCCAACTCACAAGGGTAAAAACCACGACCTACACCTCTGTAGGATTTAACTCCACTTTATTAAACTTCAAGTCTCAACAAAAGATTACAAAGCTATGTAACATAAGGAATTATAAACTCTAATTCCTAGCTAAGAAATTATAAACTCTAATTTCTAGCTACCCAAAGACACAAAAACCCCCGGTTTTATATCTTCTAATGTTCTTCAAGTTCTACAACTTGTCGAACAACTCCTACTCACAAAACTCAGATTGTAAACAAGACTCTTGAATACAATCTTACAATTTTTCCTCACAAATTGCAACACCCCCAATAAATCTTCAAAACTCTCTCAAACCTCTTGATCGTGTTTTGATCTTCTCTCTGTGTAAGTGCGCAATTTTTTTTGATGCAAATAGCTCCCTATTTATAGATCAGAAACTTCAACAAATCCTTGTATAATTCAACTTGTATTTCTCTTCTACAAATCCTTGTTGACTTCTACTTGGACTTCGATCAAAACCTTGTCGAACTCGAATTTGTTCTCCACGTAGAAAACCACAACGCACTCTACTTGATAATATAAACCCTTCCAGTAGTTTTCCTTAACTAAGTTAACTGCTTTAAGCAAAACGTACACATAAGTTTCCTTAAATAAGTAATAAAACATTATCAATTTTCCTTATATAAATAAGCGAAACTCGTACGCCGCCAACACCCTTTTCAAACAAAACCAATTCCTTCTTCACATAGATTTGGACATACCCTCTTCCAGCAATTAGTTTATTATTTAATTAGGAAATCATGTTTTCCTTAATAAGTTAGCCACTGCCTCAGGAAAAATTACTTCAACTTTCCTTAAATAAATAAGTGCACAATTTCCTTAATTAATTAAGAAAACACAATTTCCTTAAATAGATTTCTCCATCAACTTTGTGTGAAACGTGTTTTGCTCGACAATCCTATTGTAAATAGGACTGCAATTATGACTGCAATTTCTGGATCAAGTTGTTACTACCTGTTCTTCTGTTTGTTACCATAGTCAAAACAATGAGATTTAACAAATTCCCCCTTTTTGACTATGGCAAATAATACAACTGCTACTAACAGGTAAGTGACCAAGTAATATTAAGTAAGATACAAAGTCAAAGTCTGTTGCTTCCCCCTTTTGACATTAGACAAAAAGCAGAAATATCCACAAGCTTGCTTGAGTCTGAGCTATCTCCTCTTTGAGTCTGGAAATTTCAGCAGCATGGCACTCCCTTAACTTAACAATCTCTCCATCCTTAATTTTTAACAAAACTTTCAATCGCTGTAGAGGTGCTTCTGGATTTGCTTTGAAAGTGGCGGAAATATAGCAGAGATTTACTGGAAACAAAGGAGGAAGGAACCTTACTTGAAACTCGACGAGTTCTTGAAGATGCCTTAGAGCTAGCGTTCCCTTGATTCAGTCTTGACACTGAACGAGTAATACGTTTTTCTTTTGAACCACTCATACACAAACCTTCTTTGTTTTCAAGCAGAATCATGGCCAATGATTTGGTAGTATTGGCACGAAGTCTTTGAACGAAGTTTTATTGAAATCATTTGTATAATAAAAAAATCTTCATCTTTAGATCGAGAAGAGACATGTTCCTTTGAAACTATTTGTCCCCCCTCACTTTGTGCATCGTTGGGTCCTCTGAAACTCTATAATTCTGATTTTCCTTTTCCCCCTGAACTGATGCATCTTCCATAAGAGAGTGTCGAGTTATACCGTACGAATCAATGTGTAGTACAGTGGGTAGAATAACTAAGCTTTCTTGATTAGCAAAGGGAATTATAGCAAGGTGGGGATTTGAGGAGGATGCCATTGTTCTAGAAAACTTTCAGCATGGAATGATGATTTTGTAAGTCCAATTCCTTTAGCTTCTAATTATTTAGTTGATCTTTATCATTCCTCGTTCCAGATTATTCCTTCTTCTTTTTTTTTTCTTTCATTTTCATTGTCAATGTTACTCATCCATTCTTTTCTTTGCAAGTGAGAGGAATTTCTTCTAGTTTCAATGATGCATCTGGAGCAACATGTTCTTTCGTGAATGTTGCCTGCCTCCTCTCACTTTTCCTGCAGATTCAAAGGTTAGATTTAGGAACCCAGACTAGCTTGGGTCCTTTGTATTGATAAAAAGGATGAATCAGATCCCTATGAGCCCATTTGGGCAGATTGGTTTTCCTACGAATGTACCTGTTCCTTTGAACAGTTTCATAAGTTCCTTTTGTTTTATTTTCTGCAGTAGTTTTGTATTTAGGACAGTCTTGTTTAGAATGGTCTGAGTTACCGCAAATAATACAAATCAGTGGATTTCCAATCATAGGTTGTTCATACCCTATCCCAGTTTTTATGTTCCGAGTATTGTTACCAAGATGGGTTATTATCATGGAAGATTTTGTCCATTTATTAGCTCTTTTCAGATCGCTTTTTATCCTAGATAATTCAAGATTTATTCTCCTAGAATTTTCCCTTTCAGAAGATAGTTCACTGTTTAACCTCATTAAATCTTGGTCACAACTGATTTGGTCACCACTAATTTTTTCTTTTTCATTCCCAGTAACATTTCGTTTTAAAATTTCAGATTTGAGAGCCAAAGTGCAGGAATCAAGTTGCTGTACCTGTTCCTTTAGGAGTTGATTTTCTTTCTTGAGATCAGAATTAACTTTTTCAAGATCAATATACTCAAACTTTACACTAGTCATGGAAGCAAGCAATTGATTTTTGGTTTTAACTAGTTCTTGAATTGTATCCATGGAAGTGAGTAATAAAAAGGATAACTTTTTCTTAGAGAACTTCACTAGTTTATCTTTTAAATCAAAAAGATTTACCTCCATTCCTTCAGAGTCTGATTCAGGTTCAGTTTTTGATTCTTCTATGGCCATCAAAGCGAGGTCCTCATCATCTTTGTCATACATGCCCGAACCTGTTCCCCAAGATGCATACATTGCTTGTTCATTTTCTTTGTTTTTCTTTTTGTTGAGAAAATCCTTCTTATCTTTTTCGGCTCTTCCCTTTTTCCATTCTACTTCCCACATAGGACAATCCTTAATCTGATGATTTATTTGACCACATTTGAAACAACCTCCATCTTGTGGTTTCTCGACAATTTTTTCTTTCGTAGGTGGTATTTTCTTTCCAGAATTCAATCCCCTTTTTAAGAATTTCTTGAAGTTTCTTCTTATCAGTGCCAAATCATCATCATCTATATCTGATTCATCACTTTCAGTTGCTTTAAATCCAAGATTTCTCTCTTTGTTTCCTTCACCTCTTTTGTCAACATTCATCTCATAAGTCTTGAGATTTCCAACTAATTCATCCAGAGTCATATTGGTTAGATCCTTGGCTTCTCTAATTGCAGTGACTTTTATTTCCCAAGACCTAGGCAGAGTTCTAAGTACTTTGTCAACCTGTTCCTCAGTGGTGTATACTTTACCCAAGGATATTAGTTCGTTTACCACAGTGGTGAATCTAGTAATCATATCTTGGAGGGATTCTCCGGACTTCATCTTAAAGGCTTCATATTCAGAACAAAGTCTGGCAATTCTGAATTTACGAACTTGAGTTGTACCTTCGTGAGCGTTTTTTAAAGTGTCCCATATTTGTTTTGCAGAGGTACAACTAGAGATGCGGTTAAACTCATCAGGTCCTAATCCACATACGAGAATGCACTTAGCTTTTGCATTCTTTTCTAACATCTTGTAATCGGCTTCCCCGTATTTTTCTGTAGGTTTAGGTACCTTATTCCCTTCACTATCAGTAATAGTAGGAATTAATGGTCCATTAGTAATTCTAAACCATAGTTCGTAATCTTCAGCTTGAATGAAGTCTTCCATTCTTGTCTTCCACCATGAGTAGTATTCTCCATTAAATAATGGTGGTCTGTTGATGTGTTGCCCTTGACCATGCCCAAGAGGAGGTGCAGAATTCATTATGATCTTATCTTGAGTTGTTAGACTCTTCAAAGATAACCCGCTCTGATACCAATTGTTGGAATTCTGACCCCCAAATTCGCCTTAGGAACAGGTTTGTTCTATATGTTCCTTTGCAGAATTACAGCAATTACGTTTTGTGAAGCAAATAAAATAATGACACAATATTTTATCGCGGAAAACCCCAACTCACAAGGGTAAAAACCACGACCTACACCTCTGTAGGATTTAACTCCACTTTATTAAACTTCAAGTCTCAACAAAAGATTACAAAGCTATGTAACCTAAGGAATTATAAACTCTAATCCCTAGAGGAATTATAAACTCTAATTCCTAGCTAAGAAATTATAAACTCTAATTTCTAGCTACCCAAAGACACAAAAACCCCCGGTTTTATATCTTCTAATGTTCTTCAAGTTCTACAACTTGTCGAACAACTCCTACTCACAAAACTCAGATTGTAAACAAGACTCTTGAATACAATCTTACAATTTTTCCTCACAAATTGCAACACCCCCAATAAATCTTCAAAACTCTCTCAAACCTCTTGATCGTGTTTTGATCTTCTCTCTGTGTAAGTGCGCAATTTTTTTTGATGCAAATAGCTCCCTATTTATAGATCAGAAACTTCAACAAATCCTTGTATAATTCAACTTGTATTTCTCTTCTACAAATCCTTGTTGACTTCTACTTGGACTTCGATCAAAACCTTGTCGAACTCGAATTTGTTCTCCACGTAGAAAACCACAACGCACTCTACTTGATAATATAAACCCTTCCAGTAGTTTTCCTTAACTAAGTAAACTGCTTTAAGCAAAACGTACACATAAGTTTCCTTAAATAAGTAATAAAACATTATCAATTTTCCTTATATAAATAAGCGAAACTCGTACGCCGCCAACACCCTTTTCAAACAAAACCAATTCCTTCTTCACGTAGATTTGGACATACCCTCTTCCAGCAATTAGTTTATTATTTAATTAGGAAATCATGTTTTCCTTAATAAGTTAGCCACTGCCTCAGGAAAAAATACTTCAACTTTCCTTAAATAAATAAGTGCACAATTTCCTTAATTAATTAAGAAAACACAATTTCCTTAAATAGATTTCTCCATCAACTTTGTGTGAAACGTGTTTTGCTCGACAATCCTATTGTAAATAGGACTGCAATTATGACTGCAATTTCTGGATCAAGTTGTTACTACCTGTTCTTCTGTTTGTTACCATAGTCAAAACAATGAGATTTAACAGAAACTAATGCGAAGTTCACAACAACATCAACTCATACTGAGGTTTGAATATGAGCCCCCGACATTTTGTTGCGGAGGTGTCTATATCAGTTTAGCAACCAATGAAGTAGAAGATGACTCTTACGAATTATTTATGGCTGATTCAGAAGATGCCAAGTTATTTAGGAAAAATATACGTGCGTATAATAGCATCTTCGCTTTTACATCATTTGGAGTTAAGGTCAATAAAAACTTGGCATCTTCCAGGAAAGGAGTTTATAGTTTCAAGGCACAAGGACAGATATATCATGATGTACCATTGTTCAACTATACTTCTATGATACAGACCATGAATTAGCTAATCGAATGTCGGTACTACAAGATGCCAAGTTATCAGAAGAAGTCATGACCAAAATAAGAAACGTAATAGAGCGCAATCCATATGCAGAATTCTTCACTCAGCTTAAAGAACATACAAGCTTTCAGAATCTGGAAATACGCATAGCGGAAAATGCTTCATTAGAACAGCGGGTGTATAGTTAGGATCTAGATCTCAACACAAGAACTTTTCTGATGAAGAAGATGAGAGATCTAGAGAGAAAATAGAGAGAGAATTTCGTGGAGAGAGAATTTCGTGTCGTGGTAAAACCCCATGAGTAAACTTCCACGGCGGTCCGATATATATATATTAATAAATCAGAGTATTTTTGTTACAGAGAATAAATGGAGAATAAATAGTACAGCCTAGAAAATGGGTTGAACCGCGTAAACATTAATATATATGACAGTACATCAAATATTAATCAGGCTCCACAACCTAACAATTCTCACACTTGGAGACTGATGCAGTCATCCAAAAAAAAAATTACATTCTCAAAAAAAAAAATCTTCATCATCAACATCTTTACCGCACCGCAACATCTGTAGCAACAACTACAGAAGACCAACCGAGGTTTTGCATAACCCCAGTTTCCCAACATCAACACATTTCATCAACATGTCTGCCGGGTTCTTTGCACCCTCTATCTTCTCCAAACACATATCACCATCCTCTACTGCTCTGCGAGTGAAATGGTACCGCCTTCTGATGTGCTTTATCTTCGAATGATAGACTGGATTTTTCACCAACTCTATGGCACTCTGGCTATCTGAGTAAAGAATCTTCTCGCTCTGCTTCTTGCCCAATTCCTCCAGATAATCTGCCAGCCATATCATCTCTTTCCCAGCTTCAGCTATTGCCACATACTCAGCTTCAGTAGATGAAAGAGAAACACACTTTTGAAGTCTGGACATCCAGCTCACTGCTATTCCACCTATGGTGTAAATGTACCCGGATGTACTATTGCTCGAGTCAACATCTCCACCAAGATCAGCATCCACAAAACCCTGTAGAGTCACCTTGCCTTTGCCAAAATAGAGTGAAGTACTGGATGTACCTCTCATATATCTCAGAAGCCACTTCACGGCTTCCCAATGCTCTTTCCCCGGGTTTGCCATGTACCTGCTAACAACTCCCACTGCATGTGCTATATCAGGTCTTGTGCAGACCATAGCATACATCAAGCTCCCAACTGCTGAAGCATATGGAACAAGTGCCATATGCTCACGCTCCTCGGCTGTCTTGGGTGACTGCTCCTTTGACAATTTAGAGTGATTTGCCAATGGCGTAGTCCTGGGTTTAGCATCATTAACCCTGAATCTGCTCAACACCTTCTCAATGTACAACTCCTGAGATAGATTTAAAGTGCAAGCAGATCTATCCCGAGAAATCCTCATCCCCAGAATCTGCTTCGCTGGACCCAAATCTTTCATCTCAAACGCTGCAGACAACCTTGTCTTCAGATTGTTAATCTCCATCATACTAGATCCTGCAATCAACATATCATCCACATACAAGAGTAGAAAGACATATGAATCAGTGTATTTCTTGAAGTAACAACACGGATCCTTTTCAGCTTTGCAGAATCCACTCTTGGTCATGAAGGAGTCAAACTTCTTGTACCACTGCCTTGGTGCTTACTTTAGTCCATACAAGCTCCTGGTGAGCTTGCACACCATGTGTTCCTTGCCTGGAACCACAAATCCTTCCGGTTGCTGCATATAGATCTCTTTGTCCAGATCTCCATGTAAAAACGCTATTTTTACATCCATTTGCTCTAGATGCAAATTCTCTGATGCAACAATACTCAACAGAATTCGAATAGAGGTTAACTTCACAACAGGAGAGAATATTTCAGCATAATCAATACCTTTCCTTTGTGAATATCCTTTAACCACTAGACGAGCCTTGAACCTTCTTTTGCCATCTGGTTCAGTCTTTATTCTGAACACCCACTTGTTCAGCAAAGCTCTCTTCCCTGCAGGTAACTCAGTCAACGCCCATGTGTCGTTCTCCTCAAGTGACCTCATCTCATCATCCATGGCTTGCTCCCACTTGATCGAATCCTCCACCTGTAGGGCCTCATCAAAAGACTCTGGTTCCCCCTCATCAGTCAGCAATAGATAGTGCAATAAAGGTGAATACCTATCTGGTGCCCTGATGGTTCTGGATGATCTCCTTAACACCTGCTCAGGTGTAGCATGCTCCACTTCAGATTCTTCAGTAAGAGTTGGTTGAGTATCAGCTTCGACATCTTTGGGGTTACTCTTCTCAAACTCAACCTCAACTCCCACTTGCTTTGTAATCTCAAGAACCTTCTGCTCTCTGTCCTTGTACAGGACAGACTCATCAAACGTCACGTCACAATGTCTCAGGATCTTTCTGTTCTTGTCATCCCAAAACCTGTAACCAAACAAATCAGAACCATAGCCTATGATGTAACACTTTACAGCCTTGGCATCAAGCTTGTCTCTCTTTTCTAGATCAACATGAACATAAGCAGTGCAACCAAAAGTCCTCAAGTGTGAGTACTTGAGTTCTTTTCCTGTCCATACCTCCTCTGGAATCTTGAACCCCAAAGGAACTGATGGTCCTCTGTTGATCAAGTATGCAGCTGTGCTCACAGCATCCGCCCAAAATGTTTTGGGCAGCCCACAGTGTATCCTCATACTCCTCGCACGCTCATTCAATGTTCTGTTCATCCTCTCAGCAATTCCATTCTGCCTTGCCTTACCAGGAACTGTTCTCATCAATCTGATTCCCTCAGCTGCACAGAATGCCTTGAACTCTGATTTGTCATACTCTCCTCCATTATCAGACCTTAGGCATTTGACTTTCAAACTGGTCTGATTCTCAGCTTCAGCTTTCCACTTCTTGAAGGTTGCAAACACATCTGACTTATGCTTCAAGAAGTAAACCCATACCTTCCTGCTGTAGTCATCAATGAAGGTAACATAGAATCTGGATCCTCCAAGTGATGATACTGGAGATGGTCCCCAAACATCTGTATGGACCATTTCCAACCGCACTTTCTTTGGCTCTCTAGGAGTCTTTGTGAAGCTTACTCTTTTCTGTTTGCCCATAACACAGCTCTCGCAAAGACCCATATCAACAGACTTCAGACCCTCTAATGCTCCTTTTGCAACCAGCATCTTCATTTCTTTAGCACTCATGTGTCCAAGTCTGTTGTGCCACAGACATGAACTGGAAGCACCTTCAGTAACAGCGGCCATATTAATACACCCATCAGTGGTGTATAAGGTTCCAGATTTGGTGCCACGAGCTACTACCATAGCACCTTTCACAATCTTCCACGATCCTTTCCCAAACTTTGCTGCATATCCCGTGCTATCCAACTGATCAACAGAGATCAGATTTTTCTTGAGACCAGGAATGTATCTGACATCCTCCAATGTCCACTGGTTTCCCGAGGTGGTCTTTATGCAAACATTCCCGTTTCCTTCAATCTCTAAGGATTTATTGTCAGCAAGATATACCTTTCCAAAATTTCCAGATTTGAAATTTTGGAATAACTCCTTGCTTGGAGACGAATGGAAAGATGCACCAGAATCCAAAATCCAAGATTCAACCAGGCTGTTCACACTAAGGATTAGAGCATCCCCAATGTCCTCTACTGAATTCACAGAATCATTGTCATCTCCAAATTTCTGATTCTGTTTCTTCTTTGGCTTTGTACAGTTCGTCTGAAAGTGCCCTTTTTCTCCACAGTTCCAACAAGTCACGTTTGATCTGTTCAGGGATTTTCCTCGATTCTTTGATTTTGATCGACCATGTTGATTTTGGCCTTTCGTCTTCCTTCTCCCCATTCGGTCAACGCTGAGAGCACTGCCGGATGAATCTCCCACTTCTCGTTTGTGAATACTTTCGCTAAGAACAACATCACGGATTTCATCAAACTTCAGTTTCTCAGATCCACGAGAACTGCTAATCGCAGCAACAACAGTATCCCAAGACTCGGGCAGAGATGACATCAAAATCAATGCCTTAATTTCATCTTCGAAATTAATATCCACAGAATTGAGTTGACTCACAATCATATTAAACTCATTTATATGATCAGAAACAAATCCATTCTCAGACATCTGTAAATTGAACAATCTACGCATCAAATATACCTTGTTCATCGCCGATGGTTTTTCATACATGTTTGACAGTGCCTTCAACAGATCGGACGTGGTTTTCTCTTTCACGATGTTGAACGCCACGTTTCTCGACAAAGTCAACCGGATCAACCCAAGAGCTTGGCAATCCTTGAGCTTCTACTTCTCCTCCGTCATGGATTCCGGCATCACCCCGATCAACGGTTCGTAAAGACCTTTCTGGTACAGATAATCTTCGATCTGCATCTTCCAGAAACTGAAATCGGATCCATCAAACTTCTCGATTCCAAGCTTCGAACTATCCATCTTCAGTGATCGTGTTGAATCAACCTTGCTCTGATACCAGTTGTTAGGATCTAGATCTCAACACAAGAACTTTTTTGATGAAGAAGATGAGAGATCTAGAGAGAAAATAGAGAGAGAATTTCGTGGAGAGAGAATTTTGTGTCGTGGTAAAACCCCGTGAGTAAACTTCCACGGCGGTGCGATATATATATATTAATAAATCAAAGTATTTTTGTTACAGAGAATAAATGGAGAATAAATAGTACAGCCTAGAAAATGGGTCCACAACCTAACATTAATATATATGACAGTACATCAAATATTAATCAGGCTCCACAACCTAACATGTATAACAAACCCTCGGTGGATCAGGTGGCAGCTATTTGGGTAGACAGTAATAATCCAAATATATCGTTCGAAAGAGATATTGCAGTACACGAACACTCAGGATATAAACATCGTGTAAAACATTACTATGGGTGTTATGATCCGCTGCAAAGGAGAAGGAGGATGGCATCAAGGATTACAAATGTGTCGCAATCCAAACAACACACGCCCATCTACAATTACAAGTCCCCAGATAGGTAGAGCTCATCATTCACAAATGCCGCAGAGATGTTCGCCAATGAAGAATAAGGTAAGCACTTTAAAATATAACCTAGCAAAATGTACCTTTAATAGGCTAACATATCAGAAGTTCTAAATTATAGTATTCAGCTGCTACAAACCTAATATAGAAAAATTATAGAGGGAGAACGCACATGAACAGTATGCCAATTAAAATGGTCAACAAAATAGAGCTAGAATGAAACTCGCGTCACTATTTATAATCTATGCTGGATAATAACATATACTATGAAATTTATGTAGGTGTGCGATGCAAAACAAAGGAAAATGTTTCATGCAGAGAGTACTACTGTTATAAACTTCATGTCCGAACAGGCGACAAGTCCATATTATTGCTATGTGGGAGATTATTGCAACAGTTTGTTGTGGACATATGCATCAAAATAGAAACAACAAGACTAGAATATTATAGATTAGAGCAATCGAATAATAGAAGGGAGATACTCCAAGGGATTGTTGATAGTGTCACGACCGGCGAGAGTAGAGGAGACAAGGTAGGAAAAAGGGTATTACTACCAGGATCTTTCATTGGAGGCCCTAGGGATATGCGACTGCCGTATATGTATGCTATGGCATTGGTTCAACAGTTTGGAAGACCAGTTCTATTCATCACCATGACATGTAACCCAGAGTGGGTTGAGATTCAACAAGCATTGCATCCAGGTCAACTACCTCAAGATAGGCCCAATTCGGTAACCAGAGTATTTCGAGCAAAATTGCAGGACTTGAAAGACCAAATTTTCAAAAGAGAAATATTTGGACCAATTGCAGCACAAGTTTTTGTAGTTGAATTCCATAAGAGAGGCTTACCACATTTACACTTGCTCCTAATAGTTAAAGAAGGAAATAAGATACGATCAGCAGATGAGTATGATAGATACATTATGGAAGAAATCCCTAATAGTGTCACACATCCAGAATTAAGTGCATTAGTTAGCAGACATATGATACATGGGCCATGCGGGGAAAAACGTCAGACAAGCCCGTGTATGAAGGATGGCCAGTGTAAATTTCACTACCCCCGAGCATTCAACAACAAAACAATACAGGGGAAGGATGGGTATCCAATTTATAAAAGAAGAAATAATGGGACAACAAATAAGGTCCAAGGAATGAAGATGAATAACCAATGGGTTGTACCTTATAAGCCATATTTGTTGAGGTGATATAATTGTCACATTAATGTTGAGGTCTGCTCAGGAGTTAAAGCAATAAAATATCTTTACAAATATATATATATATATATATATATATATATATATATATATAAAGGTCATGATAAATGTGCCATACACATTGAATCCAATGATGGGGAACAAATCGTTGATGAAATAAAAAGCTTTCAAGATGCACGATGGGTGTCTCCACCAGAAGCAATGTGGAGAATTTATGAGTTTAACCTAACTGGAATGCAACCGACAGTTATCAACCTACAATTACATCTACCAGGCAAACAATCAGGTAATTTATAGATTTTTGTCAGATTGTATACATACACACAATTTCTAACTGGAAAATTATAGTAAAGAATAATGTACTTCCATTACAATATGTAGTGTGCTACTGGAAGAAGCAAAATCTGCAAACGATTGTGGGATCCGATTATGTAAACAAAACTATGCTTATCGAGTATTTCAAGATGTGCTCTATAAACATTGAGGCACGCAAATATCTTTACAAAGAGTTTCCAGAAAATTATGTTTGGAACTCCCAATCCAAAATTTGGACAAAACAAAAATCACGCACCGTCGTTGGATGCATAAATATTGGTAAGACTATTACACTTAGTGTCTATGTTCATTAAGCACACAAAGTTTTAATGCTAAACAAATCTACTCAATATCACAGCTAATCCTAGCGAAGGAGAGAGGTATTATAAGAGGCTATTATTGAATCACGTACAAGGTCAAACTTCATTTGAAAACTTACTTACAGTTAATGGACTGCATCGTGAAACTTTCAAACACGCAACCAAAGAAAGTGGGTTATTAGAATCAGATAACAACATCTATGAATGTTTACACGAGACAGTCACCTTCAAAATGCCCATCGCCCTTCAAAATTTATTTGCTACAATCTTAGTGCATTGCAACCCAACCGATATGAGATATCTCTGAGACACATATTACAATGACATGTCTGAAGACTTTCAAAGGCGGCAGTCCAACACAATTGAGGCACAACTACGATGTACCTTGAAAAGTATTAACGGTTACTTGGAGAGTATGGGACAAAATGTTGACAAATATGATATCCTCAAATCAAACAACATTTGTAGCAACCTGAACCACATGAATGTAGAGAAATAATAGAAGAAATGAATGTCAAGGTCGCAGTTGAAGATGTTGACGCAGCATCAAAGTTGAATCAAGAATAAGCACAGGCTTCCAATACTATTCTCGGAAGGGTGAACTCAGGAACAACGGGGTTATTCTTTGTAGATGGGCCTGGAGGAACCGGGAAAACTTTACTATATCGGGCATTACTAGCCAAGGTGAGATCAAACAGAAAGATAGCATTGGCATCAGCAACCAGTGGTGTAGCAGCAACAATATTACCCAGAGACCGTACGGCACACTAAAGATTTGCATACCATTACAAGCAAATGAGACAACGATGACAAATATGTCAAAACAAGGTGGAGGGGACAAACTAATTTGAAAACCTAAATTAATAATATGGGACAAAGCACCAATGGCTAAGCTACACATAATTGAAATGGTCGACAGAAGCTTTCGTGATATAATGGATAGCGACAAACTGTTTGGAGCTAAGGTCATGGATTTTGGAGGTGACTTCCGTCAAGTTCTACCGGTGGTCCCAAAATCAACACGCTTAGAGATGGTAGAAGCAACTTTGGTTAGGTCCCATTTGTGGCCTTTAATGGAAAAGATACAACTATACACAAATATGCGTGCAAAAAGAGATACAACTTTCAGTGAGTTTTTGCTACATATTGGGAATGGAGAAGAAACAAAAATCAAGGAAACTTAAGTCGCGCTTCCAGAACAAATGACAGTCAAACAAAGTCAGCATACTAAGCCAGAAGAAACATTGGTCAGGGAAATATTTCCGTTCCTACAACAAAATTACAAGTGTGCTCCGTACATAACAAAACGGGCAATCTTGGCAAGTACAAATGAAATTGTAGATAACCTAAATGAAATGATGATTGGAAAATTCCCAGGAGAAACCAAAACGTATATCAGTTTTAACTCCACGGAAGATGATACCAATAACTACTATGTCACGCCCCGAGCTACCCCCGAGACGCTGACATGAGATCTAGTACCACAAGTGATCCCAAACTAACCTGCTGGCATGATAATGAGCATACTAAAGAAGATAACTGATGTGGAAGCTAAATCATAATTTAAAATGAAAGATGGGGAATACCCATATTCTATAACTGAGATATTTGAAATTACTGACGAGTTTAATACAAGGAAGTTATTAACTCAATACTAAGCTGAAACTAACTATGTCTCAAAAATAGCCTCTAAACTGACTAGAAATGCTGGGACAGCCCCAGCTAAGTCTAGAAAAAACTGAAACTAAAAGACTAAATAATGAAAAGAAACTCATGACCATTGTCCTCGGAGAATGAGGACTCACCACTGAATCTGCTGAACTGGAGATCAAAAATCGATCTAAGCGCGATATGGATGCTGAGAACCTAAACCTACATCACGAGAAGTTGTAGCGCACGTATGCGTTAGTACTTGAAGGTACTGAGCATGTAGGATAGAGTAAAGCTGAAATAAAACATAACTGAACAAGCACAAAAACGAGTATAATAATCGGAACATGATATATACTGAATTCTGAGCTAACTGGATGCAATGACTAAATTTATAACATGCTGAGACTGGATACTAACTGAACTGTAAATATGGTCAATGCATTTGAGAGTGTGACTGAACTGTGGGAGCTACTAATAACCGATAATAAAACCACATGAGCTAAATATGGAGTCTGATGTATATGCCCCATCGAAAGGACTCAATATACACTGCTAGAGGTATAAAGGCATGCTAGCGTGATCACGAAACTGATGCCCACAGAGGGGACTTACAACCTACTTGTCTAGTAGTTGTGGGACTAATTGGGTATGTTGAACCCTAGTCCAACTCGGTATTATGCTACTCCCAATGGATAAAGTGATTAAGACATTGTGACTGAATTACTGTAAATACTTGATAGCTCAAAACAGAACATGCAAACTGAGAATGCAACGATTAATCTGATAATGATGCATTAATAACTGAGGCATGTATATCTGAAGTAACTAAAATATCTGACCTAGCATGTGTAATTCAAGAACTAAATAAATACATAGCTAGGGTTCTGAAATTCATGTGATAAATTTAATAATAACTTTACAATATGATTTGAATATATATTTAACTAACTTATGATGATCTGCTGTAATTCTAGAAATTCTAGGTTTAATCATGATAAGAGAATGAAGAACTGACTGAAAACTAGGGATCTAATGGGTGAAAGGAACCTAATAGTGAAATCTCACATACTAGGTGATGAATCCATGAAAAAATATTTAGATTTTGGGGCTGGAACTGATGGAACCTTGTTGCATTATTGAACTAAGGTTCTTGACCTTTTTATCCTTTCTTGCTTCTAATTTTCTAAGTTTTGATTATGATTTTGACTTAGGTAAGTTTTAGTTATGTTTCTAGGCTTAAACTGACTAAAATTTGATGATTTAGGGTTAAAAATGACGCATCTTAGGGTTTAAAAAAAGTGGGTAAAGACCAAAAGACCCCTGAGTTAATTGTGGTCGGACCAAACGACGACCTAGACTGACGGGCCGTCGTACAATCGACGGTCCGTAGGTTGGGTCTGTTGGACAGGACTTTACTAAAATGGGCATAACTTTTTACTCGGAGGTCTGATTTTATCAAACTTGGTGGATATAAAAAGCTAATTCAATTATCTATCATCTCATAGGTCATAGGACACCTAATTCATTTTGTTCTCAGAGTTATGATCATTTGATGATGACCCATATCATTTCCCCCCTAAGTGTCTGCTAATTTCACCTACAGTCCGTAGGTCCATCTACGGACCATACTGTTCAATCGTGGTTATTGTCAAAGAGTGGGTTAATGAGGTCTTTATCGACGGACACAGACTACGGACCGTAGTCTGACTTACAGACAGTAGGTCTGTCCGTGGATCGACACTTAGTCAATTTTTCTGGGCTATGTCATGGGAGAGTTTCAATCACAAATGACGGATGTGCAGTACGGGCCGTGGGTCAGGCTATGTCCGTTGATGGTAACCGTCGATTGCACCTGCAGATTTTTGAAAAGCTGATTTTTGGTCTGCTTTGGATACGGGGTGTTACATTATCTCCCCCTTAGGAACATTTGTCATCGAATGAAGACTAAACTAGCTGAAATAGAGGGAGAGAGCTGCAATCCCTACTACTAAACACTGAGGACTGAGTTTCTGACTTGATTAAGTTCCAAGAACATGCAAATACGCTGAAAATGCAAGTACAAATTGAGGGAGCATGATTCTAAGGCTGAATTTCACGCATGAATGACTGAAAAACTTAAGTGGAACTATTACCACAAGCTGGAGTGGAATCGGAAGGAAAGAGGTGAGGATACTTGGCTTTCATGGTTGCTTCTGCTTCCCAAGTAGCTCCCTCTACGGACTGACTCCTCCATAAAATCTTGAATGAAGCGACTTCTTTGTTTCTCAACCTTCTAACCTGACGGTCAAGAATCTCAACTGGTACATCCTCATAAGAAAGACTATCTTTCACCGCCACACTTTTTAATAGTACTACCGAGGCTGGATCACCCACACACTTCGTCAAGAGCGAGATATAGAAGAACGGATGTACTGCTGCTAAGTCTGCTGGCAACTTTAACTCATATGTCACCTTGCCAATCCTTTTCAATATCTTGTAAGGGCCTATATATCTAGGACTGAGCTTCCCTTTCTTGCAAAATCTCATCACCCCTTTCATAGGTGATACTTTCAGGAAGATCCAATCATCAACTTGGAACTCTAGTTCCCTTCTCCTTATATCTGCATAAGATTTCTGACGACTCTGAGCTGTCTTAAGTCTCTCTCTAATGAGTTGCACTTTATTCATAGCATAAAGGACTGAATCTGGCCCTATCTAAGTTTCTTCACCTACTTTAAACCAACCAATAGGAGATCTACATCTATGCCCATACAAAGCCTCATAAGGGGCCATCTGAATGCTGGAATGGTAGCTATTGTTGTAGGCGAACTCAATCAGAGGAAGGTGATCATCCCAACTACCCTTGAAATCGATCACACAAGATCTCAACATATCCTCTAGGGTCTAAATGGTACGCGCTGCTTGTCCATCCATCTGCGGATGAAATGTTGTGCTAAGGTTAACTTCAGCACCAAGACCGTTCTGAAATGATTTCTAGAAATGAGAGGTAAACTGAGGACCTCTATGTGAGAAGATAGTCAAAGGAACCCCATGCAACCTCACAATTTCGTTAATGCAAAGCTTTGTATAGTACTCTGCCGAATCTATAGTCTTGATCGTCAAAAAACAAGCAGACTTAGTCATCCTGTCAACTATCACCCAAATGAAGTCATGCTGTCTATGAGTACGAGGTAACCCCGTGATGAAATCCATATCGATCACATCCCACTTCCAAGTAGGAATATCGATCTCTTGAGTCATACCTCCTGGTTTGTGATGTTCTACCTTGACTTGCTGGCAATTGGGGCACTTACTCACAAAATTTGCTATATCCCTCTTCATGTCATTCCACCAATAGATTTCTCGTAGATCGCGGTATATCTTAGTGTCACATGGATGAATAGAATATCTGGAGTTATGGGCTTCTGCAAGGATATTCTTTCTCAACTCACCCACATCAAGAACACACAATCTACCCTGGTAGCGAAGTACACCATCTCCCTCTTGGGAGAAAACCTCCACTCTCTGATTGTGGCTTGCACGCTTAAGTTCAAGCAAGATTGGATCATTGTCTTGCTTTTCCTTAACCTCAACTACTAAAGAAGATTATGCCCCATTCTGAACTGTTACACCACTGTCTGATATGCTCATAAGGCGAACTCCCAAGCGAGCAAGCCTGTGAACATCCATCACTAGCTCCTTCCTTTCTTCCTCAACATGGGATACACTACTTATAGATAATCTGCTAAGATCAACTGCTACTACATTCCCTTACCATGATGATAATGCACACTCATATCATAATCCTTAAGGAACTCAATCCATCTCCTCTGGAAAAGATTCAACTCTTTCTGGGTGAGCATATACTAAAGACTCTTATGATCAGTGAACACATCTACATGAACACCATACAAGTAGTGTCTACAGATCTTGAGTGCAAACACCACTGCTGCAAGCTCGAGGTCATGAGTAGGATAGTTCTTCTCATGCCTCTTAAGCTGTCTAGAAGCATAAGCTATAACCTTATCTCGCTGCATCAACACACAACCTAGGCTAACTCTGGATGCATCACAATAGATCACATAACCATTTGAACCCTCTAGTAGAGTCAAGACATGAGTTGTAGTCAATCTAGTTTTCAATTCTGCAAAGCTTTTCTCACAATCATCTGACCATTAAAATTTGACCATCTTCTGAGTTAACCTAGTCAATGGTGAGGCTATGGATGAAAATCCTTCCACTAACCTTCTGTAATAACCCGCTAGACCTAAGAAACTTCTGATATCTATAGCAGAGGTAGGTATCGTCCATTGTTTCACTACTTCTATCTTCTGTGAATCCACTCGGATCCCTTCGCTAGATACAATGTGACCAAGGAAACCAACGGATTGCAACCAGAACTCACATTTGCTAAACTTAGGGAATAACTGTCGATCTTTGAGAATCTGTAGAACTATTCTTAAATAACTCGCATCTTCTTCCTCATTCCTAGAGTAAATCAGGATATTATCAATAAAGACGATAACGAACAAGTCCAAGTACTGCTTGAACACTCTATTCATCAAATCCATGAAAGCTGCAGGAGCATTGGTTACTCCAAACGACATAACTACAAATTCATAATGACCATATCGAGTTGTGAAGACTGTCTTTGGAATATCACTATCTCTAACTCTAAGCTGATGATAACCCGATTTGAGGTCTATCTTTGAGAAATAGCTAGCACCCTGAAGTTGGTCAAACAAGTCATCAATCCTGGGGATGGGAAACTTATTCTTGATTGTGACCTTGTTCAATTGTCTATAGTCAATGCACATTTTGATAGAGCCATCTTTCTTCTTTACGAACAAGACTGGTGCACCCCATGGTGAAATAATAGGTCTAATGAAGCCCTTATCTAGAAGGTATTTCAACCGATCTTTCAATTCCTTAAGCTCTGATGGAGCCATTCTGTAAGGAGGAATAAAAATAGGCTGAGTATCTTAAAGGGCATCAATTCCAAAGTCGATTTCCCTTTCGAGAGGGACTCTGGGAATATCTTCTGTAATCACTTCTGGAAACTCACAGACTACAAGAACTGACTTGAGAGTTAGGGTTTCAGAGCCGGAATCCTTAACCCGAACTAGATGATAGAGATAACCCTTGGAAATCATATTTTTGGCCTTAAGGTAAGAAATGAATTGACCCATAGGCGCTAAGCTACTACCCTTCCATTCTAAGATTGGTTCGTCTGGAAACTGAAAATGAACAATCCTAGTTTTACAATCAACTGAGGCATAACAGGAATGTAACCAATCCATGCCTAGAATGACATCAAAGTCTACCATTTCTAACTCTACAAGATTTGCTGAGGTGATTTTCTGACAGACTGTGACAGGGCAATTTATGTATGCCCGTCTAGCTATAATTGGGTCACCAACTGGAGTAGAAACTGAGAAAGGTATCGATAGAGTTTCTGGACTAACACTGAATTGGACTGCTATGTAAGGAGTTACAAAGGAAAGATTAGCCCCTGGATCTAACAACGCATAAACATCAAGATCAAAGACTTGTAATGTACCAATGACTAATCAGGAGAACCTTCCTGATCCTGGCGAGCCTGGAGAGCCTGAAGAGCATACAACCTGTTCTGGCGCTGACCGCCACCTGTGCCAGATGAGTTACTCTGCTGAGTCGGGCGACTTGATGGTGCTGATGAAGTTGTAGACTGAGCTCTACCATTACCACCTCCTTGACCCTGTCTAGAAGGACAAGCTCTCAACCTGTGACCAGACTGACCGCAGCTAAAGCATCCTTCTTTTCCTGCGAGGCACTCGCCCGGATAGTTCTTACCACACTTGGGTCAAGTGGGATAAGTCTTGGTGCCTGAAACACTCCCCTGGGACTTAGAGCCTGGTGCCCTAACCTTCTGGTCATACATGTTCTTGGAGGATGGAACACTAGCTGACGAAGGGGCTGGGGCTGAAAACTTTTGCTGACTCTGCGAGCGATTTCCACCACCCGATTTATGCTGAGAATAGTCATAGTTCCCAGTCCTAGCCTTCTTATTCTCCTTAGCCTGGGTTGGCGGTTGTAAGGCAACTGATATTATTTGGATTTGAGGTGATTGTTCTGGAGGGACGAAAGCGTGTAGGTGGAAGGGTGTATACGAAAAAGATGAAAGGAGATAATAAAATAGCAGTTGTTGACTTAGGAGGGAGTGTTTTAACAGTTACATTAGGGAATCCACTTGGTCTGTTTGCTCGAAAATTTTCACACACACTTCATACGGTGAGAGACCAATGTCGACTCTATAGTGTTGACTGAAAGTCCGTAGACGAGTATTTAGATAAAAAAAAGTGGAGATGGCTTATAATGAACTGTTGGACAAGGCAATCAAGGTTAGGAAAAATTTATCTCCGATTATTTATCTTGGAGAGGCATTGGAGACTTTGCGAAAGGATTTTAGTGTTGCGATGAATGATGAGGAGATAAGCTTGTTTAATTGGCATTTGGCAAATCTGGAACATGCAAATATAGGTTAGCTTTCAAAGCTTTCCTTAGCATTTTGGGACCAAATGACCCCTACGATATGGAGGGGATCACTGCCTCTTGCCCGGTGGAAATGGAAGATTAATTCATGCACTGGCTTAAAATGTGCATATTATTTTGAAAAAAGTGTGTATGCCATTAGTTACAGTAGAGATACTGTGAAAGTGATTACCGCGGGGCAATTATTTGAGGGAGAAATGGCATTTTGCACTGTTGCTCTTGGAGTTTTGAAGAGTGGTTCTATCACGTTCATTTTAGAGTTGCCTCAACAAAAGAAAGACACAATAAAATTATTGGGTTTTGGACAATTAAACAAGGTTGCATTGTTATTCCCGTATGTGTTTTGGGACTCCAAGTATGTGTTTTGGGTTTCGAATGTTGATACATTTTCATATTCCAGATTTGCGAGATGTTAATTAAACAGGTTCATCTCCTCATCATTCATCGCAACACTAAAATCCTTTCGCAAAATCTACAATGCCTCTCCAGAAGAAATAATCGGAGATAATTCTTGCCTGACCTTGCTTGCCTTGTCCAAAAGTTCATTATAAGAAGCCTCCACTTTTTTTATCCAAATACTCGTCTACAAGCTTCCCGTCAACACGATAGAGTGGACATTGGTCCATCAACGTATGAAGTGTATACGACAATTATTGAGCCAACAGACCAAGTGGATTCCCGAATGTACCTGTCAAAACACTCCCACCAAGTCAGCAACTGCTACTTTATTCCCTCCTTCCATCTTTTTCGTATACACCCTTCCACCTGCACTCTTTTGTCCCTCCAAAACAATTACCTCAAACCCAAATAACATTAGTTGCTTGCAAACGCCTGCCCAACAAGACTTTCCCCGATAACAATCACACTTCCCTTACTTGGTCTTCTTATAGATCCATTTCTTAGCTGCTTCTCACAAACAACAACTAGAGAATGTCCGAGATTTTTCATCATTTCGTTAGCAATTGAAAATCCACACTCTTTCATTGACCTGGCCATGACAATAGAATCCTCTGAATCTATTGTGTGCAATGTCACTTGACGAGATTTTCCCTCAATTTTGCTAGTGATATTGATGAGATAGGGCACTGCAGTGTGGGTATGTTGTTGAACTTAGAAAAGCCCCGCTTAGGGATCGTTTGCAATGAACTTTATCATGTCCATCAACGACTCAGTTATCTCTACAAAGCCATCCACTGTGGAAAACACATGCATTTTCTTGATCGCGAAATGTTCTCCATCACTGGTAGTGTGCGAAAACAAACTAGACAGAGTTCTCAATAAACTATTCTCAAGTTCTAAAATCGAAAATCTGTTCTGTATGTTAACAATGAGAAGAAGTTAGCACTCAACGTAACATAGTAAACAACGACATACCCAGTGTAATCTCACAAGAATCGAGGTAAATACATTATGTACAAAACTGTGTGCTATGTGAATAGCATAAGGTAGTCCTTATCATTTTTAAAGGCAACAAATTGCTAATCTAAGGTCACACATTCAAACCTGCACCAAATGAACTAAGTCTACTATTTTACCTGAACATATATCATGTCTCTACAGATAGCAAATTTGAAGTTGATACACAGTGTCAAATGCACAATTTGAAAAAACAAATATGCAGTCATTAGTTGCAATTCTTTCAAATAAACTACAGATATCACATGACTGTCATTCCGGCATAGGGGTCACAAAGATGTATTTGTATTAACAAATTCGCGTAATATGTATAAATAATTTATTCAGAACCCAAAATTTTCAATCCACCCCAAGTGTACTTTTGAATACAAAGACACTAAAAGGTTTACTTTCAATAGCCTATATGTTTGCATAATCTTTTTCATAATACATGTAAACTTAGCAAAATATCCTAAAACTTAGAAATGAATTAACAAAAACTAAAGCCAAATTTGCTCATATATCGACCAAAAAGGAACAATATTACTCTTCCTTA
Source organism: Solanum sitiens (assembly GCA_016801875.1). Taxonomy (NCBI): domain Eukaryota; kingdom Viridiplantae; phylum Streptophyta; class Magnoliopsida; order Solanales; family Solanaceae; genus Solanum; species Solanum sitiens. The sequence goes on along the minus strand of JABWTJ010000348.1, from coordinate 973,054 downwards.
TACTTTTCGTACAAAACTAATCTTGTGTTACTGAAGTGACTCATATAGGTGGAAGTCCAATCACATGTGACAGTGACATTTTTCGCAAGATGGACACCACATAGCATGCCATCTCAGTGCCCCCAACCCTTCACTTCTTCTTCCACCACCCCCACAATACCACAACCTATTTCTTGAGAAAAAAATCCTCAATTTCTCCAAAATCCAAAATATTCAACGCAATGTAAATGAGAGTTGGTTACGTAAAGAGATGAAATTTAAATCATCTTAGTTCGAGAAACGCTCTACTACGACCCTCGAATCATGAAAAATCTTATAGAGAATAATCAACGTAGGGACAGACTAGTACCCATATTGATTTATCAATACAATAATCATGTTTGTTCATATTTTTTGATATTGCAATTTATTTTCTATCTCCTTTAAATTGTTGCAAAAGCAAGTGTACGTGGTTGCAAAAATAATGCAATGTCTCTTTCAGGATAGGTTTCTCGAACCACTAGACTTATTATCAGATTATATTCAATTCAACTAAATCCATAAATTGAAGACATTGTTTTCATGAAACTCATCTTTTCTATCTATACTACAATTGCAAAAAATGAAAGCTCAAAATTAACTAAGAATGAACAACTTCAGTTTTGGTGTTTAAACTATATAGGGCTAGGTACGACTGCAACATGTTAGGAATTCATGTACACATCTTTTTCATGATTACTTAAAGTCATCAAATTACTTATTTATATAATTGATATATATTATGATCATTATCTCTGGATCTCTAATAATCACCTACCTTAGTTGGATACCTAACTACATCTACGAGTGGGGATAGGCAAACACAATTGTGGAGCATTTATTTTTCATCCTATCTCTAAACCAAGCGCGGTGTTCGTTCGGGTGTTAATCCTAAACATAAATCTAAACAAGTGGTATGCAAGAATGATCACACTTCTTCTATTGTTTGGTCTATCTACCTATTCATCTCTCGAGTTCAAGAATAGACAATGAATGTATCTAAATGATGGTCAATCATGAAATACTAACAAGAATATAAGAGTAATTTTTATGATAACTAAACTAATCCATAGAAATCGATGTTCAACAATTAGTCATGGGTAGAACCTCAAATCAAAGGTTTTTAGTCACTCATCATATCATATCATATCATCATATATTATTAAAAGTGAGAAGAATTTAAGTCAAAAGTTAAATTACGAAAATATCCCTACACTAAATAAAAAAAAGTAAATAAAGAATTTAATTAAATCATAATCATATTACTATATTATTATACTAATGCTAATCATCATATCTTGTTTTCTCCGTTTTGACTTTGCTTTTCCTTCCTAATTAATCTAAATTATTGTCCCAATACCTATGAATATTCACTTATTGCTATGATAATCTATCTACATAAAAGGAGAAGGAAAAAAGACATATGTCAGCGCTACAATATTTTAGAATTTTAATAATAAATAATAAAATTATCTGATAAAAGGAGAAAAAAAAGCCACATGTCAACAACGTATTTATTCTTCGATTTTTAAACTTTTAAAAAATATTTAATTAAATATTTTAAATGAATAAAAATTTTCTAAAGATGAAGAGGTGATTGAGCAACGTAATTATTCTTCAACTTTTATTTTAAGAAATAATTTAAATATTATACTCCAAATATGGTTACTTCATAATTTATTTAAAATTCAATAAAAGATGACACAACCTCAGCATACGTAGGTTTCCCTATATATTCAATTATTTTTAAAAATAAATAAATTACGTCCTTTTTTTAAAAAAAAAAATAACAAATTGGGCAAATGACAGAAATCACATACTTTTAAGGCAAAATTACCGTTTGTCCCTTATAAGTTTATAAATACAGAAATCCCTCAAACTGATACAATAATATAAGCGCGGATACATTAATCTGATGCGTGAGATACATTAATCGTTAAGTAAGATATATTACATTTTATACATGATACACTAATTTGATGTACATTTTATACATGATACACTAATCTGATGCGCGAGATTCATTAATATGATGCACGAGATACATTAATTTGATGCGCTGATACATTAATCTGATGCGTGAAAATAATGAATTTTGGGAATTTGTAAAACTAATAGGGGATAATGATAATAAGAGAACTTAAATATGGATTTTCATCATTTTTCCTACATTATATTGCAAAATTGCAATGATAAGGCAGCACAAAGAAGCCATCAACATTCTTGCATAGAGTAAACAGTATTTTGGACATGCATATATGTGTTGTTCCACTCATATGAAGAAATCGTTTTTGATACGTATGACTTATTCAAATTCTTAATTGTGGATGATTCAGTTACAATCATAAATTTTGTCAAGATTTTGTTAGATAGATACATTGCATGAATATTTGAGGTTTTTCTGTATACAACATATATTGAAGATATACTGAGAATGATGACTTGCTTGAATCTCAATGGATTATATTGCAGGAAGATTTACCCAATAATGATAAAGCACAAAACTTAGAATTTACTTATTTATAACTATTTTTCACTTAAAGTTTATCATTTTATCATTAATATAATACAATCACTTCCAAAATATAATAAATTGTGTTCTTCAAGGTTAGACATTTACAAATAATTTTTGCATGACACAATAGATATTTAGAATCAAGAATAAATTATTTTATAAAAAATAAATAAATTGACGATTATGATTTTGGTATAATATATTAATACAAGTTTTTTTTATATACTTTTTCATCTCTAAATTTTCTCTTTTAATCTCATATAAAGATTATAATCAATGGAGGAGAAATCATAAATATATTGAGTGTAATATTAAAAAGGAAATGAGAAATAAACTACTTACTTTCTCTCTAAATGTTTTGTTTATTTGTTACATCTTATCATCTATTTTCATCTCAAAAGTGTTTGAATATCTACTTAATTTGCTTATCTTCATTCATATCTCAATTTATAATATATTTTGTACATGAGAAAATTATATCAGAAAAAATATAGGAATGAATATGCTAAATCTTAAAGTTTGTTGCATTTTAGAGTATGAAGTTTTTTTTTAAAAAAATAATAATATGTTTTTGACAACATTTGGTGCTTCTAGTATAATTAAAAGTAATATTTTTTTATAAAATCAAGTTCATAATATAATATAGAGAAGAAGACAAGAGAAGAAGACAAGAAATTTTAGATGGAAGAAAGAAGATTTTTCTTCTATTCAAGGGTATCTTACAATGGTGAATGATGTCTCTATTTATAGGTAGAGAAATCAATCAAAAGGTCACCATGTTTAATGCCACATTAGTAGATACATTGGTATCCTAAAAAGGTTCATATCACCTTGGGAATACATATCCATGATAAGGATAAGTATATCTATGATAAGGATAAGTTTATGATAAGATTAATGGAAAATGTACTTCATTCAATGGATTTATAACATTCTCCCTTCTATGTCCATAGATAATGTGCCTCGTTAAAACCTTACTGGAAAAAACCAGTGGGACAAAACCTCTCGGTCAATAAAAAAGAGTGCAACACGTATTATACACCCCTGATTAAAAGAACACTTAATTTCTTGTGATGATGTCATCCAATCTTATATACCAGTTTCTCAAATATTGATAATGACAGTGTCTTTGTGATGAAATCGCATTCACGAAGATGTTGCATCATTTAACTTATCCTGATATATCATTTTCTAATTTCATTGATATGACGAGGCTTTGAGCTTATCCAAATACATTCTTGAATATCATTCGATTCGTCATGACCTCGTTACTGCAAGTAAATTGCTCATTTAAGTCGTTCATAGAAACAATCATCTTGTGGGCACTTTTATTAGCAATTGATTATCTTCGTACATTGTGGTTGGTAAATTCTTTTTAATAGAAAAAACCACATATTTCCTGAATATATTGTGTCATTGATCTCAACTAGACGCACTCTCGACTTGATTCATGGAGGACTTTTATTTCTACATGGTTTGAAGAAGTGATTATCAATATTTGCTTCATTGATCACCAAGATATTGTTGTGCCTCCACATGCAAACAAATAACATGCTTAAGACCGAGCTTTATGCGGATTAAATAAATATTCTGCATCTGCATAATCAATCAGCTCTGACTTGAATTTCTCGGAATAGAATAAACTCATATCTATGGTCCTTCGAAGATATTCAAGTATGTACTTAACACCATTTCAATGTCCTTTTGTTGGAGAGGAACTGAATCTTTCCACTAAATTTACTGCACAACAAACAGATATATGGTCGAGTAGTGTTAGCAAGATGCATTAGTGTCCTGATTGTACTAAGCTATGGAGTTTCATCGCCAAAAAACTCTTCATCCTTCTTTTGCGATCAAATTGAACCTTTATTTATGTCAAGCGATCTCATTATCATTGGAGTACTCAATGAATGTGAATTATCCATATAAAATCGCATCAAAACTTTTCTGTGTATGTTGACGGATGAATAAATATTTCATTTGTCAAATTATCAATTTGTAGGTTAGACAAAATTTCGTCTTACCAAGACTTTTTACATTTTCAAACACTCAACAACTTTTGAAAGCTCTTTAAGAGTGCTAATGATGTTCAAGTCATCAACATACACAACTATTATAACAAATTCAGACCCTGATTTTTTCATAAATATGCAAGGACAATTGGGATCATTCTTTTTGTACCCTTTATTTCAATCCATTTAAGAATTTTTGAAACTTTATTGAAAAAGTATCTTTCAAACTTTTATATGCTTCAAACACCTTGATTGCTTCGAGGATTTTTACATAAGCTTCAATATTGTCTAGCTAGAAATGATAATTATCCATTATATGCATTAAAGTTTTTCATATGATTTCATATCAAAACAAACGTCATTGCATCCACCATAGGAGAAAACATCTACAATCAGGATTATTGCGACAAACCTTTATGCCCCAAGACACAAGTCGTACTTGATATGATACAGTTATACCATCGCATAATAATTCATTTTTACCCCACTGCTTTTTTTATCTTGATTTATGGACTATCAATCCAAACACCACTTCTCTAAGTGAAACAAAATATACTTGAATTATAAATTTTACTTGCTCAACCATTTAGCTGTCCACACTCTATGACAGATTTGAATTCAAGATCCTCATAACAATATATCATTAGGTTCTGCCTCATATCAAAGATACCATCAACGATTATTTGATATCGATTTCAACATGAGATAACTTATTGATATCTCTTCATTTTTCATCTTTTTCAGCTACCTAAACCTTTTCCAAGGTTTTATGAAGTGTTACGTCGTGGTGCTCTCTTATAGAACTTACCTCATTATCATGAACATATTGATATTTTTCTCCTCTCCTTCTTTAAGGAATTTTATATTTGGAACCGATCGGTCTATTACGCTTCAGGTGTATCATAGACTTTGTCCTTCAACGACTTCTCATTGGAGCATATGCAACTAAATTATAACATGGGGTTAGTAAATTCATCTGACAATTGTTTTATAACATTATGCAAATGAATTATCACTTGAACATAAAGCTCACATTCTCGAGGATCTAGATAATTCATAATTAACCTCACACATAAATTTCAATGGTCAATCATCTTTCCCCCTAATGTTAGAAAATCTAACATTCATCCCAACCTTATTTGGAAATTCATCTTTGTGTGTTGTGGAGCAATTAAAATCATAATCGCACATTCAAACTTTAGATGAAAATTATTTGGTTCCTGACCCTGAACCAATTATGATGGAAAAATTTTGTTGGCTTGATGCGTACATGTGTTGCTACATGTTAAATAAATTTATCTCATACCAAATTTCTTTTTGGGAGATATGTTCTCATAATTAATTGTTTAGCTATAATTTGAGGCATACAATTTCTACTAAACCAACCAACATTATCAGTATGATTTCATAGTTTGGAACTGTGCTCTTAATTTAACAATTCGACCAAACAACCTTACAAACATCAATTTGTAAGCTGACAATAGAACACATATGAACATCCCATAGATGCATCTATCATATAGTTGCAAACGGTCCACATGATAGGTGAACGGACCCATATTCACATTTTTATATGTTCCAAAAACTTCAAGAGATTACAATCCCAACCTTAGCTGATACAATGATTATTTTATCAATAGAACAAGCAACACAAGAGAATTCTTAAAGAATCTTTTATTTCTTCGTCAAATTGTCAATTACATTTGAATCACATTTAAATAGATGGTCAACATGTCATGTCAATTGATCTTTATTTCATTACACTTATGTTTACTTTTGCATGTGATTTAATCAGCGTGTATATGTTTGTGTGCAACAAACAAGAGGAAAAATGGAAAATCTTTTACATAAATATTTGGGAAAATGCACAAGTACCCCCTCAACCAATGCACGAAATCTCAGAGTTACACTTATACTATATGAAGGTCCTATTACCCCCTGAACTTATTTTATAAATAATTTTCTACCCTTTTCGGCCTACGAGGCACTATCTTGTGGGTCCAGCGTGTGTTGACATTTTTTTTCAAACTAGTGCCACGTAGGGCGAAAAGGGGTAGAAAATTATTTATAAAATAAGTTCAGGGGGGTAATAGGACCTTAGTATAGTATAAGTGTGTCTCTGCGATTTCGGGCATAGGTTGAGGGGGTACTTATGCATTTTTCCTAAATATTTATAACCCATTTTGATTGCAGTAATATGAAGATAATAAATCTTTTCACAATTTATAGTCTCAATATTTATTTTAATTCATCTGAAACTTTAAAAAAAAATTTGAGACTTACTACAACCCCAATATTATTTCTCTTGTAATAACACAACTCGTTAGAGCTTGTAATTAATTTTGTGTACTATCATATATTCAATGACATCATCTTTATGGTGAACATCTCCTTCAAGGAGAAAATTATATTATTATTGTCACGGTCAAAATCATTACGAGCAAGACATGTTTCTTGCTTTATTTTTATTGTACCACTGGTACAGAATCAATGAAAATTTTGTATTTGTTGAGTTTTAAAAGGTGTGAATAGAAAATAAAGAGTTGCGACTTTTATGAAAGGTTGCGATTTTTATGAAAAGTTATGACTTTTATGAAAAGTTACGACATTTATAAAAAGTTGTGACTTTTATGAAAAGTTGTGACTTTTATGAAATGCGTCACCTTTCTGAAAGATTATGACTTTTCCAAAGGTTTGTGACCTTTCCGGTAAGGCAAAATAAGAACATTTCGCACTACCCTTTGTTTTCTATAAATTGAGGGATTTCCTCTCATTTTAAAAATAGAATTTTGGACTTTTTATACTACTACTAAATCTAGTATTTTAAGTGTACTTTACTGTCGTTGAGTGGCTCGCTGACACCAAAATTTTGGGTATCATTACACTAGTGATTGAGATCATTCTATCCTATGAGGCTATATTTCAAATCAAACCACACATACTAGAGGAGAATAATTTCCTTAAGGGGACACTGTGCATTCAGTGGGCTTGATCTTCTTCTTTTTTTCCAGATTCTGGTATGTGTTACAGATTTTAGATTTGTGAATTAATTTATGTTCTTCGTTTCTTCACTGGTTCATTAAACTTTGGTAACTTCATGTTTTTGCAAAGTTTGTTGGAATCAGTAAGATTCTTTCAACACAGATTGACAACAGTTCTTCTTTAATAAAAATATTTCGTATATTTTTTGTTAATCTGTTTCTGATTCTAGTTTCTCTACTCGTTCTAATTTTCTAGTTGTGCAAAGGTTCTTAAACTTTGTTGTGTCTTACCAAGTTCTTCAAAGTTTTGTTCTAAGTATCTTAGGAATACAAGATGAACAACAATCTTAAGGAAATTATTATACTGTTAGTATTTTTTGTATTCTACTGATTCTGAAAAATCTGATCATGAAAGTAGAAGATAAATGCATTGTTTCTCCATAATTCATTATTTTTTTAGCAAGGCCGAAAAGAGAATGTAACAGAAAAAATTTGTGGTATTCCAGTTAAAAATTATCCCAGGTAACCTTCTTATTATTTATCTAAGGAGGAAAATACTTTCTAAGAGTTAACAATTTTGACTTTTTATCATGTGTATATTTGGAAAAAGATCTGAAAACTATATGTTGTGGAAAGAATTTTGCTTCGCAAATAGTATTGCCTTTAAAATTCTTTAGCTTGCAAAATGAGCGATGCACAATTTTGTTTGATAAAATAGTATATCAAAATGTTATAGTTGAAAGGCTATTTGAAAAGAAAAACATTTCTATGTGATAAAGAATATGTTTAATTGCGTTTTGAGACTAAAAACATTGTTGTAGTTTTGTACTCTTTGTGAATTTGATTATGTTTGATTGTTGTGGATTAAAAACTTTTATATTTTTCTACTCTAAATAAATTAGACTAAGCAATTGATTTGAAGAATATGAAAATTCACCTACTATGTCTGTGTTGTACTTTTGATTTTATATAAATTTCACTGTTATATAGAAACATTCTAATAGTAAGTGGTATGTCTATTTCTGATAGAGGAAAAAGACCAGCGACTTAGAGTTGGTGAGTTTGTGGAATGAACTTTGACACTATGTAAAGATTGTCAAAGAGAATTGAAGCTCTATAATTCTTTCGTAGATTAATATTTTCAAAAGAGGTTTCATACTGCCAATGACATTTTGATAGTCTGAGAAAATATGTGGAAAAACTATTTTCAAATAGTTGAAAAATATTTTTGAGATCACATTTAAAATGTGGGGGTTCTTTTCTTATGATAAAAATAAAATTAGACTTGGTGTCTAATTTAATTTTGGAGAAAAAGATATGAAATTCAGTGATACTTTTGTATTATGTTAGACCCACAAAATTCTTGGAGTATATTTGGTATTGTGGTTGTTCATTTTCTCTATTACTATTTTATGGTGTTACTAGTGTGAAACTACCAAATTATATGTATACTTGTTCAAAATGATTGAGTTCTTTCATGAAAGTATGTCACTTAAAATGTGTTGATTTTTCATGTAAAGATATATCTATTCTATATAATTATTTTGTACAGACATGAATATTGGTGAATAGTCATTTGTCATGTTTTGTAAAAGAAGCATTCAGACTAGATCGCCTTTATTGGACCCGATAAAACTTTGTTAATGGGTAGTTCTATAACAATCAAATTGAAGTTATGGAAATGTCCTAATGAAAAGGACATTTGACAAGGTGTTGACTCTAAACAATGTTTGTATCACATAAAATTGTAAGTAGTTGGAACAAAATATTCGAGAAAAAATTTACCTCGCGAAGAGATTTTCAAACTCAATATTTTTATTTGTTCTTACTTGCTTGAGTCAAAGTTTGTGACATGAGTACTTGGAGCATGTCAATTAAAAAAAATCTTGTAAGGAAAACTGATCAACTTAGAAATTTTGTCTAACTTTGAGTGCAAAAATGTCAAGTTTATGTGAAATCTAAGTATGCTAAGCATTCTTAAAATTTGTTGAAAGGAATTATAATCCCTTAGAATTGATTTACGTTGAAATTTGTGATACGAAGTCAATACCATCTCGTGGTGGAAAAAAGTATCTCGTTACTTTTATTGACAATTGCATTAGAAACGACTATGTCAATTTACTGAATGGTAAGGATGAAGCAATAGAAATATCTAGACAATATGATATTGAAGTTTAAAATCAGTTGAGAAAAATATAAGAAGCGATAGGGATGGAGAGTATAAATCTCATTTTACAGAAATGTGTTTGAAAAGTGGAATTATACATCATATTGTTTCCCTATTCACCTCAATCTAATGAAAAACTGAACATTGAAAGAAATTATGGATGCATTATTTATAATTTCGGGGTTACCACAAAAATTTTGTGGAGGAACTATCCTTACTGAAAAAGGGAACAACAAAAAGTTTTGTCTTTTCATAAAGAAATCAATTTTTTTGTTCAGGACACAATCGATTCCATATGAGAAATGGAAAGGAAGGAAATCCAATTTGAAATATTTCAAAGTGTGGGGGTGTCTATCAAAAGTCCAAGATCATATTCCTAAAATGATTAAAATAGGTCCTAATACTGTGGACTGTAAACTTAGACTTGAATAGTCTAGTGGAAGGTCCAAACGACTTTGGGAAGAACAAGAGGAGAATGTACTTAATAAAGAAATTCAGAGGCGTAGTAAATTTCAAAGGAAATCTACTTTCTTCGAATATGACTTTTAACACTTCTTGTGTCTTTTGTAGACTCATCCTTTTGGACCGATGATGTCAATAGTAAGATTGGTTCAATCTTGAGCAATCCTATTTGAAGTTGGTTGATTTTCCTCCCGGAAATAAACTTTTGGGTTCAAAGTGAATCCTCAAAAGGAAAATGAAAGTCAATGAAACTATTATAAATAAAAAGCAAGACTTTTTGTCAAAGGTTTTAGACAAAAACAAGGTCTTCATCTTTACGATACATACTCGCCAATAACGAGAATTACATTCATTTGGATGTTAATTGTGTTAGTTATGGTATATAACCTTCAAATTCATCAAATGAATGTGAAAACAGCTATCTTAAATGGAGAATTGGAGGAAGAAATTTACATGAAACATCCCGAGGATTTTGTGGTTCCTGGTAAATAAAAGAAAGTGTGCAAACTTGTTAAGTCATATTATGGACTAAAATAAGCACTCAAACAATGACATAAGAAATTTAACCAAACCATGTCGGCAAATGGATTTAAGAATGATGGAAGTGATAAATGCTTTCACATTAAAATCATAAGGTCATTGTTTGTTTGTATATTCGTGATATATTGATCATCAATAGAGACACTAATGACATAAATGCTACTAAATATTTGCTAGAAAACAAGTTTGGAATGAAAAATCTTGGAGTTGCTGATGCGATCTTAGGCATAAGAATCCTTAGAACTCCATAATGTTTTGCATTTTCACGGTCTCATTGCATTGAAAAGGTACTTGACTAGTTCAAATATTTGAATATCAATATTGTCAAGTCTTCAATAAATGTGAGCTTTGCATTTCAAAGAGTGAAAACGAAAGTGACTCACAATTAGATTGTGCTAGAGTATTAGGAAGTATGATGTACATCATGAAGTGTGCGCGATCAGATGTAACATTTTCCATCAATAACTAACTGGTTCATAAGTGATCCCAATTAAACTAATTAGATGACAATAAATAGAGTTTTGGAGTATTTAAAAAATACTTAAAACTATGTCTTGCATTATAACAATATCCAGCAATATTGAAAGGATATAGTGATGTAAATTTGATCACCGGACAAATGAAGTAAAATTTACCAGTGAATATATATTTACTCTTGGTAGAGGAGAAGTCTCTTGAAAATATTTCAAAAGAGACATGTATCGCTAGCTCTATAATGATCTTTGAGCTATGTGCTCAATATAAGGTCGGTGAATAAGTTGAAAGACTCGGGAATTTCTTGATAGATATTCTTTTTTGGCCCAAACCATTGGCATTAGTAGGAATACACTTTTATAGTCAAGATCCAATAGGTAAGGCACGGAACATGATGTATAACGGAAAGTCTGGTCATATAGGACATAGACATGATACCATTAGAAAATTACTCTCTAGTGGAATTATCAGAATTGATTATGTAAAGTCAAACGATAATGTGTCGGATCCACTTACAAAAAAGCCTAACTAGAGAGAAAGTTTAATGATCATCTAAGGGAATGGGTTTACGGCTTAGGACAATTCATCACGGCGGTAACTCTATCTAGCAGACTGGAGATCCCAAGAGCTAGATTCAAGGAGAAAAACAAAGTTGTGAATGACGGTTCGGCATTGTCAACCAACTCAATCCATTTCATGATGAAGACAAAGATCAGGAACAAGGATACAACATTAAGGCTTGTTAATGAATTAATAAAGCTTAATGGTTTTAATGATTTGCTAAGTTTGGCAGAGTTGACCAAATATTGTACCTACGCGATAACATGGTTAGAAATCACCTATGTGAGTGTGAAGTGTAAACCGCTTCAAAGAGAATTATTGTCAAATGCCTATTCTATATACACTCATGAAACCAGGAGGTATTCATGGATGAAACGAACACACTTGTAAGAACCATAAATGGTAAAGGGTTAATTGTGTGACATATGGTTGTCTAGGTATACACAAATGCTCTATGGTTCAAAGATATCGCATCTACCGATTGACCAAGTATATCCGACATATGTTCACTACGGAATGTCCAAGGGGAAACCTACTTATCTAGATGCAATTAATTCTTGCTTGTAAAATACACATATTTGTCTGTTTCTTTGTCTTGGAGTAATTCCCCATTTATACGGAGGATTGTTGGGTTTTAAAAGGTGTGAATGGAAAATGAAGAGTTGCGACTTTTATGAAAAGTTATGAATTTTATAAAAAGTTGCGAATTTTATGAAAAATGTGACTTTTATGAGAAGTTGCGACTTTTATGAAAGATGACGACTTTTCTGAAAGATTTGACTTTTCCAAAGGTTTTGGTCTTTCCGGTAAGGCACAATAAGAACCTTTTTGTACTACCCTTTGTTTTCTATAAATTGAGGGATTTTCTCTGAATTTAAAAATAGAATTTTGGGACTTCTTATACTACTACTAAATCTAATATACTAAGTGTACTTTACTACCGTTGAGTGGCTCGCTGACACCAACGTTTTGGGTATCAATACATTAGCGATTGAGAACATTCTATCCTGATAGGACATATTCCAAATCAAACCTTGGATACTAGATGGGAATAATTTTCTTAAGGGGGCACTATACATTCAGTGGGCTTGATCTTCTTTCTGTTTTCTAGATTCTGGTATGTGTTACAGATTTCAGATTTGTGAATTAATTATATTCTTCTATTCTTCACTGGTTCATTAAACTTTGGTAACTTCGTGTTTCTACAAAGTTTGTGGGAATCAGTAAGATTCTGTAAACACAGATTGACAACAATTCTTCTTTAAGAAAAATATTTCGTATATTTTTTTAAATCTGTTTCTGATTCTAGTTTCTCTACTAGTTTTAATTTTCTAGTTGTGAAAAGTTTCTTAAACTTTGTTGTGTCTTACCAAGTTCTTCAAAGTTTTGTTCTAAGTATCTTAGGAATACAAGATGAACAATAGTATGGCCATAGAGTAATATTATTTTGGTCATGGACACAACCTTTATAGGCAAGAATTACTTCTTTCTTTTTCCGTCTCGATAGTTCACAATAAACATACCACAACGTACACGATTATTGACCACTCCTGCCAAATAAAATTTATTTATTTCTCTCAAACCTCTCGTAGAGGTGAGTTGTGGCATATTTTTCAGCCATACATGAATATGTTCTTATTCATATTTTTTCCTTCATATTTTGACTCTTTCATTTTCAAGAATTGACAAACATTCACATGCTTATTCCAAGTCACAATCTCTTCATGAGTTGACCATAATAATTTATACATGTCATATATTTATATATGAAATATTTACATGATCCACCTCAACATCATTTTGAAAGATAAAGTGCACTACCACTTTATATTCTTTTATTTTGATAGAGAATTTATAAAATTTACTAGATTAGGTCAGTAGAAATTGAGTGTCAAATGACCTTTCATACCAAATTACAATAACTACTTTCTACCTTTGAAAGACAATTTTGAGATAATATTAATTACCTTCACATTTTTAAGGACTATTTGGAGAACTCATAGTGTTCTTCCTTTCATGATTGTCACAACGATGACTATTATAATTTTATCTTTTCACACCCCTACTCATAGTCGTCTTTCAAATTTATTATTCACTGATACCACATTCATATGCTAGAATGGAGAAATTAGACGGATTTCAAACTTATCATATAGTGCTACCACATGCTTTAGGGAATGACGCAAATTCAATTATGCGAATTTCAAGACTTTTCATCAAAAATATATTATTTTGCCTTAGTCACATTTTATCATCATTGTGGTGCATTAGAACTTAAATACAACGTCTTATTCATATAAAGTCATCTTAGGTCATAAATCTATGAGATTGGACCCAATACATTATCATCATGGTGCATCAAAACTCAAATTGATGTCTTATCCTCTTGGTACGATAGAACTTGAATCTATCCTCTTATCCTCAAATATTTTTCATTATGTGCATCTGGACTTTAACCTGATGTCTTACCCTTTTGGTGGGATGAGACTTGAATCCATTGTCTTACCCTTCAATCAATGCCATATATGTCAATACCAATAAAACTCAGCCATGAGCCTTTAAAAAATATCAAGAATTATAGAAGCAAATTTAGTCAAAAGAAGACTGAGAGTTTTTCCACCTCTAATAATTATAAATATTAGGGAAAAGGGTCAAGTATACACCTAAACTATTCAAAAAGGTCTAGATATACCCTCCGTTTAAAGTTTGGCTCACTCATACCCTCGCCGTCCAAATTTTGGCCCAGATATGCCCGTATGGGCGTTATGGGTATATTGAACATATCCAGCTCATTTTTTATTTCTTTAAATGTCACTTGAATTTTCCATGTCATTTTGACCTTATCACATGACATTTATATGAAAATGGAAATAGATCAATTATGACCCTAAAAAATTTGGACACATAAATACCTAATCCGATACATAAATCAACCTCCTTTTAAATAAACTATCCGATCCATTTTCAACAATTTCGTTTAATTTTTTTTTTTTGATAAATTCCGAAAACGAGTAATTGATTAATCAAATAGAAAAATATAAAATTAACTCCAAAAAATCAGAAATAAATATAGCAACCTTAAATTCAACAATTTTAATATTTTTTTAATTTTTTTTCGATAAATCCCGAAAATGAGTAATTGATTAGTACAAAATATGAAAATAATATAAACTAAACGCCAAAAATTGAAAAATAAATATAGTAACCTTAAATTCAACAATTTCAACATTTTTTATTTTTTATTTTTTTCGGCAAATCCCGAAAATGAGTAATTTATTAATAAAAAATAGAAAATATGAAAAAAAATATAAATTTACTCCAAAAATTCAAAAATAAATATAATAACCTTAAATTCAACAATTTCAACAAATTTATTTAATTTTTATTTTTTTGGTAAATTCTTAAAATGAGTAATTGATTAATAAAAAATATAAAAATATGAAAAAATAAAAAATAAAAAATATTGTTGAAACTGTTGAATTTAAGGTTACTATATTTATTTTTTATTTTTTGGCGTTAATTTTATAGTTTTTTCATATTTTCCTATTTTTTTAATTAATCAATTACTCATTTTTGAGATTTACTGAAAAAAATTAAAATTTAAAAAAAATTATTGAAATTGTTGAATTTAAGGTCACTATATTTTTTTGTGAATTTTTTGTGTAAATTTTATATTTTTATTTTCATATTTTACTTTTTTTATTAATAAATTACTCATTTTTGGAATTTGTCAAAAAAAATAAAGATAAGTTTTTTTTTGTAGAACAAAAACATACTGTATTTATTTGGTAACTTTTGGCGTTAATTTTATATTTTTTTCATACTTTTCATATTTTTTATTAATCAATTACTCATTTTTGAGATTTACCGAAAAAATAAATTTTTTAAAGAATTATTAAAATTGTTGATTTAAGGTTACTATATTTATTTGTTAATTTTTGGCATTAATTTTATATTTTTTTTCATAATTTTTATTAATCAATTATTCATTTTTGGGATTTACTAAGAAAATAAAAATTAAACAAAATTGTTAAAAATTGATCGGATAGCTTATTTAAAGTGGGGTTTGATTTATGGGTCGAATTAGGTGTTTATGGGTCCGAATCGCTTTCCATTTTCATATAAATGTCATGTGGTAAGGTCAAAATGACATGACAATTCCATATGACATTTAAAGAAATGAAAAATGAGTTGAATATGTCCACCATACAGACTAATGCCCATAAGAGCATATTTGGACCAAAAGTTGAACGGCGAGGGCATGAGTGAGCCAAACTTTAAACAGGGGGTATATCTAGACCTTTTCGAATAGTTTAGGGGCATATTTGACCCTTTTCTCGAAATATTAATAAGTACCTCATAATTAACACTAAGAAAATCAACATGAAAATTTACTTCTTTATCCTTCAATTCTTTTCTGAAACGAAGAATTGTTAGTATAACCAATGTACAAAATTGTTAAAGTAAAACCGATACATTCCCTTTTCATGTATCACATATATACTAAAATAAATTATTAGTATAAGAGGAACTTTTGAAAATATAAATGTGTAACAAGGAAAAATAAATAAAACATGTTCCTGCTCGCAAGTGTTTCAACTACAACACTTTTGGGAAGTGCTACAACTTTTAAAGCATATTCGTGTTGATAACGTGTTATAAAATCAAGTTCATAATATAATACATAGAGAAGAAGAGAAGAGAAGTAACATGGTAGAAAGAAGACTTTTCTTCTATTCAAATGTATCTTACAATGGTGAATGATATCTCTGTTTATGGGTAGAGAAATCAATCAAAAGGTCACCATGTTTAATGCCACATTAGTAGATACATTGCTATCCCAAAAAGGTTCATATCACATTGGGAATACATATTCATGATAAGGATAAGTATATCTATGATTAGGATAAGTTTATGTTAATGTTAATGGACAATCCACTTAATTCAATAGATTTATAACAATATTTATATATTGCGCATTTTATTTTACTTTAATTGCAACACTACTATTTTATTTTGATAGAAGAAAATTGTATGAACTTTTTATTTTTATCTCCTACGAGTATAAAATAAATAATAATATTTTATCATCATTTGTTACCACAATTTATTTTTAAAAAAAATTATTAAGGTCAATTTAAATATGTATGGAGTAGTTTTATGGTGAATTTCGAGAATTGAGTTAATTGATTAATAAGTATAAAAACATAAACACTCCTCATCGTGTATATCTCTTTTCCTAAATCATAGGCACCCAATAATTCATTTATCCTCACTCAAAATAACAAACATGACAAACAAATACTTTTATTTAATGTTAAATAAATTTATAAAAAACATACTAAAGATAATGGGAAAAATGTCTATTACCACATTTAATATATCTCTTTTTATTTTTTATTATATTTAAAATCTTACTGATTTTACATGTGACCAACATTTATGTTATTTTAGACTCTTATTTTTATCATAATTTGAATACGTCTTATCTTTATTGATTGAAATCTATTTCATTTTTTAAAAGTATATAAAAAAATTTTTTTAAAAAAAAGAGGGTGATGTAAATGTAATGTAAACAAAGCAATAAATAATTTTTAACAAAGAAAATTAAAACAATTATAAGAGAATTATACTTTTTATTTTTTAAATTAAATAACAAATTTAATATATATAGTTAATAATGTAGTAATAAACAAAAGAAAGTATATTGTACAAAGTTATTAAATGATCATGTGATTCGTTCTTCAATTTCATTGAGATTACATTATTTTGTGTGTTTAACAAGTAGATGACAAAAATAAGTTTTGAATAAAAAAAATGAGAAACGATATAATATTGAAATAAGTCATATCGTTATATATATGATATTGCAACACACGGACAAATATACTAATTATAATAAAGAAGGTGAATGAAGAGTTGCAAGGTAATTAATTGTGATAGAAATGTTCAGTTATTGGCTTATTGCTATTATCTCTACTAATTATTATTAAAAGAATAAAGAGAATGAAGAGTTGCAAGGGTAATAAATTTTGACAGCTGTATATAATATTTGTTTAGCAAAGAGGCGGTCAACCAGCGGTAATTATTTTTTGCGAAAATACATGATTATTAAATAAAATTTTCAATTCTCTCTAAATACATTTGTTGATAGCTTATTACTTTCATTTTATTTTTTAATTTGCTTCTTACATGAGAAAAATGTGTATAAATTGTAAAACTTCATATATGGCATGCAATGATGGAAATGTGTGTATCCATCTATTCATAAAGTTGGCTTTTAATATTAACTAATATATTTTCATATTTTGAGAAAATTCTCTATTAATATTTAGATTTTAGGCAATTGTAGGAGGAATTCAAAGTGAAGTTTCATACTTAGCATGCAACGATGGAAATGGATGTTGGATATCTTCACTGACGTTGAAATCCATCCATTCACAAAGTTTTCATTAAATATTAACTAATATATCCTCATATTTTAATATTTAGTTTTTAGGCAATTATAGGAGAAATTCAAAGCGTGTTTTCACCGATTTACATACTTTTGCTAAGTAAAATTGAAACTCTCTTCTTCCTTTCTTTGTCATCTCTCTCTCTATGTATGAAAAAGTGTTACAGTATCTTTCTTTCATTTAATTTTCACCTTATTTTGTTAGAGCTTAATTTTTCATGTTTCAGATCCTACCGGGCTACAATATTTGAAAGAAAATCAATATAACTAATTAAGATGATCCTATTTGAATATTATGTTGTTCACTTTTTTTTATTGTATTCAACTTAGTGCCTACTGAAAGTGTACATTAAATTAAAAATGATATAAGCCATTAATAAGGTAAATATACAGTAATAATTATATCATATTAGTATTGTATTATTATACTAATGCTAATGAATATATACATACTTGTTTATTTTAATCTGTTTTTGGCTTTTGATTTTCTTTGTAATCTAAATTACTCTCTCATTACCTATAAATGTTTACTTATTGCTAATAATAATTATATTAAAGAAGGTGAATGAAGAGTTTGATGGTATTAATTATACGAGAAATGTTCACTTATTGCTTCAACAATAATAACGATGAATAAGGAGAATGAGGAGTTGGGGTAATTTACTATCAGAGTCAATATTATATTTGTGTAGCAAAGAGGTCCCCCGATGTTTATATAGCAAAAAATGCATGATTGTTAAAGAAACTTTTCATTTCACTCTAAATACATTAGTTGATCACAAATCACTTCCATCATATTCTTTTAGTTTTACAAGAGAAAAATGTATATGTACATTCTAAAACTTCATAAAGAGCTTGCAATGTGATTGGAATGAACGTTGAAAATCTTTGTGGTGGTTGAGATTCATCTTTTCACAAAGTTGGCGTTATCTAACGAGTGTTGACACCCAATTTTGGCCTAACATTTTAAAAATTCATAATTTTTAAGTTTATTTATTTAATAGTTCAAAAATATTTTTTTTTTAATTTTTGAATAAGTTTATCGATAACTATCTTTATTTTTTAGAATTTAGAATTTCCTATTAGTTAATTTTAAAATTGCATCTTTACATGTCATTAGTTACGTTCATTATATTTTTTAAAATTCATTTTATTTGTTACATTTGTTAATATTTATGTTGAATTTAGCACAGTCTAAAATTTATTCAAATACGAAAAAGAATTTAGGAATTCTATTCAGATAATTTTGGGTCACAATGCTAAGCCTATCATTTGAGCCCATTTTGTGTTTTCTTATTTAAGTTATTAACTAGGTCAAAATATAGGGGGTGAAAAAAAAATAATTAGAATTTGGGGTTTATTTTTCAGATTTAGTTTTACTTGATTTTTTTCTATATTGTTTATTATCTCCGGCAAACTCTCGCCGGAGCTCCGACCAGTCACCATCCAAAAGAGAACCCCACTGGTCAAACCCTCTCCTCGCAGCCTCAAAAACTCTTTCCCCTTTTTCTGTTTTCCGGCAACACCCACCACCTCCAAAGAGCCGGACAACAACCATCTCAAAAACCCCATCCGTTTTTTCCATTTTCTGGCGAACCAACAAAACAATCAGATCTGGTCGAAAATCAAGGCTCCATCTCCGGTGAACAACAACCAAACAACCCTTATTTCTTCCTCAAAACAACCCCAAACCCACGAGCATCTCGTACCAGACCCTTTCCTCCTCTTCCTTTTACAATTTTTCCTCCGTTTTGCAGGCATTTTAGCAAACTCTGAGCTCACAAACGACAGGCGAAACCCCATCAATGGCAGACTTAGTTACCCTTCACCAGTGAATCGATAAAGCTCCGAGCACCAAGTTCCGGCGATGGACGGAGAATGAATGGACAATAGTTCAACAACACAATCAGATTTGTCGAACAACCAGACAAACGACGAGTTTCAAATGCCGAACTCCGGCAAAATTCGGTATCTCTAGTAACACATCTTCATATCTTGTTCTCATTATTCTGTTGAATAGACTGATTTTAATAGTTGGTGAATATTATGTTATTGATTTTTTTTAGTGACACCTTTCTCTGATCTCTTAAGTGTTTACCCTGTTATGCTTACTGATTGTTTTACTACTTGTGTTATATTCATTCTATTTTTAAAATTCATTTTTAATGATTTTTACAGTATTCTAATAAATGGGTTCATATTTTGCCAATATTTTTTAAAAGTTTGGTTGCTGTAGATTTATTACTTTATTATTATTAGTTCTATTATTCAATTTTTTATTGTTAAGTTTAGTTTTATTCTTTATCAATTCTTTTTTTTTTTTCGTTGTGGTTTCAATTGTTTGATTAGCTTTTGCTTAATTACATTCATGTTCATACCATATTGATTTAACTATCATTTTTTATTTGCTTGCCTTTTATGTTATTACGTACATGTTGAAATTGGCCAATAAAAAAATCTATTCGTCGGTTTTGGAGGCCTCCCTATTTTAAAAGACGGAAATTTAATAAAGTTCATATATATTTATTTGTTAAATTGGCCTATGAAGAAATTACCATCGATTTCCAAAGCCTCCCATGTTAATAAGATGGATTTTTATTTTTAAGTTATTATTTGAGTTATTCACTTTTATTTATATTTATTTATTACTAACACTTTTACTAAGTGTGTTTACAGGTACCCCGGAGTTGCTTTCCATTGAAGTTATTCGAATTAAGTTCGAATTATACTTTTTATTTAATATTTTGTATATATTACGTTAGGCAAACATTAGGCCGTTTCATATATTTTCTTATTTTATTATTTGTGTATATTGCATGTTTACTATACTTGTACATTATTTTATTTTCCTCCTCAATTTGAAAAAAAAATGAACTCAGTCGGGAACCACATTTGTGGATTCCGAAGGATGCTTAATCCCTTTCCTTCGGAATAATTTGAACCCCTTACCTAGAATTAAATTGGTTTCGTAGATCATATAATGGTTTTCCTAGTTTTTTTCCCTAAAATTAGGTGGCGACTCTTTTTTAAAAACTCGTTTATTTTAAAACTCATTAAAATTGAACGAATTAATTATTTTTTGAGTCACCGCGACGTTTCGCCCTATTTTAATAGAGTAGGGATGCAAACAGAATGGCGACTCCGCTGGGGACTATTAGAGGTTCTAACCATATGAATTCATTTTTTTAAAATTGAGGAAAATTTTCTTTTATTGTGTTATACCTTGTATTTTTATATTTCGCTGATTATGTGTATATTGTATTTGTTGTTTATTCATTATTCTTTTATTGTATGTGTATTGTCATTGCACTCATACATATTATTGTCAAGTGGCAAATAGAATGCATTAGGACAAAGGCGGTTACGTGGCTTACCACGGCTGTCCTTCAGAAAACACACAAGTCTAACTTTTTGGAAGTAATAAACGAATAGTTGGATTGCGGTCATCCAACGTCGTTAATTATTCTTCACCCCGTTGTTTGTCCGACTCGGGTAACCGTCATTTCTAAACCAACTCTTAGTCGACTAGCGTAGAGCGAAACCAAATCTCGAATTTAGCGCATTGAACTAGGATGACCCAAACACCCAAGGCGTGTTGGGTCCATTAGAAAGACCACCTTCAGTCCATAATGGCCTCCGGCCTATACGGACAATCATAATTGTGTGTAATTTGAAGGATGTATACGACATTTGACAAACCATGGTCCATCTGATTAGAGAGTTATTTTAATAGTCTTTTTTGTCAAATTCGGTTCTTCACAAGCTATCATCCCATTCAAAAGTGTTGACAATCGAAGATGACAACAAGTTCAAGAGAGAGTACCTTTCACAAAGGCTTAGAATAGGATGGTACCCTTGCGTGGGATTGAATATTCGTATTTTTTTTTTCTTTCTTTCTTTTTTCCCTTACTTCAAATTTTATTTCATTTATTCATAAAATATTGTAGCAAGTGTTTTGGGGAACAATGGAAAGTTGTCAAATGGCGTAATACATCCTTCAAATCGATAGGTCTACCCTAGGCATAAAAGGTTCACATATTTGTGTAGGACGCGCAATAATTGTTTGTATGCTATGTGATATATTTCAGTTTGTCTTTAATTAAAACAGTGTGTATGTGTTTAATTCATTATTTGTGTGATATTTTGCATTATCCATTATGAACAGGAACTAACACTCTTACATTTTGAGTTGTTCTTCTTCAAAGCGAAAGATTAATTTATGTCCGAATTTAGAAATCATTATTTGTCCGAAATCGCAAGAGACAAGAGGATTAGCGAAATTCGAGTCCTTGTATTTCACAAGACATTAATATCAAAACAAAATGATAAATCAAGGGAGTATTTGACTATGAGGTCGCACTCATTTATTTTTATTATTATTTTGCATGATGGTCCTGCTCTCACATATTTCTCATATTTTTGTAAGAATATCGTCCCCGACAACACTCGGGGATGGTCATAACAATGTCTGAATCTCGTGAAAATTGAGAGGAGACAAAGGTCCAAGAAAACATCCAAAAAGGGTACAACAAATCATTACTGTAGAAATTCGTAGGTTACATTCAACAGACAGTATAAATATTGACGATTAAGAGGCTATAAAATATATTGGTGCAAAAAAAAAAGGGTCAAAAAACATTTCATGACTACAAATTTTAGTGGCGCTAGACCTAAAAATTTCTTTGAGTTGTCTAAATCTTTAAATTATTATATGCCTTATTTGGACGAACTACGCGTACCTGATTCTCATTTTAATGAGATACGTAGGCAACCCTTCTTGGATTCGGTATTATCTTCTCCAAAAGTAAAAAAATAAAATAAAATAGTTTGTGCATATTTTCCAAGTCATATCTGCATGAACTACGCACACCTGATTCTCATCTTAATGAGATACGTAGGCAGTCCTTCTCGGGTTCGGTAATCATTCTTTCAAAAAATAAAATAGCTTGTACATAATGTAAGAGTCATGTCTTTAGCTCGATCGGGACCTATGTAGTTAAGAGCATGTAAATATATTCGATATGATGGAAAAGACTGACTTTGCGGTAAACTATAGATTCTCGTGGTACCTCTTATCTGTACTTTTGTGATGCTTGAAAATTCTCTTGCATGCAATCAAGATAAGAATAAAACTAACCTTATGTTTCATGTGCATTGTATGGTGAGATTTTGATCAAAGTTCAATTGTGTTACACTGTTGATCTAGAACTTGACCTGAATATTTTTCGAGGCGAAATCCTGAGTAATGTTTGGTTTGAGAAAGGATTGTAGGACTTTTTTGACCCGATTGTGCCTTTCAAAGCCTACCAAATTACATTAATCCCTAGTTTTCCCATTTTGAGTCTGAAACCTTTCTTTGGACCACCACATCTTAACCACTATCTTTTTGAGTGCTTACAAGCACTATCTCTCTTGGCCCAACCTTCTTGAGTGCACCAAGAATGTGCAAATTATAAGAGGAGATCCATGTTTGAAATTTCCAAAAGCAAAGATATTGAGTCTCCCAAAATCAAGGAAGCAAAGACTTCTAGAGAAAAAAAGAGAGAAAGGAAGAAAGAAAAGGTGGAAGAAATAAAGAAAGGTAAAAAACCCTTACAGGGTCAATGAAAGGTGGAAAGGAAAATACTTCAAAAAAAAAGTTATTATAATAAAGAAGTGAATAAAAGAAAAGCTCCAAGAAATAAGGACTCAAAAGAAGTCAAAAGAGAAGAAGAAGAAAAGCTCCAAAAAATGAGAACTCAAAAAAAAAGAGGAAGAGGAAAAAGCGTTAAAAATGAGAATTCAAAAGAATTTGAGAGGGCAGAGAATAATGAATAGGATCTAACGCCAAAGGCGTAACAATCATTAAGAGCACAAATTCTGTGTGACGCTCAAGGAGGAATTCAGTCACTTTTATCTCAAATAAATATCCTATCCATCCCTAAGCCTACGTTACAAGCCAATGACAAGCCCTACATGATCTCATTTCAAATGTTCTCACATTAGTGGAGATTTACATAAGGGTCAAGCATATGGTATCACAGTTGTATGCATTGAACATTCTTGTGAGTGTGAGTGCACTTTGGAAAATGTCCTAAAATCAAATATTTCAAATATGTGTAAAATAGGATAAGTCTTTTTCGTGAGGGCACTTGAAACATGAGGATTGATACAATTCAAAATCTGTGTTTGAAGTAAGATGAACGAATCTTGTCGATCCTTAAGTATGTTTGAGATATCACTTGAAGCTGTAGCAATTACCTTAAATTCAATCTTTAAAAAAAAAAAAAAAAAGGAATGAGAGATTTACCTGCAATCTTAACTGTTGGTACCAATTGTAGTGAAGATTTGGCTATCTCATCACATTCTTTATTTTTCAAAAAGAAAAGAAAAAAAGTGAGCATACACTCATTCTTTAATATTTTAAAAACTTTTTAAGAATCTTTCAATTTTATAAAAAAAAAATAAAAAAAATTGCCTTTTGAGTTGTTCATTGTAAAAAAGTGTCATCGGGTTAATCTTGTATGTGTGAGAGTCCTATTTTACTTCATGGATTGTCCGTCCCAAAATGTGACATGTTTTTTTTTATTTTTTATCTCTAGGCTTTGGATATCACATGGAATATTATTTTCCTATTTCATTATGTTCATATTGTACATTTTCTACTGATGATCTTCTTTCAGATTCTTTGCAGTATTCATCATCTACAAGTTTGGAACTACATTTGACCTGATTCCTGCCTCAACAGGATATGTAGGCGCCACGACGGCTCGATCATATACCCAGTGTGATTATTATTTCTCCTTACAATAAAAACTGGGACAGAATTTTTGAAAATATCTCAAAATTTCACAATAAAGGTGTTATCGCCAACAAGTCAAGATTGAAGATCATTTTGAGATTTGCCAAAAATTCTAACTGGGACAGAATTTTTGAGGAAGACCTCAAAATTCTGATAAGTACTGTGAGAAGCTTGATAGCAACTACAAAGATCATTTAGCGCTTGAAACTCAACGTTAACGTGCAAATCTTCAGTGTTGTGATGGCAAGCCAGCAGCTCCTCGTACAAATCCTTAATAAAACTTGAGTCACAATAAACATAAAAGGGTCAAGACTAAAATGTTGATTGCTCACATGTGTTAAAGTTGTCAGGCTTTTGTACATATTCGCTTTTAAAGAATCTTTTCTCAAGGTTTCTTGACTAAGTCGCTAGCTAAGGCGACATTGTGTCTACTAATTGTTTCTTTTCAAGTACAGGAACAGGCAAAAGCATTGGGGAGATGAAACTTTCAAGACAACTCCCGAGCCATCCACCTCGTTACAGTTGGACAATCATTGAGCCATCCACCTTGTAACAGTGCAAACTCATTGGGTCATCCATCAGTTGCATTTTTATTGCATTTTTTATTTGCCAAGAGGGCCACCGCATTTTTCATTTACCAAAAGGGTCGTTGTATTTTTATTTTCCAAGAGGGCAACTGCATTTTTTATTTAACAAAAACGGTTATATATTTTTCATTTACCAAAAGGTCATTGCATTTTTCATTCGCCAAGAAGATATTTGCATTTAAGTCGCATCTATTCGGAGATGAATGATGTGCACCATATCTTTTCAACGTTCAAGTCGGTGGAAAATTGCATTGAAAGATATTTGCATTTAAGATGCATCTATTCGGAGGTGAAGGATGTGCACCATATCTTTTCAACGTTCAAGTCGGTGGAAACTTGCCTTGAAAGATATTTGCATTTAAGACGCATCTATTCGGAGGTGAAGGATGTGCACCATATCTTTTCAACGTTCAAGTCGGTGGAAACTTGCGTTGAAAGATATTTGCATTTAAGACGCATCTATTCGGAGGTGAAGGATGTGCACCATATCTTTTCAACGTTCAAGTCGGTGGAAACTTGCGTTGAAAGATATTTGCATTTAAGACGCATCTATTCGGAGGTGAAGGATGTGCACCATATCTTTTCAACGTTCAAGTCGGTGGAAACTTGCGTTGAAAGATATCTGCATTTAAGACGCATCTATTCGGAGGTGAAGGATGTGCACCATATCTTTTCAACGTTCAATTCGGTGGAAACTTATGTTGAAAGATATTTGCATTTAAGACGCATCTATTCGGAGGTGAAGGATGTGCACCACATATTTTCAACGTTCAAGTCGGTGGAAACTTGCGTTGAAAGATATTTGCATTTAAGACGCATCTATTCGGAGGTGAAGGATGTGCACCATATCTTTTCAACGTTCAAGTCGGTGGAAACTTGTGTTGAAAGATATTTGCATTTAAGACGCATCTATTCGGAGGTGAAGGATGTGCACCATATATTTTCAACGTTCAAGTCGGTGGAAACTTGCGTTGAAAGATATTTGCATTTAAGACGCATCTATTTGGAGGTGAAGGTTGTGCACCCTATCTATTCAACGTTCAAGTCGGTGGAAACTTGCGTTGAAAGTTGTTTGTATTTTGTCCTACCGATGGACATACATTCAAAATCCTACCGATGGATAATCTTTTCATTTGTCCTACCGATGGACATACATTCAAAATCCTATCGATGGATAATCTTTTCATTCGTCCTACCGATGGACATGCATTCAAAATCCTACCGATGGATAATCTTTTCATTTGTCTTACCGATGGACATACATTCAAAATCCTATCGATGGATCATCATTTTTTTCATTTGTCCTACCGATGGACATACATTCCAAATCCTACGGATTGATCATCATCTTCATTCGTCCTACCAAGGGACCTGTATTTATCTCCATTTATCGTATCATAAGAGATGCTACCCTTTTTCTTTTAGTTTTGCCTATAATAATGAGTTTTATCTTCTTTTTTTTTTATAGAACATTCTAGAGAATGCACTCTCAGAGGAGCCACATGTGCGAATTACTTCAACAAAGACGCAACAAAGCGTGGAACCTTTTAGATGCGAGTTCGGGATTGACTTCCACTATATTTCCACCGCACTTCTCTACAAAGGTCATGTGTTCGGTCAAAATTGGGTTTGTCAATTTTCGTTGTCAACGATTTCTTTCATCAATCATACACAACGAAAGGGACAACTGTTGACACCCAATTTTGGCCTAACATTTTAAAAATTCATAATTTTTAAGTTTATTTATTTAATAGTTCAAAAATATATTTGTTTTAATTTTTGAATAAGTTTATCGATAACTATTTTTATTTATTAGAATTTAGAATTTCCTATTAGTTAATTTTAAAATTGCATTTTTACATGTCATTAGTTACGTTCATTATATTTTTTAAAATTCATTTTATTTGTTACATTTGTTAATATTTATGTTGAATTTAGCACAGTCTAAAATTTATTCAAATACGAAAAAGAATTTAGGAATTCTATTCAGATAATTTTGGGCCACAATGCTAAGCCTATCATTTGAGCCCATTTTGTGTTTTCTTATTTAAGTTATTAACTAGGTCAAAATATAGGGGGTGAAAAAAAAAATTAGAATTTGGGGTTTATTTTTCAGATTTAGTTTTACTTGATTTGTTTCTATATTGTTTATTATCTCCGGCGAACTCTCGCCGGAGCTCTGACCAGTCACCATCCAAAAGAGAACCCCACTGGTCAAACCCTCTCCTCGCAGCCTCAAAAACTCTTTCCCCTTTTTCTGTTTTCCGGCAACACCCACCACCTCCAAAGAGCTGGACAACAACCATCTCAAAAACCCAATCCGTTTTTTCCATTTTCTGGCGAACCAACAAAACAACCAGATCTGATCGAAAATCAAGGCTCCATCTCCGGTGAACTACAACCAAACAACCCTTATTTCTTCCTCAAAACAACCCCAAACCCACGAGCATCTCATACCAGACCCTTTCCTCCTCTTCCTTTTACAATTTTTCCTCCGTTTTGCAGGCATTTTAGCAAACTCTGAGCTCACAAACGACAGGCGAAACCCCATCAATGGCAGACTTAGTTACCCTTCTCCAGTGAATTGGTAAAGCTCCGAGCACCAAGTTCCGGCGATGGACGGAGAATAAATGGACAATAGTTCAACAACACAATCAGATTTGTCGAACAACCAGACAAACGACGAGTTTCAAATGCCGAACTCCGGCAAAATTCGGTATCTCTAGTAACACATCGTCATAATCTTGTTCTCATTATTCTGTTGAATAGACTGATTTTAATAGTTGGTGAATATTATGTTATTGATTTTTTTTAGTGACACCTTTCTCTGATCTCTTAGTTATGCTTACTGATTGTTTTACTACTTGTGTTATATTCATTCTATTTTTAAAATTTATTTTTAATGATTTTTACAGTATTCTAATAAATGGGTTCATATTTTGCCAATATTTTTTATAAGTTTGGTTGCTGTAGATTTATTACTTTATTATTATTAGGTATTATTCAATTTTTTATTGTTAAGTTTAGTTTTATTCTTTATCAATTGTTTTTTTTTCCGTTGTGGTTTCAATTGTTTGATTAGCTTTTGTTTAATTACATTCATGTTCATACCATATTGATTTAACATATCATTTTTTATTTGCTTGCCTTTTATGTTATTACGTACATGTTGAAATTGGCCAATAAAAAAATCTATTCGTCGGTTTTGGAGGCCTCTCTATTTTAAAAGACGGAAATTTAATTTAAGTTCATATATATTTATTTGTTAAATTGGCCTATGAAGAAATTATCATCGATTTCCAAGGCCTCCCATGTTAATAAGACGGATTTTTATTTTTAAGTTATTATTTGAGTTATTCACTTTTATTTATATTTATTTATTACTAACACTTTTACTAAGTGTGTTTACAGGTACCCCGGAGTTGCTTTCCATTTAAGTTATTCGAATTAAGTTCGAATTATACTTTTTATTTAATATTTTGTATATATTACGTTAGGCAAACATTAGGCCGTTTCATATATTTTCTTATTTTATTATTTGTGTATATTGCATGTTTACTATACTTGTACATTATTTTATTTTCCTCCTCAATTTGAAAAAAAATGAACTCAGTCGGGAACCACATTTGTGGATTACGAAGGATGCCTAATCCCTTCCCTTCAGAATAATTTGAACCCCTTACCTAGAATCAAATTGGTTTCGTAGATCATATAATGGTTTTCCTAGTTTTTTTTCCCTAAAATTAGGTGGCGACTCTTTTTTAAAAACTCGTTTATTTTAAAACTCATTAAAATTGAACGAATTAATTATTTTTTGAGTCACCGCGACGTTTCGCCCTATTTTAATAGAGTAGGGATGCAAACAACGAGTATAGTAAGTAACTAATACATTTTCATGTTTTGAAAACTTCTCTTTTAATATTTAATTTTTAGGCAATTATTGAAGGAATTCAACGCGTTTTCACTGATTTACATACTTTGGGTAAGTGAGATGAAAACTCTCTTCTTGCTTTCTTTGTCATTTAACTTAATTATGTTATGTAAGTCATCATCGGAAAGGTGCTACATTAATATTTCTTTTATCAAATTTATTCCCCTTATTTTAGAAGAGCTCAGTTTTTCATATTTCATATCATATATACCTAGCTAGCTACAATCTTTGGAAGAAAATTATTATAGATAATAATGATGGTCATATTTAAGTATTATGTTGATTACTTAATTTTTTTTTTCCATTCAACTAAGTACAGATAACCACGTTATGTTAGTCATGTTTACGTGCACTTCTTAAATTTAGAGCAAGACTTCCTTGATATGCCGTCACATATCATTGAATTTTATATTATCTTAATTAATTTTACATGCATAATGCAACATATCTTATTTTCCAAACAAATAACTAAATGAAAAGAATTAGTTGTCACCCTTGTATTTGTATAGAGAAACATATATTTAGATATTTTAGTCTAGAATATTATATTTCAAATCCGTCTTTTCATTTAATTTTCGATGCGTAAGCTTTATATAGAAACATATCAATCTATACAAACTTTATCGTATTTATAAAAATATAATGTGACAAATATCCATATTGACATGAGATAACACTTATTTAGATTTTAGATTGTAATATAAGACAAACATGCAGCGCACATTTCGAGAACTAGTATTATTAATAGTGGGAAGAATCTATGTCAAAAGGTGAATTACAAAAGTACCCTTTATCGACTAATTTATTTCTTAAAATCATTTTAAAAAATATTTTTTCCATTTAAAATCAACACCATATACTACACAACTTTATTTTCATAACTTATTTTTCATAATATTCATTAATCTTGTGCCTTTAACTCACACAAGATCATCTTAAATTAATATTATTTTCCACCTTTTTACCTTCCATCCATTAAAAGAACTTTTCATATTCTTTTACCTTCTATTAAATCCATAGTTTTAGCTAGGGGTGTAAAAAATGAACTCAAACATAGGTAATCCGCCCAGAATTTTAAGGGTTGGACTCATAATAATTTGAATTGGGTTCAATCTCAACCCATTCAAGCATAACCCATTTGAAGAGAATTATCAATTGAGCCCAATTCAATCTCCAATTTCAACGCGTTTTAAATTTTTTATTAAGATATGTTCCTATATTTAAGGTATGAATTATTATCTATTTAACATCTTTTAGGGTTTATCTATCCATTTGTTACTTTTAAAAAAAATAATTTGAGCTAAAATTTAAATTGTGATTATAAAAGTTAAATATCAATATGTTAAATTATTGAGATTAATCAGGTCAAATTTTTTAGCTCATTTGAGCCCAAAGTAAACTTGGGCGGGTTAAGACCCAATCCAACTTCAATTTCAACCCATTTTAATATTCTCACTTTCAACCCAACCCTCCCATTTGACACTCCTATTTTTAGCCTTTAGGTCATCATCAAACTATTATATGTTTTTGTTTTAAAATACTCAATTTTTGGTGTATTCTTAACATTTTCTGCAACAACGATATATTATTTTTTTATAAGTTTCTTAGACCTTTGTTTTTCTCTTTATAATTTTTTTTCTTTTTTTTTTCATTCCTTTCATTTTCCATCTTGAGACTTAGTATGTATTATGTGACTTATTTTGATTGGTAATTTTTTTGGAATTCTTGCATCTTCTCAATCTCTTCACTCCCTTCTCTATTATTTAAAAAACATTTTGAGAACTAGTAATCATTAAAAAAGAATGAGCGCAATTAAGCCCAATTTTATAACTTTGGAGTCAAACCAAAGAACCTATGTGCCTCACGAGGTTAATTATTTTTGTATATTGCACGTTAAAGTGTAAAATACCCATGACGTCTGGCTAACTTCTACGCAAAGCTTTAAGGTACATACCAAAGATCCGACTTCAAAATCTACCAACCTATGACTAAATTTCCCTTAGGACTGTCTTCATCCATCCATCCATGCATCATCGAGAACAGTCACTTCTAATACAACTCTAAGACTCAACTATCAATTCAAGTAAACGAAACAAAGAAAAAAAATCATATTCGATTCAATAGGACTATCCTCAGGAAAAGAATAAAAATCAATCTAAAAACTCAAAAGACTCGATAAAGCAACAAAATATACACATGGAAGTCCCCACACTTAAATAATGCACACTCTCAGTTGCAACAAATAAAACATGTGTATAGAGTGAATGAAAACTCCCTATAGGCCTCCATGCTTCATAGCCATAATCATCATTCGACATGTTTTTGGCATCATATACGCGATTAAGGTCGTATAAACATCACCAACACAAGTATCATCATTATCATCATCCTCAGTCTTATCCTCTTTCTCTACATCTTTCACATCTTCTGTGGCATCATCATCATCAACCGACTATTAAAATGATTGTTGCCAATCTCTGTTAAAAAACACAATTAATGATTCCAACAAAACATTGCAAAAACACGAAGTTATCAAAGTTTAAAGAACCAGTAAGAAAGATAAACATAAATTAATTCACAAAAATTAAAATCTGTAAACGTACCAAATATGAATAATTAGAACTGACAAAGATTAAGCCCACTGAATGCATAGTTTCCCCTTAAGGAAATTATTCCCCTATAGTATTCGAGGTTTGATTTGGAATATGTTCTACCAGTATAGAATGATCTCAATCACCAGCGCATTGATACCCAAAACTATGGTGTCAGCGAACCAATCAACAGCAGTAAAGTGCACGAAAATTTTTTTGTGCACAAGAAAAAGAAATGAGAAAAATTCGTTAGGAAAAATCTGAAGAATGAATGGTATTTATAGGCAAGAGAATTGGTTCTGACTGGTTGCAACCTTTTCAAAATCCACACGATCATTCATGAAAGTTGTAATCTACGACCATGACTGTTCTTGGAATTGCAACCTTTCAGAACAGTCACTTCCAATGGCGAGAAATTCAAATAAAATGAAAAAGAATTAAAACTAAAATGATTCACGCGCAGATCCGAGTTGAGTCAATCAATTAACTAATTAATTGAAACTTTTGGTTAATTAACTAATTATTTGAAACAATTTGGCCATTCAATTTAATTTAATTAATTAATAAATAATTAACTAATTAATTAAAACAAACTTTGTCCAAAAAATAATCTCTTGATCGATCATTTTCCAAATCCAAAGCTGAAGCCGAGCCGAAAGAGCGACAACGACGACGACACGAGGGGTTTCCTCTTTCCAACCCTTTTAACTATTAATAGTAGTGTTTATATAGTTAACCTCTCATATTTTTCTTTCCACCACAGATAAGGGACAAACCTTTTCACTAAAGCATAAGAGGTCTTCTCAAGTTCCCAACTTTTCAAGTTCTTCTCTTTTCATCTTCCCTCAATTTCCCATTGACTCTTGATACATACCCAACTATCCCCACACTAATGGGGAATGGTTATAACATAGGAATGCAGGGACAAGTGTGTACTTTACAAGTAAGAATTAATTGCATCTAGATAAGTAGGTTTTCCCTTGGACTTTCTATATTGAACATATGTCGGTTATACTCAGTCAATCGGTAGATGCGATATCTTTGAACCGTCGAGCTTTAGTGTATACCTAGAAAACCATATGTCACACAATTAACCTTTTACTATTTATGGTTCTTACGGATGTGTTCATTTCAGCCATGAACACGTCCTGGTTTCATGAGTGTATAGAGAATAGGCTTTTGACCTAAATTCTCTTTGAAGCGGCTTACAATTCACACTCACATAGGTGATTTTTAACCGTTTCATCTCGTAATACACTATTTGGTCAAATCTGCCAAACTTAGCAAATTATTAAAAACCTTAAGCTTTACTAACGCATTTACACGCCTTAAAGTCTTAACCTTATTCCTGAACATTGTCTTCATCATGAGAATGGATTGAGTTGATTGACAATGCCGAATCGTTAGTCACAACTTTGTTCTTCTCCTTGAATCTAGCTCTTGGGATGTCCAGTCTGCTAGATAAAGTTACCACCATGTTAACTTGTCCTAAGTCGTAAACCTATTCCCTTAGATGATCTGTCAACTGCCTCTCTTACTAGGCATTTCGTTAGTGGATCTTACACATTATCGCTTGAATTCACATAGTCAATTGTGATAATTCCACTAGAGATGAGTTAATATACGGTGTTATTTCTATGTCGTATATGACGAGACTTCCCGTTGTACATGACGCTTCCTGCCCTACCTATTGCTGCTTGACTATGCAATATATGCAAATAGGTCCCATAGGTTTGGGCCAAAATGGAATATCCTCTAGGAAATTCTGGAGCCATTCAACTTTTTCACCAGCCTTATCTAAAGCAATAAATTCAAATTCCATTGTGGAGCAAGCGATACATGTCTATTTGGACGATTTCCAATAAACTGCTCCTCCACCAAGTGTAAACACATAACCACTTGTGGATTTACTTTATTTGACCCGGTGATCCAATTTGCATCACCATATCCTTCAATCACGATATCATATTTATTATAATGTAAAATATAGTGTTGTGTATGTTTCAAATACCCCAACACACGTTTCATTGCAATCCAGTGATTTTGATTCGGATTACTAGTGAACCGACTCATTTTGCTACTAGAACATGCTATATTTGGTCATGTACAATTCATAATATACATCAAACTTCCCAACACTTTAGCATATTCCAATTGAGAGTCACTTTCACCTTCATTCTTTTGAAATGTAAAGCTTAAATCAATTGGAGTTTTGACAACATTGAAATTCAAGTATTTGAACTTATCCAATACTCTTTCAATATAAAGATATTGAGATAATGCTAGTCCCTGAGGAGTTTTGAGAATCCTGATCCCTATGATCAAATCAGCAACTCATAAGTTCTTCATATCGAACTTGTTGGACAACATGCGCTTAGTAGCATTTATATCGTCAATATCTTTGCTCAATATTAACATGTCATCAACATACAGACAAACAATGACTTCATGATTCGGAATAATTTTAATATAAACACACTTATCACATTCTTTAATATTGAATCCATTTGCCAACATATTTTGATCAAATTTAGCATGCGATTGTTTGGGTTCTTGCTTGAGCCCATGTAACGACTTTACAAATCTGCACACTTTCTCTTCTTTACCAAGAACTACAAACCCTTCAGGTTTTCTATGTAAATTTCGTCCTCCAATCTCCATCTAACAAGGCTGTCTTTACATCCATTTGATAGATTTTAAGATCATACACTGTCGGTAGTGCTATTAACATCCTAATTGATGTTATCTTTGTTACTGGAGAGTATGTGTCAAAGTAGTCCAGACCTTCCTCTTGTCTGTATCATTTTACTATAAGTCTAGTCTTATATTTTTCAATAGTCCATCAACTTTAATTTTCCTTTTAAAGATCCACTTTGATCCTAAAGATTTATTTCCAGGAGGAAGATCAACCAATTCCCGAGTATGATTACTTAAAATTGATTCGATCTCATTATTGACAACTTCTTTCCAATAAGTTGACTCAGACAAAGACATAGTTGCTTTAGATGTTTGACACTTATTTTCAAGCAATAGTGCCATAACATCTAGTTCAAAAGAAGTGGATTTTCGTTGGCGAGTTCTGCGCCTAAGATCCTCACTAGGTAGTGTATTTTGGGTTGATTCTTCCCGTGGTCGTTTAAGTATTTCACTTGTCGACTCACATTCAGTTTTATACGGATAAATGTGTCCAAATAACTCAACGTTATCTGAATCAATTTTCTTATTAACATGATCCTCAGGATTATCAAATTTGTGAACCAAAAACTAGCAGGCCTTACTATTCACAACATATCCAATAAATACACAATCCACTATTTTGGATCCAATTTTCACCCTTTTGGGTAAAGTAACCTCTACCTTGGCTAGACACCCTCACACTTTGAAATATTTCAAGTTGGGTTTCCATTCTTTCCATAACTCATATGGAATTGATTGTGTTTTGCTACGGGGTACCCTATTGAGTATCTTATTATCCGTAAGGATGACTTCTCTCCAAAGGTTTTGCGGTGAACCAGATCTGATTATCAAGGCATTCATCATTTCCTTTAATGTTTTGTTCTTCCGTTTTGCCAAACCATTTGACTGTGGTGTATAAGGTGCATTAGTCTGGTGAATAATACAATATTCCAAACATATCTCTGCAAATGGAGATTCGTATACTCCATCCCTATCACTACGAATTATTTTTATATTTAGATTCAATTGGTTCTTAACTTCACTTTTGTATTGCATAGATGCATCAATTGCTTCATCCTTACTATTAAGCAAATATACATGACAAAATCGAGTGCAATCGTCAATAAAAGTTATAAATATTATTTTCCACCATGAGATAGTGTCGACTTCATATCGCATATATCTCTGTGAATTAAGTCTAAAGATTTTTGAATTTCTTCCAACAAACTTATAAGGATGTTTAACAAACTTAGTTTCCACAAAAATTTCGCATTTCGATTTATTGTACTTAAAATCTGGCAATACTTCTAGAGTAACCAATTTTTGCAAGGCTTTGTAATTTACATGTCCTAAATGGGCATTCCATAAATCATTTGACTCCAATAAGTAAACAGAAGAAGAAGTCTTATTAACATTGTCAAGAACCATTACCTTCAGTTTGAAAAGACCCTCATTGAGGTAGCTCTTTTCTATGAACATCTCATTTTTACTTATTACAACTTTGTAACTAACTAGGACACGCTTAAATCCTTTCTTAATGAGTAGTGTAGCAGAAACTAAATTCTTCCTAATAGTAGGGACATGCAGAACATTGTTCAAAGTCAAAACCTTGCCGAATGTCATTTTCAACTTTACTTTCCCAATTCCTGCAATAATCCTTACTCTTGCTGTGTTTCCCATGAATAAATCTTCATCGTACTCAACATGAGTGTACGTTGCAAAGGCTTCTTTCACAGAGCAAATATATCGAGGGGCAATGAATCGAGAAAACACTCTTTGGGATTTGTAACTAAGTTACACTCCGAGATGATTGTACACAAGTCATCTATATCTTTTGTCTCTTCCACGATGTTTACTTCACTTTTGTCTTTGCCTATGTATTTGTCCTTTCTTGGAGCACGACAACCAGAAGACTTATGACTAGCCTTACCACAACTGTAATAGTTGCCTTTGAAATTCTTCTTGGCCTGTTCTAACTTCTTTGCATTGGACTTCTTTTTTTTCTTGTCTTTGGTAGGAGCTTCTCCAACAATATTAACTCCAATGATTGTCGAACTCTTAAGAGACTTATTTTTGGAGTTTTTTTTATCTTCCTCAATCTTTAGGCGAATCACAAGATCTTCAAGCTTCATTTCCATTCGCTTGTGCTATAGATAATTCTTGAAGTCGTTGCATGAAGGAGGAAACTTCTCGATCATAACAGCTACTTGAAAACCTTCATTTACTACCATATCTTCAGCAATAATATCATGTAAAATAAGTTGAAGTTCTTGCACTTGTGATCCAACAGTTTTATTGTCTACCATTTTATAGTCTAAAAACTGTGCGACCACAACCTTTTTCAAGTATGCATCTTCTGTCTTATATTTCCTCTCAAGTGCATCCCACAATTCTTTCGAAGTTGTCATTATTGGGTTTTAAAAGGTGTGAATGGAAAATGAAGAGTTGCGACTTTTATGAAGAGTTGTGACTTTTATGAAAGGTTGTGAATTTTATGAAAGGTTGTGACTTTTATGAAAAGTTGCGAATTATATGGAAAGTTGTGACTTTTATGGAAAGTTCTGACTTTTATGAAAGGTGACGACCTTTCCAAAAGATTGTGACTTTTCCAAAGGTTTGTGACCTTTGTGGTAAGGCACAATAAAAACCTTTTCGCATTACCCTTTGTTTTCTATAAATTGAGGGATTTTCTTTCATTTTAAAAATAGAATTTTCTGGACTTCTTCTACTACTAATAAATCTAGTATTCTAAGTGAACTTTACTGCCATTGAGTGGCTCGCTGACACCAGCGTTTTGGGTAACAATACACTAGTGATTGAAATTATTCTATCCTAGAAGGATATATTTCAAATCAAACCTCGGATACTAGAGGGGAATAATTTCCTTAAGGAGACATTGTGCATTCAGTGGGCTTGATCTTCTTTCTATTTTTCCTAATTCATGTATGTGTTACAGATTTTAGATTTGTTAATTAATTTATGTTCTTCTATTCTATACTAGTTCATTAAACTTTGGTAACTTCGTGTTTCTGCAACATTCGTTAGAATCAGTAAGATTCTTTAAACACACATTGAAAACAATTCTTCTTTAAGAAAACTATTTCGTATATTTTTCTACTATGTTTCTGATCCTAGTTTCTTTACTAGTTTTAATTTTCTAATTGTGAAAATGTTCTTAAACTTTGTTGTGTCTTATCAAGTACTTCAATGTTTTGTTCTAAGTATCTTAGGAATACAAGATGAATAACAATCTTAAGGAAACTATTATACTGTTAGTATTTCTTGTATTCTACTGATTGAGAGAATTTGATCATGAAAATAGAAGATAAATGCATTACTTCTCCATAATCTGTTGCTTTGTTTAGCAAGGTCGAAGTGAGAATGTACCAGAAAAAATTAGTGGTATTCTGATTAAAGATTACACCCGATAACCTTCTTATTGTTTATCTAAGGAGAAAAATAGTTTCTAAAGGTTAACAATTTTAATATTTATCATGTGTGTATTTGGAAAAAGTTCTGCAAATCGTATATTTTTTAAATGAATTTTGTTTTGGCAAATAGTGTTGCCTTTAAAATTTACTAGTTTGCAAAATGAGTATGCATATTTTTGTTTGATAAATAGTATGTTTAAAATGTTGTAGTTGGAACACTATTTGAAAAGAAAAACATTTCTATGTGATGGTCTAAAAATATGTTTTATTCTATTTGGAGAAGGGGAAAAAAACTTTTGTAGTTTTGTACTCCATGTGAAATGTTAGTGTGTCTGATTTTTGTAGACTAACAAATTTTGTGGTTTTCTACTCTGGATAAATTGGACTATGCAATTGGTTTGAAGAATATGAAAACTTCACATAATAAGTCAGTGTTGTACTTTTGATTTTCTATAAACTTCAATGTAATATAAAAAAAATTTGTACAATTTCTTTTTGTCCTTATTATTAGTATTTAGAATACTAAGTGGTATGTCTATTTGTGATAGAGGAAAAATACCAGTGACTTAGAGTTTGTGATTTTATGGATCTATGGAATGAACTTTGACATTGTGTCAACATTGTCAAAGAGAATTGAAGGAGTATAATTTTTTTGTAGAATAATATTTCCAAAAGAGGTTTCATATTGTCAATGACATTTTAAAAGTTTAGGAAAGTATGTGGAAAAACTATTTTCAAATACTTGAAAGATATTTTTGAGATCACATTTAAAATGTGGGGGTTCTTTGCTTATGATTAGACTTCGTGTCTAATTTAATTTTGGAGCAAAATATATGAAATTTAATGACACTTTTGTATTATGTTAGACCCACAAAATTGTTGGAGTATATTTGGTATTGTGGTTGTTGAGTTTTTCTATTACTAGTATATAGTGTGACTAGTATAAAACAACCAAATTATATATATACTTGTTCAAAATAATTGTGTTCTTTTATGGAAAAAAAATCACTTAAAATATTGTGATTTTTCATGAAAAGATATGTCTATTATAATAAAAGTATTTGCATAGACATGAATGTTGGTGAATAGTCATTTGTTATGTTTTTGTAAAAGTAACATTTGGACTATATTGCCTTTATTGAATCCGATGAAACTTTGTTCATGGGTAGTTCTATAACAATCAAATTGAAAGTTATTGAAAGGTCCTTATGAAAAGGACATTTGACAAGGATGACTCTAAACAATGTTTGTATCACACAAAATTATAAGAAATAGGAACAAAATATTAGTGAGAAAAAAACTACATCGCAAAGAGCTTTCGAACTCAATATTTTTATTTGTTCTTACTTTTTTGAGTCAATGTTTGTGACATGAACATTTGGGGCATGTCAATTACAAAACCTTGTACGGAAAACTGATCAACTTAGAAGTTTTGTCTAACTTTGAGTGCAATAAATAAAAAATGTCAAGTTTTTTGTGGAATCTAAGTTTGTTGAGCATTCTTATAAATATGTTAAGAGAAATTCTAATCCTTTAGAATTGATTTACACTGACATTTGTGATATGAAGTTAACACCATCACATGGTGGAAAAAAGTATCTCGTTACTTTTATTGACAATTGCATTAGAAATGACTATGTCTATTTGCTGAATGGTAAGGACGAAGGAATAGAAATGTCTAGACAATGTAATATCGAAGTTGAAAATCTGTTTGAAAAAAAGATAAAAATTGATAAGAATGAAGAGTATAAATCTCCTTGTGCAGAAATATGTTTGTAAAATTAAATTATCCATCAAACTAATGCCCTATTCACCTCAATCTATTGAAAAACCGAACGTTGAAAGAAATGATGGATTCATTATTTAGAAGTTCGGGGTTACCACAACTTTTGTGGAGGAACTATCCTTACTGCAAAAGGGAACAAAAAAAAAAGTTTTATCTTTTGATAAAGAAAGCAATTTTGTTTGTTCAGGACACAATCTATTCCATATGAGAAATGGAAAGGAAGGAAATCCAACTTGAAGTATTTCAAAGTGTGGGGGTGTCTAGACAAAGTCTAAGTTCCTATTCCTAAAAGAATTTAAATAGGACCTAAGACTGTGGACTGTAAAATTAGACTTGAGTAGTCTAGTGAAAGGTCTAAGCGACCTTGGAAAGAATAAAAGGAGAATGTACTTAATAAAGAGATTCAAAGGCGTAGTTAATGTCAAAGGACATATACTTCCTTCAAATATGATTTTGTAACATTTCTTGTGTCTTATATAGACTCATCCTTTTGGACAAATGATGTCAATAGTGAGATTCGTTCAATCTTGAGCAATCCTATTGGAAGTTTGTTGATCTTCCTCAAGGAAATAAACTTTTGGGTTCAAAGTGAATCCTCAAAAGCAAAATGAAAGTGGATAGAACTGTTGACAAATATAGAGCAAGACTTTGTGTCAAAAGCTTTAGATAAAACAAGGTTTTGATCTTGTCGATATATATACTCGTTAGTAACTAAAATTACATCAATTTGGATGCTAAAATTATTAGTTGTGGTATATGACCTCCAAATTCATCAAATAAATGTGAAAAGAACTTTCTTAAATGTAGAATTCGAGGAAGAAATTTACATGGAACAACCCGAGGGTTTTGTGGTTCCTGGTAAATAAAAGAAAGTGTGCAGACTTGTTAAGTCACATTATGGACTAAAGCAAGCACCCAAACAATGACATAAGAAATTTGACCAAACCATGTTGGCAAATGGATTTAAGAATGATGGAAGTGATAAATGTGTTCACATTAAAATCATAAGGTCATTGTTTGTTTGTATATTGGTGATATGTTGATCATCGACACTAATGACATAAATGCTACTAAACGTATGCTAGAAAGCAAGTTTGGAATGAAAAATATTGGAGTTGTTGATGCGATCTTAGATATAAGAATCCTTAGAACTCCATAATTTTTAGCATTTTCACGGTCTCATTGCATTGAAAAGGTACTTGACTAGTTCAAATATTTGGATGTCAATATTGTCAAGTCTCCAATAAATGTGAGCTTTCCATTTCAAAAGAGTGAAAGCAAAAGTGACTCACAATTGGATTGTGCTAGAGTATTGGGAAGTATGATGTATATCATGAAGTGTACGCGATCAAATATAGCATTTGCTATTATAAACTGAGTCGGTTCACAAGTGATCCCAAATAAACTCATTAGACGACAATAAATAGAGTTTTGGAGTATTTAAAATAATACTTAAAACTATGCCTTGCATTATAACAATATCCAGCAGTATTGAATGGATATAGTGATGCAAATTGGATCATTGGACAAATAATGTAAAATCCACGAGTGGATATGTATTTACTCTTGGTAGAGGAGCAGTCTCTTGGAAATATTTCAAATGAGACATGTATCGCTAGCTCTACAATGATCTCTGATCTAGGTACTCTAGATAAGGTCGGTGAATAAGTTGAAAGAATCCAGAATTTCTTGATAGATATTTTATTTTGGCCCAAACCATTGGCATTAGTATGCATACACTTTGATAGTCAAGATGCAATAGGTAGGGCTTGAAGCATGACGTATAATGGAAAGTCTCGTTATATATGACATAGACATGATGCAGTTGGAAAACTACTCTCTAGTGGAATTATCAGAACTGACTATGTAAAGTCAAATGATAATGTGTCGGATCCACTTACAAAAAGGCCTAACTAGAAAGAAAGTTGAAAGATCATCTAAGGTAATGTATTTACGACTTAGGACAAGTCATCATAGCGGTAACTCTATCTAGCAGACTGGAGATCCCAAGAGCTAGATTCAAGGAGAAACATAAAGTTGTGAATGACGGTTCGGCATTGTCAACAAACTCAATCTATTCTCATGATGAAGACAGTGCTCAGGGACAAGGATACAATATTAAGGCTTATTAATGAGTTAATAAAGCTTAATGGTTTTAATGATTTGCTAAGTTTGGCAGAGTTGACCAAATATTGTATCTACACGATAACACTGTTAGGAATCACCTATGTGAGTGTGAAGTGTAAGCCGCTTCAGAGAAGATGATTGTCAAAAGCCCATATCTCTATATACTCATGAAACCAGGAGGTGTTCATGGCTAAAATGAACACAACCGTAAGAACCGTAAATGGTAAAGGGTTAATTATATTACATATGGTTGTCCGGGTATACACCAAAGCTCGATGGTTCAAAGATATCGCATCTACCAATTGACCGAGTATATCCGACATATGTTCACTACGGAAAGTCCAAGGAGAAACCTACTTATCCAGATGCAATTAATTCTTGCTTGTAAAGTACACATAATTGTCCGTTTCTTTGTCTTGGAGTCATTCCCCATTCATGCAGGGGATTGTTGGGTTTTAAAAGGTGTAAATGGAAAAGAAAGAGTTGCGACTTTTATGAAGAGTTGTGACTTTTATGAAAGGTTGCGACTTTTATGAAAAGTTGTGACTTTTATGAAAAGTTGTGACTTTTATGGAAAGTTGTGATTTTTAAGAAAGGTGACTACCTTTCCGAAAGATTGTGACTTTTCCAAAGGTTTGTGACCTTTGTGGTAAGGCACAATAAAAATCTTTTTGCACTACCCTTTGTTTTCTATAAATTGAGGGATTTCCTTTCATTTTAAAAATAGAATTTTTCTGGACTTCTTCTACTAATAATAAATCTAGTATTCTAAGTGTACTTTACTGCCATTAAGTGGCTCGCTGACACCAGCGTTTTGGGTATCAAATACACTGGTGATTGAGATCATTCTATCCTGGGAGGATATATTCCAAATCAAACCTCGGATACTAGAGGGGAATAATTTCCTTAAGGAGACATTGTGCATTCAGTGGGCTTGATCTTCTTTCTGTTTTTCCTAATTCTGGTATATGTTACAGATTTTAGATTTGTGAATTAATATATGTTTTTCTATTCTTTACTGGTTCATTAAACTTTGGTAACTTCGTGTTTCTGCAACATTCGTTAGAATCAGTAAGATTCTTTAAACACACATTGAAAATAATTCTTCTTTAAAAAACTATTTCGTATTTTTTTCTACTATGTTTCTGATCCTAGTTTCTTTACTAGTTTTAATTTTCTAGTTGTGAAAATGTTCTTAAACTTTGTTGTGTCTTATCAAGTACTTCAATGTTTTGTTCTAAGTATCTTAGGAATACAAGATGAACAACAGTCATTGCACAATAGACATTATATAAGTTATCCTCTAAAGCACTCAGAATATAGCCTTTACATAGGAAATCTGCCTGTTTCCATGCTTCAATAATCATGAAATTTTCTCTGACACTAGAGTTTCTTTATTGGTAAATTTCTTTGAACCAAGAGTGGTAAGCCAAAAAATTACCCGTTGCTGCCATCCATTAATTCACACAAAAAAAATTCTCGATTTCTCTGCTAGTGGTACAGCAATTCGGGCTGGTGTAGCAACAACGACTGTAATATTGTTGTTTGTCATTTCTAATAAACTAAATCGATACAGATTCAGTGATCAATAACTTAAAATTGCAGACTTAAATGAGTAAATTAAAAATATAATTTCCTTAAGATTGTTGCCAATTTGTGTTTAAAAATAGAATTACTTATTCCAAAAAAACTTTGTAGAAACACAAAGTTACCCGAGTTTAAAGAACATTGAAGAAAGATGAACAAAAATTAATTCAAAAAAACTTAAGTCTATAAACGTGCCAGAATCTTAAAAATTAGAACAGAAAATTATCAAGTCCACTAAATGCACAGTGTCCCCTTAAGGAAATTATTCCCCTCTAGTATACGAGATTTGATTTTGAATATGTCTGCCCAGGATATAATGATCCCAATCACCATCGTAGTGATACCCAAAACTCTGGTGTCAGCGAACCACTCAACAACAATAAAGTACACAAAGAAATTTTTGTGCAGAAAAAGAGGAAGTCAGAAAAGTTCATTAGGAAAAAATCCGAAGAATGAATGGTATTTATAGACAAGAGGAACTGGTTCTGAAAGGTTGCAACCCTTTTAGAATCCATACGACCATTCATGAAAGTTGCAATATTTTAAATGGTCATGGTTGTTCCTGAAAGTTGCAACCTTTCAGAATAGTCACTTCCAATGACAGGAAATTCAAATAAAATGGTTGCGCATGGATCCGAGTCGGGTTAGTAAATTAACTAATTAATTTAAACGCTTTGGTTAATTAAATAATTAATTGAAATGTTTTGACCATTCAGTTTAATTAAAAATTAACTAAATAATTAAAATAAACTTTGTCCAAAAAATAATCTCTCGATCGATTATTTTCCAAAGCCAAGCCATAGCTGAAGCCGAGTCAGGCGATGACGATGACGGCGCGACAGGGGTCCTTC
The DNA here is from genome assembly GCA_016801875.1 of Solanum sitiens. Classification (NCBI taxonomy): domain Eukaryota; kingdom Viridiplantae; phylum Streptophyta; class Magnoliopsida; order Solanales; family Solanaceae; genus Solanum; species Solanum sitiens. The sequence continues at coordinate 928,522 of JABWTJ010000348.1, read as the reverse complement.
TTTTCAACCCTTTTAACAATTAATAGGAGTGTTTGTATAATTAAACTCTTCTATTTTTCTTTTCACCACCGATGAGGGACAAATTCCTTTTTCACTAAAGCATAAGAGGACTTTCAAGTTTAATCTCTTTTCATTTTTCCATCATTTCTCATTAACTCTTGCTAGATACCCAACAATGACGACCCTATGAGACGCATATACATGGACCTATCTGTCAAATGGTAGAGTTCAAACCAATATGGTCATCTCCTTCTCAATGGCCGAATGACCACAAATCCACAATTGCAGTTCAACCATACCATACATGCTCCCCATCCAGCTATCATCTTGATGATCAACAATCAATAACATGGCACGTGGGACGTATCTTGTGCCTTAGTTTTTTTTATACCACCAAGTGAGAAGAGTAGGACGGTAAAATATCATACACTTCTTCCTCAACCCCCAATGAAGGTAGAAACAAAGTTAACAAACTATCATAACAAAAATGTCACCTTTTATTGTTAAAAAACATCAAAATATATATTTTGTTGAAGAATCGCACCAACATTAATTTGTAGCCCTTTCATTAGGTAGTAAAATAACACTACTCTATCCCTTACCGAGGTGTGCTTACATGGCAACAAAGTGCTACAAAACATTTTAGGTCACACACGCCGCCTCTTGATTTAACTCTGTGTGTAGTCTAAAGGGGCATGCCTACTCGTATCTTTAGTACATTCCCATCATTCAATTGATTCACACCACAAAGGGTGTGGTGTATATACCGATATAGAGGCCAATCCTTTATCTATTGATATTCATTGTGATCACATTTTGGAGCCCCCAAGAGATCATTCAATACCCCAAAACATTAAATTAGCGGACCTCTAATGTTATTCTAATTCTTAAACAAGTGAATCATGTTCCAATTCACATATAATTACACACAAGACATAAATTACAATCACATTGGTCAAGCAAAATGTATTGAATGCCCAATGTATACACCACCACATGAATATAGAGAAACTCTGCTTGCAGCAACACTTCATTAACGTGCGCATTAACCATATTTGATGGAGTCAATTTGGGAATTTTCCACATGGATCCCATGATTCTCATTTGGCTCTAAAACTTGGTTTTTTTCCTTGTTGGATGATTCTTTTGTCTTAAACTGTATTGATATTATGAGCCTATGTTTGATAGTATGGTAGTGCTCAGAGGTCGTTCTAAAGGAGAAATCTTTGTCCTTGTCATTTGGAGAGCACAATATTATCTTACAGGTAGGCCATGACTTCCTTTATAATTATAGTGAAATGAATGTGTAAATTCATGATGTTGAGTATAAATTGGGTGTGGGTACCTAGTTATTTCTATTTTTCTTATTGGAAACCACGATCTAGAGTTGATTAACATCGTTTTGAGGGTAGTACCACGTTATTGGAGGGTTGCATGTGTGTTGTAGTATGATATGTGATTTACTCGTTTGATTACTTATTTTTAGAGCATGTTTTGGCCTTAATGTAGGATATACTAGTGTTCCCTTGAACCCATGCACCTTGTGACTATGGTATATCTACGACGTCATTTCTGATTGATTAGAGCTTTGTATAATGGAATAGTAGATTTGGGTCTGATAGTATAAACCTTAGCTTGGAAATTTGCGCTACTTGTTAGCCTTTCTATCTGCTCTCCATATTTCTGTGCCTCCGATGTGTTACCAAAGAGTGTGTGCTTTCTCGGGATTGGAGTGCTTCTGGCTTGGAGCCTTTTCTGATATCTTTAGGAGTGGACGTTGATCAAAAGTAGTTTGGAGTATATTTGAGATCCTCTTTGTAGTCGATATGCCCCTAGACACTCTTTTTAACTAGCTGACTAACACCCTTGGGAGTAGGTTGGGCGGCCCAGATATCTGTGATCCTTTATTGAGTTGATACGACCCTGAGGCACTCTTGCTAGTTTGGAGGTAGATGCCCCTAGAATGGATTTTATGGCTCCGCGGCCTAGGTTAATAGTCACTCTTGATAGCTGGACAAGGAGTTGTTTGGTTGAGTTGATTGTTACTCTTTCTAGTTGGACTCAGAATAGACCAGTTATTGAATTTGTATTTGGATTACTTTTTTTTAATGTAGACTTAGTTATCCTGTGTAACTATCAGTCTTATGGAGGTCCGTTCTAGTTTTATTAAAACATGCGCTTCAGTGTGCCTTCTGGGTTATGAGGTCTAGTTAGGTTTATCTTAGTTGTACTTAGATTTACTTTCGATAGCCTGTGTGCCTTCTTTTCTTATCCTCTTGATCTTGGTTTTGTGTCTAGATTCTATATTTTTTGTTTGTCTTTACCTTTCTTGCTTGGTCACCCTATCATGCCTACCGAGTACCTTATTTTGGTACTTATGCTAGACTCTCATGATGCAGGTCTTAGTACCAGGTACCAACGATGATAGTTCATGCCACCTTTTGCAACTATTGAATATTGGATACGAGGGTGAGCACATGGCGTCCTGGATCAACTTGTCTCCTTCTGTATGTATGTCAGCTTGTCTTTATCCTTTTAGAGGGATTGTTGTGGTCCACTTTTGAAACTTTTAGTTATTTTTGTTAGAGAGATATACATTTATGACTTCCAGGTTCTAGGAGGGTATATATCCTATACAATTTTGGGTTTGGTTTTTGTTTCTACCTTTTCTTGTTTTTAATTTTATTTTATGTTTAATTCTTCCCTTATAGTCACTACTTCTCGTACTGTGTATGGGTCGACTTACCTTACTGGTAGATTTTAGTTGGTATCATCATGGCTCGGGGATTCAGGTCGTGATGAGTTGGTATTAGAGCCTCAGGTTCACTAGTCTCACTTGTATAGAGCTTATACCTAGTAGAGTCCTACGGATTAGTATAAAGATGTACATGTATTATCTTTGGGAGACTGAAGGGTGTCTTTAGAAATTTTTCTCTATTTTATTGCTTTCATGCAACCTGTGTGTTATTGGTTATTGGAAATCTCACTTCCTTCACTCTTTTCACAAATGTCTCATACATGCCGTGAGGTGGATCGGGGTAGGGGCCGACCTCTTTTGCCAGATGGTGGTACAACACCACCCCAACAAAAGAGCAAGGTGTGGAGAAACTTGTGAATCCTTCATCAGCCCATATTTCAGAGTAGCTGATTGGGCGAAGACTATCTCAACCACCACCTGGACTAGCTATGGCCTATGGCTCCAGATTTCCAGGCAGTCGTTACTATGATTTTGAGAGTTCTTGGGGTATACAGTAAGCCTCAACACCAACAATAGGTCAATATGATCAACCTGGAGTAGAGGCACATGTGGTCCAAATACCACCTAGGGGTTCACAACCTTTAATTGCAGCCAAAGCTATACCTCTAGAGGAGTAGAAGATTCTCGAAAGGTTCTTAAGGCTTTCACCTATGAAGTTTTTTGGGTTGTGGGTGAGGATGCCCATAAGTTTCTAACTATTTGCCATGAGTGGCTACATACCTTAGGTCTTGTGGAGTCGAGAGGAGCCGACACTACAAGAAAAATGACCTTTAGCGAAAGGAAATCCCCTCGTTAAAAGTCTAAATACGGTCGTTAAAAGTCTATAACGACCGGTCAAATGTTGGTTGTCACCGGTCGTTAAAAGCTCCGTACGTTAAATGTTAACAATCGGATTGCATGACCGGTCGTTAAATATTATTTAACGACAACCATTAATCCGTTCGTTACACTTACTTACAACGACCAACTTCCCCTTTGTTGATGGTCATTTGGTCGTTAGAACCTTCAAGTAAAACAACAAATTAGGGGAGTTATTACTAATTTTAGCGACAGGAATTCCCGTCGTTGATTACAGTACTTTTTATCAATCAAATTTCGTGTCACAAGTTTTGACTTAAATTATTACATCTAATTTATAGTTTTATTTTTTCCATTATTTCTAAAACAAACGAATTAATATCAATTCATATTTTTCACATCCAATTGAATATTTGATATAAAATTACATTGTTAATAATAAAGAACACATTGATTTAATTACTAAAAACTTATATGTTCAGAACAATATCTAAAAAAGCATACACATTCAACATAATGAAACATATGTGTTCGATTATTTTCCATTATATTCTACTCCCCTTTGACACTGTCAAGGGATTATATGAAAGGAGAAAATGACAGCGTATAATATATAGCAATTACTATACATAAGCATTAACAACAACAAAAAATAAGTGTAATGATCGAAATATCATTAAAAACATATGGTGGCGAAAGCAAGACACTCTAAGAATGCACACAAATACTCACTTCCTAATAATATTGAACTATTCTAGGATATAGCAAATCTAGCACATTGATATTATCTCATACCTCACCTCTTTCATAACACCTGGGCCTCTTACTAGTGTTATGGGAGGAAAGAGAAAGATTAAAGTGGGCAGACTTGAATACAACATACATTAAAGTGCTTCAACAAATATAATGTAAATATACTAACATCAAATAAAGAAGAGCAGAAATCCTAGTTCTAGTACTAGTACTGAAAGTTGAAGGAAAGAAAACATAGACAAGTTGTTAAATTGGAGAATGCAAGTGGATCAGATGAAACAAGCTTGCATCTGGATGACTAGCAGGAAATTAAAAAAACTTAAACAACTAATTACCCCAGTGGAGAATGACACAAACATGATCAAATATATTTAAAGTTGCAGGACAACAGACATAGGATAATGTGGAAGTGTGTGATGATTGAGGTTAACTACTAATACTACAATAATAAGGGCATATTATATTGACAGTGATATTATAGAGGACATGGTCATACAAGGACCTAATCAGAGGAGAGATCCTAGTTTTCTTCCAACACTATATGCAGAACAATAACCATATTGATACCTACTTTTACATTTGAAGATGTTATAACAATCTCATTGTTATATACAAAAACGAACATAAAATCAATCTTTTTAGCTTTGTGGATATTATAAGTAAAGTGACATTGATTTTAGTTATTTACAAAAATGACAAAGTGAGAATGCAAGGATATACAGAATATGTAAGATAACGCAATGGACTAAAGGAAAACAGATAGCTCACAACTACAATAACAAAGCCCTTATCAACGAGGAGCATTTCGAAACAACATCACTTCATTCACAAATACACATCATGTAATAATAACTAATAGAATGTTTACTAACCTGATGGAATGAGTGGAACTGATGAAGAGTGGCGGATCACTATATTTTCAAGGTGTTCATATTTACTCTCTAGAATATCCATGCGTTTTTGTAGTGATTCCTTTTCTTTTTGAGTTGTTTTAAGCTCTTCCCACAATGCAGCCTTTGAGGTGGTACCTCCTTTTAAATCCTTAGTTGTTATTCCACCACCAAATCCAACTACATGACTTTTGCATTGTGGTCCAAAGCACCTTTCCACTACCTCAATACTAGTAAGAGATGGTTCAGATTGTACAAGATCGTGAATTTCAGCCTATAAAGCATAAGAATATTTAAATAATGCAATGCACTAAGTAAGAGTAAGGAAATTGATATATAAACATACATATTTTTCAGCTGTTTCAGGTTCGACAAGCTCATTTCCCTTCTTACGTGTCTCAAAGAAAATAGTTGCCAAGTTTGGTGGATTACCATCTTTGCCTCCCTTCACGATTTAGAAATAATTCATAAGATATTTTATAGAAATAGGAGAGGTTTCCTTGTAGGGTTGCACAATTTATTTACCATTTCGTAAACAATCTCTCTAATAGGCTTGATACCCGTACAATGAGGCATAGTACCCACACCCCAGGCAGAGTTAGTGAGGCAACTCAGACCTATTGACTGAGTTTCTTATACTTCCTTCCTGCATTAACAACACAACATTGAAATTATCACAATCTTGTTTAATGATTCTACATTTAATGTGTACTTTTAAGCCCAATGGGAATAGGGTAAAAGAGAACAGAAGTACAAAAACACACCACTGCAATTTTCTTTAGTAAATCTTGAGGATAGAAGACATCAAAAAAATTTAACGAAATCAACTCAATTTGAACGTGGTATAAATTATTCCAAAAAACTAATCATATATGACTAGAAATAAAATGATATTTGCTAATAACTATATGAAGTCTTACCTTATATTTTTTAGATAAAAAAATGTTCCTTGACCAACCATTACCAATCACTCTTATCTACTCCCTTTGGCACATCTTTTAGAACATCGCGCAATGATTTGGATTTCGAATTCTTGTGCAATGATCCTCTCCAGTTATTCCAAAGCTTTGTCATATGTTGTAAAACATTATCTCTTTGATCATTCATGTCATCACTGTCAAACTTCTCCTAAAATAGAAAAAATACCAACAAAGTCTATTGACTAAGGGAAAACAAGGCATCAAAGTATAGATCACCTAATAGGGAAGTAACCTAGAAATATTAGGATCAGAAATCAAAATTTCGAATAAATAACAACCACAACTTGTCTGTACAGAACATATAGTTTACTTACATCACTATTGTATACTATTTGAAATAGCGTTAATGGTAAAATACCGACACAAGCGAGTTGACTCAAAGCTTCACGTGAAGGAACAAAAATTAGTATAATAGAATCCTCAATCCTATCTTGCCGGGATAAGAAAATGAACTCAACATAAATTTTAGGAGATCACTAAGCTTAGCTAGTTCAATTCTATTATAGAGAAGTAAAGCCACATGGATTTGACCAGGTAATGACTGTACACGTTTATTTTGTCGTGTATAATCAAACAAGTTATAACACAAATTCAAGGTTGGGCAAGGACAAATACATCATGATCAGGAGAGATAATAGATGAAGTTTTTGTTAGTTATTTCTAGTCTATGTTAGGTAATTCAATAGTAACAGAGTATTTCTTCTGCTTGAAAAGAAAGAAAGCCATAACAGTAGCATAATTAAAAAGGTAGTGGATAATGGGTGAAAGAGTGGAAAACAAAACGAGGACTTTGTAAGTGACAAGATTTAACAATGGCTCAACAATATGATGGTTTTGCTTTTTTATTCTTTAAGATGCTTCATGTACTGTAGTGGATCGAGATACTTTTCAAGTTGTACATGACATTTTTAGAATAGGGATGCTGTTGAAACAAGTAAATGCTACCATAATTTAAACTATCCCTAAGGTCTCAACATCGGCCAATGTTAGTCAATATAGACCTACTTCATGTTCTAATATGATCTATAGTGCGTATCCTAGTTAATGTGTATTTAACTAGAAAACATAGATTTATACTATGGGTATCTATTTGAAGAAGTTGTTGACAATAAGCATATTATTGTCTATGGAGATACAGTGAGAAAGAATAAGATTTGTGTTATGTGATCAACCTTATTTAAAAGACCCCACTCATCTATTTATGTCATGCCAATGGAAAAAAGAGCTGTGGAGGAAAGTTACAGGTGGCTGGGTATTAGTAGCTCAAGCAAAGTCAAGAAAAGTCTACAATGGATCAACCAATGACACTGGACCAAGATCAAGAAGTAGATTGTGGCAGGGCAGTTATGGAATTTTTATTTACTCAATATTACATAACAAAAATTAAAGATTCATTAAAGACACAAGTACAACATATGCAATTCATTACCGAAGAAAGATTATCAATAGTGAAAACCGCCAAGAAGGCCAAGAAATGTATATACTTAATAGAGGATTTAGATGAATAAGTGTATCTCTATCAAACATTTAGGTCCTCAATACTTAACAAAGTACATATCAATACAATGCTATGACTGAGAAATGTCCAAATTTTGCTAAGATGAACATTACACATTGAAATTATAACATAAAATTGAAAAACAATAATTGATGGTTTTTACCAACTGCAGGATCATATTAACTATAGCCACATTAAAATAATAACAACATCCAGAGGAATTACAGTGGAAGAATAAAGTTAAATTATCAACAGCCTCTTATTAGCAGGTACTGGAAAGAGATTTAACTATCAAATAGGCTAACGAGAAAAGAAAAAAATGTGAGAATGTTTATTTATCTATTCAAACTGAGTAACTATACTTTGTAATTAAAGGAGAAGGAATGTGAATTCAAGAGTCTCATGTTTCAAACTGAAAAAACCAATAGTTTTTGAAAAGGTGTTCTTGACAATTATCAGTAAAAAGAAGAGATAGATATGTTGTAATCCTTACAGTAACAGCTGCCCACATGTGCTCAAACTTATGCTCTTCAACGTCCATCCATGAGTGTACCCGCAGTGGACACATATTATGGTCACGAACTAGCAAACCCAAGTGTCTCGTAAATGAGGTGTGATTCTTCCCAACAACTCGATTTTGATAGAAAGTGACATTTAATTTTTCTCCAGGTATCAGTCGCAAAACTTTCTTACAAATATTTGTTCCCGTCACGTTCTTTGCCCTTTCTGTTTCACATGGACCTGCAAAATCTACAGTAAGGAAAACCAAACATGAAGCTCAATCCCACTGTAGCACAAAGCGAAGAAGGAGACAACTGAAACATACTTCTAAGAAGGAATCTATATGACTGGGATAAGGAGAGTTCTATAGAATTTGTTGGTCTCCTAACTTCATATAAAGATCTTATTAACAGTGAGGATAGCTTGAAATGGAAGGGGGAATAATTTCGTTACTCTTAGATTCTCAGGGCCTATGGAAGCGAGGCAAGATAATGTTTTAGCTGCTTTACAAGTAACAATGCAGAAACTATTAGAAATTACATACAAGAAAATACATACTAGTTTCAATTCCCTCAACATCTTGTACCATTTCAACCACTTTCTTTGCTTTTCTAGATGCAAACAAACCTGCAAATCTAACTGTAAGTCAAAATGCCCAAGAGATCAATTCAGCTTACTAAAAAAAGTTACACATAAAATAAAATAGTAGTGTCACTTCTTTGATCTTGCCCAGACACTTCAGTCACTTTTTAGCCTTGTCAAATTCAAACAGACCTATAAATCTTGATGCTAGTCAATCGAAATAAGAAGTTCATCCCCATTACTAACAACAAGGATACAATGGAAATTAAATAAGCAAATATTACATAAAAGAAAATACATACTAATATCAGTTTCCATAGAACCTTGAGCCACTTCAAACACTTTTTTTGCTGTTCTAGATTCAAACGAACATGCAGATTTAAGTACAACTTATAAAAACTAACACTTCAGTTCAACTAACAAAAAAAAAGTTACACAAAAAAAGATCTTATTAACAGCGAGGATAGCTTGATATAGAAGGGGGAATAATTTTGTTACTCTTAGATTCTCAGGGCCTATGGAAGCGAGGCAAGATAATGTTTTAGCTGCTTTACAAGTAACAATGCAGAAACTATTAGAAATTACATAGAAGAAAATACATACCAGTTTCAATTCGCTCAACATCTTGTACCACTTCAACCACTTTCTTTGCTTTTCTAGATGCAAACAAACCTGCAAATCTAACTGTAAGTCAAAATGCCCAAGAAATCAATTCAGCTTACTAAAAAATGTTACACATAAAATAAAATAGTAGTGTCACTTCTTTGATCTTGCCGAGACACTTCAGTCACGTTTTATCCTTGTCAAATTCAAACAGACCTATAAATGTTGATGCTAGTCAATCGAAATAAGAAGTTCATCCCCATTACTAACAAGAAGGAAACAATGGATATTAAATAAAGCAAATATTACATAAAACAAAATACATACTACTTTCAGTTTCCATAGAACCTTGAGCCACTTCAAACACTCTTTTTGCTTTTCTAGATTCAAACGGACCTGCAGATTTAAGTACAACTTATAAAAACTAACACTTCAGTTCAACTAACAAAAAAAAGTTACACAAATGAAATAAATTATTAGTATCACTTTTTGAGCAGATCGAGGCACTCCAATAACTTTTTTTGACTAATCAAATTCAAATGCACCTACAAATTTTGATGGACGTCAACTAAAATAAGAAGTTCATGCCCATTATTAATAACAGAAAGAATAGAAAGGAGATTAAGTACAGAAAGCTAAGCAAAATTTCTTGATCAAATATATTAATTGGACTAACTCTTTTGCAAATTATCACTCCTTTTAGCATCTCGACTAACTTCTGCTTCTTGAAAGAGGGTGTCATCGTCTTCCATTGGATAAAAATTAGGAGGCACATGGACACTAGTCTTTGCTGCCTTGTTTCGACTAAAAGTTGTTGTAGTACTTCTATTTTTGTCAATCAGAGTCGATTTTTCAACATTAGTCCCTAAGCTTTGTCCTCGATCCCTTGCATTACTTGTCAAAATGTGTTGATTCATTTCAGCTCCTTGACGGAAAGGAGCATTGTCTTCCTTTTCATCAAAACAAGGATGCACATGGAAACTATTGTCTGCTAGCTTATTCAACTTAGAAGTTGTGGCATTGTAACTTCTATTTTTGGCAATCGAAGTCGTTTTTTCAGCATTAACTCTTGTAGTGCCCATAAATTTCAATCTTTGACCTAGTCCCTTTGCTAAGACACCAGGCTGAATGAGTCCATGCTTGGGAATTTTTTAAGATTGTTCCATTTCATACTTCAGAGTTTTTGAGGTATTCATGTCAACCTAAAACAAAATAATAATAATAATAATGAAAAAAATAAAAGATCAGATAGGTCAGGATGTTTTTCGTAAGATGAAATGTGAACTAAAAACGCATTCAGAAAAAGACACATGTACAACATAGGTTTATCGCATGAACCATTAATACTTTAGTAAAATCAAGGTAACATTGAAGTCAAAGATCATTAAAAAAAAATTCACAGAAAATACTATAAAGAATCATTACCATAAAAAAATTAATGAAGTAAAAGCAAGCATGATAAAGCTGCAAACCTTAATAAGTTCTTTTTCTTTTCATTTGTGTAGAGTTATTTATCTCTTCTAAGTCATCATCCTTTTTTTCCCAATATATCAAACAAATCACGAGGATGAACATTTTGCACTATATGCCAACCTTTATTGGAATGATCGATAACATAAAATACTTGTGATGCTTGGCTGGCTAATACAAAAGGTTCATTTATCTTCAAACATCGCCGAAGGTTAACACTTACAAAGCCGTATTCATCCATTTTAACTCCCCTCTTCTGATCATACACATCAAACCATGTACATCAGAATAAAGTCACTCTTTTCTCCAACAAATTGTAATTCAAGAATCTCGGTTAACTCGCCATAGTAATTCATATGTTTTTGCTCTTCACCAGTCTCACCTACTACAACTACTCCACAATTCTGAGTTTTCAAATATTTATCATACTCTTGCACATGAAGCCTATATCCATTAACAATATGTTCTTTGAATCTTGTCACATATGGTAGAGGAGCACCTGATAACGATAGAGAATCTGCCCTTCTCTTACTATCATCATGTTTGTACAACTCTGCAACCTAACAACATCAGATACCCTTTTAGCAAATGATATTTATATACTTGATTAAAGAAAATTGATTAATTTCTACTCACCTTTTTTTGTAACCAACAAATGAATTGTCTATTCCAGTCCGCATCTGAACTTTGTTGAGACGCCTCACTATGAATTTGTTAAAATTCTCTACAATGAATTGAAGTTCTACATGTTATTTTAAGTTGAAATATTGAAAAGATAGAAGTAAATTATTATTTAATCAAGACTTACTCGAGAAATGGTTGAATTTCATCACAGTTCTTCAAGATATAAAAATGTGCCTCTTCCAAATCATGTGAATTAAGTTTGTCGGGTGAACTACCCTTTATATAATAGATAACTGACAACTACTTTATAACTATTTAGGATAAGGATAGATAACTTCTAGTAACCATAAGAAACTACCCAATAACGGTAAGAAACTGCTCATTGCTCCATGGGTGAAACCTCCAGTAATTTGAGAAGATGCAAATCAGTATCTTCTCCTATTTTTCTTCACTTCTTCCTCTTTGAATAAGTATGGAAGATACATGCCTTATCAGTATACCCCTCCTGGAAAGACGACTTTTCCTCAAGGCGAAAATATGGAAACTTTGCTGCTAACAAAGATTTTTGGCCATATGGCTAAAGACGTAAAATAGAAGCATCACCAATATTAGAAGAGAGGTCCATGTGCTTATAATCTGCCTTCATAAGGTTTAATATTGCATCTCTAGGCAACATCTATTCTTCAAGGTCTGATTGTAAAGATGTTGGTGTGAGTGTTTTCTGAGGAACACCTTGCATTTTGTAAGTATTCTCATTCAATTGGAAGATTAGGAACATCTCATTCCAATTGGCTTGTATCGTGTTCAAGGATGCCATCCATTGTATACCCAACACCATGTCTGTTCCACTAAAGGAAAAAGAGAAGAAATCGTGCTTTATGACCAAGTTAGAAACCTCTACTGACAGGTCATGACAAACTTGGTTGCATTTGATAATTTCATCAATGCCTATGTGGACACCAAAAGTAGGGATATATTCGAGTGTCAACCCAAGTTTCGTGACAATTTCTTCTGCTACAAAATAATGTGTCGAACCACTATCTACCAATATCAACACTTTATGCCCGCAAAGAATACCCTGAAGTTTCAAAGTTGAAGCATATTCTTTGCCTAAAATTGCATGAAAAGAGATTTCCCCCAAATCAGTAGGGGTTATGTCTTCATTCTGATTACTGTGAAAACTTTGCATATGGTTTTCCTCTTGCATTAAATCCAAATGTGATAAAAGTCCCAGGTCTGCAGTGATGACCAGGGGTAAACTTGTCTCCACAACGGTAGCATAGGCCCTTTTCTCACCGAATTTGTTGTTCAGAATTTAGTGGGCGAGTGTATGGAAGAGATGACGGTTGAAAAGGGCGTGTAACTGGTTGGCAGGATGATTGAAAATTAAAGGATTCTCGAGTCGTTGGAGAGGATGTCCCAATTAATGAAGCTCTGGACTGATTTAGTCCTTGTTTTCCTTCATATTCTAAGGCCAAACTCATTGACTTATACACTGATCGAGGCTTGTGAATCCTAACGTCCACACGAAGGTCTTCTTTGAGTCCGATAAGGAAAACTCCAAGCAAACAATGTCCAAGCCATGTTTGCACACGCGTTGCCCATTTTGCAAATTCTTGTCTATAGTCAAACACTAATCATGTCTGTTGGATACTACACAAATGTTTATCTAAATTTTGAAACTCAGCGGGTCCGTAATTTTCCTGCATAACTTTCACCAACTCATCCCTATAATAAATGGTTCTTTCACTGTTGATCCAAGCAAAAAGATCCAATACATCTCCTTCCAAATACATTGAAGCCACATCAACCTTGCAATCATTAGGTGTTTGATAATTTTGAAAATACTTCTCTGCTTTCAAAATTCAACCTCGAGGATCTCATCCCTCATACTTAGGAAATTCAACCTCACCCTCTTCCTGTAAGATTTTAGATTTTCCATGCTGGTTTTGCAGGTTTTGTGCTTTTAATGCAGCCACATCAGCAGCCAGAGCGTCAATGACTCCCAATTTTGCTGCTACAGTAGTTAATTGTTGGGTAATCTGATCAAGAGTCGACATGATAGGTTCCCTCTTGGGAAGCGTTGGTTCGTGTGTTAACCATGTCAGATCTTACTGCTCTGATACCATTGATAGAAACCAATGTTTTACTGATTAAAAGAAACAGAAAATACAAAGAGAGACACAAGTATCTTGTATCTCTTAGAACAACCTTTTCTGCATTTAAAAATATATTACCATCAGTCTACTAATTTACTAGATCTCCTATTATGTAATAGAGAACTAATAGCTACTTTATAAATATTTAGGATAAGGATCGACAACTTCTAGTAACCATAAGAAACTTCCAAATAATGGTAAGAAACTACTAACTCCTAATAAAGATAAGAAACTATTCATCGCTCCATGGGTGAAACCTCTAGTAATTTGAGAAGATGCAAATCAGTATCTTCTTCTATCTTTCTTAGATTCTTCCTCCTTGAATAAGTACGGAAAATATGTGCCTTATCAGAGCGTCTACAACGATTTGCACCAGAATCGAGCCGAAATCGCTTTCATGGCAGTGGCTTTCCACGACACAGTGCTTGTGATAAATTATTTATTACTTCATAATTCCGATCTAATATCAATATTGTAGTATTTTTCTCAACAATTTGAAAGAGATTACCTAACATACAATATTGATAAATGACTATTTCTTTGAACAAATTTTTTAATGATTTGTCAAAACTTGAGCCTTTGGATGGAAATAATTTTAAACGGTTGTTACAAAACTTTTAATTTTTTATAATTATTAGAAGTTGATTATGTTTTATTTAAAGAACCTTCTATGCATGGTTCTAACACCACTACTTATTCTAGTAATGTTATAGTTGTTGATGATGTTAAAAAGAAGTCTGAAAAAGATTAACAAGCTTGTGAGAGGACATTTCCTAAATTATATGACTAATCCTTTATTTGATTTATTTTTAACTTATAAATCTTCCAAAGAAATATGGGATATTTTGGAAAAAAATATGCTATTGATGATGCTGAAAAGAAAAAATATGTTGTTGGTCAGTGGATTAAATTCCAAATGGTTGATAATAAGCCAATAATGGAACAAGTTCACGAATATGAGAACTTGACTTCTGATGTTCTCAACGGGGACATGAAGATATATGAGATATTTCAGGCTAATGTTATGCTAGGAAAATTTCCACCATTTTGGAGTGATTATAGAAATCAATTAAAACATAAGAAAAGAATTTAATTCTACAAGAACTTATTAGTCATATGAGGATTGAAGAGGCAAATCATCTCAAAGATAAGATGGAAGAACTTTCTCTTCATCCTTCTAAAACTAATCTTGTTGAATATGTTGGCACTGTTGTGGAAGATAGGTTCAAAGGCAAACATAAGAAAGTTTCAAAAAAGGAACATATGAAGAAGAACAAAAATCAATTTAACAAGACGGAGAGTCAAATTCAAAAATTTAAGGGCCCTTGTTTTGTTTGTGGAAAAGTTGGTCGTCACAGGGCTGCCAGGTGCTATCAAAGAAAAGGGCAGGACTCAAAGCATGAAGGAAAATGTGATGTCCAAGTTAATCTTGTTGATGGTAATGAAGTGATTCTTGTTGTAGTTGTTGAGGCAAATCTGGTGGCAAACAAAACTAACTGGGTGTTAGACACAGGCGCCTCAATGCATTTTTGTTCCAATAAAAGACTTTGAGGAGTCCACTGATGGAGAGTGTGTATATATGGGTAACTCCACTACTGTTGTAGTAATGGGTAAAGGAAAAGTTTTACTTAAATTAACTTCTGGAAAGATATTATCCTTGAACAATGTTTTGTATGTTCCCTCCTCCGTAGAAACTTAGTTTCGGAAGCACTTCTCAACAAAGTAGGCCTTGAACTTCTTTTTGAAGCTGATAAAATAATTATTTCTCGTGGAAGATACTTTGTTGGGAAAGATATCTTAGTGGAGGATTATTTGTATTGAACATTGTTCAAGAGATTGTCAATAATGGAAGTATCTCAAATTCTGCTTATATTGTTGCCATGTTAATATTACTTCTATTAAAAGACTTAGGAAAATGGAATTTATTCCTATGATAAAAACTGATGATTTTTGTAAATGTCCTCTGTGTGTATAAGCAAAGCATGCCAAGTAACCTTTCAAATCTGTTATTAGTAGAAAGACTGAATTACTTGAACTAATACATCAGATTTAGCATATTTCAAGAACATTGTTAGCAAAGGTGGAAAAAAGTATTACATTACTTTTGTTGATGTATTTTCTAGATACACTAAGGTATATCTTCTTAAGTCTGAGATTAGGCTGAAAACATGTTTTTGAAAATCAAAGCAGAAGTGGAAAATCAATTAGACAGGAAAATTAAGAGATTTAGATATGATAGGGGCGGTGAATATAGTACTAAACCTCTAGAAGATTTTTGTGACAAAAATGGTATTATACATGAGGTTAGTGCTTCATGTACTCCCCAACAAAATGGTGTAGCCGAACAGAAAAATAGAAACCTTAAAGAAATTATGGATTCTATTTTTTCAAGCTCTGGTCTATCTCACAATATGTGGGGAGAAGCAGTCTTGTCTGCATGTTATATTCTTAATAGAGTCTCGCATAAGAAGTTTGACAAGACCTCATATGAGTTGTGGAAAGAGTTTTCTCCTAACTTGAAATTTTTGAAAGTGTGGACGTGCTTGGCTAAGGTTGGTCTACCTGATTTTAAACGTGTAAATATTGGTTCTAAGACTTCTAATACTGTCTTTATTGGTATTGCTCAAAATAGTGTTGCATATATATTTATGTTTCTAAGTGATCATTCTATTTGTGAATCTAGAGATGCAGAATATTTTGAGCATATTTTTCCTTTAAATACTAATGTGTCAAGGGATGTGCAAAACAATGCTTCAACATCTATGTCAATTTATTCTCATGTTATGCCTTCTTCAAATTTTATTTCTAATGAGCATGAATTATATGAACTCAAAAGAAGTAAAAGACGTAGAGTTGAGACTAATTTTGGTCCTGATTCTGTCACTACTTTCTTAACTAAAAAATTTGATATTAACATTTTAAATGATGAATTATTGTCTATCTATTTAATAGAAGAAGACTCTAAAACTTATGATGAAGTAATGATATCAATAGATGTTATATTTTGGAAACAGACTATTAAAAGTGAACTAGACTCTATAGTTTCTAATCATACTTGGGACTTGTATGATTTGACTAAAGGTTGTAAGCCCATAAGTAACAAGTGTATTTTAAGAAAAAATTGAGACCTAATGGTACAATTGATAAATATAAGTCTAGACTTGTGATTAGGGGTTTTAACCAAAATAAAGGTGTTGATTACTTTGATACTTATTTTCCTGTGACTAAAATAAAAACCATTAGGACTCTTATTGCTTTAGTCGCTATTCATGATTTAGTGGTACATCAAATGAATGTTAAAACAACATTTCTAAATGGTGATTTAGAGGAAAAGATCTATACGACCCAATCTGAGGGTTTTGTGGTTCCAGGACTAGAGGATAAAGTATGCAAACTGAGAAAGTTCTTGTATGAACTAAAACAAGCACCTAAGAAATGGTATGAAAAATTTAATATCACATTAATGGATAATGACTTTGTTGTAAATTCATATTATACATGTGGTTATTCTAAGATGATATGTTCAGATTTTGTCATTATATGTGTATATGTAGATGACATGTTAATCTTTGGTCCTAATGTGAATGTTATTAATGAAACCAAGAACCTTTTGTCTTCTAAATTTAAGATGAAAGAGCTTGGTAAAGCAGAGGTGATTTTGGGAGTTAAAATCAAAAGAACTGCTAATGGTTTCTTTTTGTGTCATTCTCATTACATTGAAAAGATGTTGAAAAGTTTGATTGTTTTGATGTTGTTCTAGTGAGAACTCCTTATGATCCTAGCATACACTTGAAGAAGAGTAAAGAATCTAGCGTTTATCAAATTGAATATGCTAAAATAATTGGGAGTGTAATGTTTCTCATTAACTATACTTAGTCTGATATAACTTTTGTTGTTAGTAGATTGAGTAGATATAGTAATAATCCAAGTAGTGAACACTGGAAAGCTCTTCATCGGTTGTTAAGGTATTTGAGAGGTATTATGAGTTGATGTTTGCATTTTAACAAATTTTGTTCTATTTTAGAAGGTTTTTGTGATGCAAATTGGATAACTGACAATGATGAGGTTAGCTCCACCAGTGATATGTGTTTACTTTGGGTGCAGGTGCTATTTCGTCGAAGTCTTCCAAGCAAACTTGTATAGCACGTTCTACCATGGAATAAGAATTTATTGCGAGTTGGTAGGGCGAGAAACTGAGTGGATGAGAAATCTTTTGGCTGATATGCCTTTGTGGGGAAGACAAGATTAACCAGTCTCTCTTTATTGGAATTGCAAAAAAAAATAGTGTGTACAATGGAAAGAAACGACATATTCGCATCAAACACGGTGCGGTTAAGCAGTTGTTGAAACTGGGTGTTATTTCCTTGGAATATTTAAGGTCCAAAAGAAATTTTGGTGGATCCTATGACCAAGGGATTGACAAGGAAAATAATCCTTGAAACATTGAGGCGGATTGGGTTGAAGCCCATTGATTAGGGTAATGTGGTGGACCTGTTAGGCCACAATATACACCACATTCTATCCCTATGGCGTGAGGCACTGTTTTATAAGGTTGAGATTAGTTTGCTCTTAATGATTATATAGCATTAAGGTGGTCTATTTGAGATATACTTGATAGAATTGCCTACGTGAGTATGAAGGTCTGGTCTCTTTTTATGAAAGAATTGGGCCGTCTTCTAGATCACTCCTAAGACCCAAGGTGTGTGTGCATGACCATAAAAACACTTTGTTGTATCGCGGAGTTTGCATAAAAAATCAAGGATATGGTATGTGTTGTGGGGGTCTCCACTTATGTCCATTTAGTTCAAGAGTACTTCACTTTGAGGATATGTGTTGTTGCCTCATTTCACTATGAGTGAATTCATAACCGAAAGATATTGACACTTAAGTACATGTTCCTTTCTTTTGCCCGGAAATTATTGTTATTCTTTATCTCTGTATTAGTGAGGGATTGTGGATAATATTCCTTTTCTTTTAATGCAAAGGATAAGTTACATCTTTTATTTCTCCGTAATTAATCTATGTGAACATTGCTAAGTCATTAGTACATGTGAAATAGGAAAGTTATTTCCTCATTAATGGTTCATATTTATCTCAAGTGTCATTTTCTTTACTTCGTAAGAAAATATTAAGAGGACTTGAGGTTACTTTTATATTATGACAAATTTATCATTAAAGTAAGAGTTATGTTTCAATACATTGATTATACGTTAGCTTCTTATATTCTTTTGATGGATGAAATGTAAATGTATTTTCCTATTTAAGGAGTATCATTTGGGAGCTAAACACAGAGAAGAAAAATCAAGTCCTTTATTTAATTTACTATCTCCTTCAACAATTTTTTTTATTGGCTTGAATAATCCTTCTTCATATTGTAGATTTTTGGGCAACTGTTTTTGTGCAACTCCAAACTTTCATCCATGAGCGCACGTGTTTGAAAGTAACTGCGGAACCTTGGGGAGTGACCGGCTACAACAATTTGCATCATAGTCGAGCTGAAATCGCTTCCAAGACAGTGGCTTGCCACGTCACATTGTTTGTGATAAGTTATTTATTACTTTATAATTCCAATCTAATATCAATTTTGTAGTATTTTTTCCAACATCATCTGATATGAGAAATAATTTGATGCTTTGTCTGACGACCTAGCATAGGAAATTCTCTTAGAGCCATACTTGACCACACACAGAGTTCCCAACAAATAAGGCTAGGAGCAATTTTAAGAATTTGTTGAGGCAATGAATTAAGAGGTTTCATAGACCACCATCGAGAAAAGAAACAAACAATAAATCCAGGACCATAAGGAATACAAAAAGGATCACCAAAAAAATTCCACGGGGAATGATGGCTTGTCTCATCCATGGGGATTCGACAACAATGGCATGTAGAGGAGAAGTCTTCCGAATGTATCTAAGATGACCATCCAGAATAACATCTTTGACTGGTCGGAATGGAGGACAATCATCAATAGTAATAATATATGCAATAGCCCCCATACCGGACCAATTGTCCCACCATAAGCTTTCATGCCCAGAGTTAACTTTCCATAACATGTTGTCTTCGGTGCATTCTTTGACTTGGTTGTTTTTCTTCAAACACGAAGAGTGACCCCACATCCATTTCCTATTAACCGGGTGTATATTTTAGAAATACTTAGCTTTCATAGTTAAGCATTAATGATATCCATCATACCCCTGAACCCAGCACCACCTTGATCAATCGGAAAGCATAAATATTTCCATGAACACCAGTGGTATCTTTGAACACCAGTGGTATCTTTGTTCCCCATCACTAGTTCTCCAATAGAATCTACTCAGTGGTCTTTCAACCTGTTTAATGAATGATATTGTAAGACATGCTTAATCGATATAGATCTTCCCCCAATGGAGAGGAGCTTTTTTTTCCATATTGTAGTTCCTTAATAAATTTTAGATACCATATCACTGAAACTGGAAATCAAAGTTTTTCCGATGTACAAGGGGCAACCCAAATACGTTAGAAGAAATTGTTATGTGTATAGCCGATAATCCCTTTTATTCTATTGATATATCTCATCCGTAATAGTCTTTGCAACAATAAAGAAACAAATTTTTTCCTCATTAATCTTCGGGATACAACCTGCTTCATAAATTCGAAGTTGTTGCTTGATTAGTTTCAAGGAATTTTGATTACCTGAAGAAAAGAAGGAGAATATCGTCAGCATAAGATAAATGATTAACTTGAGGGCCTTGTCTTATCATTATAAAACCTTTAAAAACTTGATTAGTATTCAAATGGTTTAGCATTTTAAAAAGAATTTCAGCTCTCTTAACAAAAAGAACACTTTTGGTAATGCTCCAACTGGTGATAACACTCATAGTGAATAATGCCCCAATTGGTTATAACACTCAAATTACCCCAAATGAGTGAAAGTTTCTCACTCATCACGTTCAAAATAAAATTCCCCCAAATCCATCCCAAGAATGGTATTATGAATTTCCTTTTCATCAGGAGTTTTTGTGAGATAATCATTCTCATTTTGGGTAATAAGTCGCTCAATGAATTTCATACCTAGGGGTTGGTTTGTCCATTACCAATAGTAGATTTAGACCACTGACTGAGAGTTTTGCTAAGCAGTTTAAGTTTCCACATACTATTACCCTGGATATCAACATTCAGAGCATCTTCAACCACATGTTTGAAGTCAAGATGTTCAATAAAAACATTTAAGAATCTAAAGTATTTAATACTTGGGAATTCAACTTTAGAACATTTGACTAACATAGGTGTTCTACATTATTTCTCGAAAGTTAGCAGCCCACTAATTATTCATGAAAACTCTATCAAGTCTCTTCCAGATTCTATTCCATTTTTTCCTAGCACTACACCAGGTAAATCTAGGACCAGTAAAACTGGCATCTACCATGCCATAATCATCCATAAAATATATGAAATCCCAACTTTTCTGCATTCTATGAGGAATTCACCTTTCTTTTCTCCGGCACTCATAATAACATTAAAATCTCCACTAATACACTAGGGAATCTAAAATCACAATGTAAATGAGAATTTGTTACGTAAAAGGAATATTGGATTTGTGGTTGTATACCACTAGTTTCACTTCACATACAAACCCAACACAACATCAGATTGAAGTCCCATGGTTACGAAATCACCTTTGCTAGAACACTTTGCCTTGTAATGTTAGCCTTTCCAATGCCAATTCATAATTTGTCACGAGTCCATGTGGGATTACCAAAAAAGAAAATAAACTAACAAAATATAGGTTGAAAAGAGAGAATAAATAAGCACACCATGTTCTCTTAAATTGCTCAAAAGAACCAAACGTAATTTAGATAACAAACTAATCAAGCTTCTAATATCAATATTGTAGTATTTTTCCAACATCATTTAATATTGCAAAATGAATGAACTTGTTTTTTAAGTAATCCAGACTTCTCCAAATTATTCAAGGTTGCTATATGCTCAAAACCATAGTCGTGAAGCAGTTCTCGTCTAAAAAAAGTGCACAAGTTCAATATGTCATTTGAGATTCATGTGGTGATACTAAAAGCATGGAAGCCATGTCAAAGCATAGATAAAACAGCTATACTTGGCTCGAAATAGTCAAAATTCTTCTTGGGAAACCCTGAATTTGTTATTGAGAACAAGATGAGAAGACGTAAAACATTAATAAGTGGTTCCTGCTTATGGATCATCTACTCAATGTACTCAAAGCATCTGCATTTACCCAGTGAGGAAAGAGTAAGCAAATAGAACAGGAAAACATTCACCTCGGAAGAAAAGAAAAAGGGTAAAGCCAGACCCCTTCCGCTCTCTTGAGCTTCGAGCTCATATATATCACTTTTTCTGATCATATTACATGAAAGGCAAGGAGACTATAAAATCAAAATTGCAAGGAATTCAATAGTAACAATATATTTCTCATGAATTCTGCAGATGGCAAGACAACTGTAGATTACAGTGCAAGATATGAGTTGATGGTATTGCAGGCATTTTTCTCTACGTGGTTATTTTCTGCACTGAGAGTAGCATTTGTTGAGAAAAATTCATCATTTTCTCTCTAGGTTGGTTTGATGTGGACTGGCCAAGAGTGATCTGTAGTTGTATATGCTTGTTTGCCTACTGATTGAATAATAATCATGTTTCTTTACCACATAATAAAAAGAAAAAACTGGAGAAAGGAGTAATGGAGCCCACTCTTGCATTTACAATTCTCCAACATTTGAGGCCAAGCACTTGGTGCAACAAAGACTTCTGAGTACCATTGAATATTTAAGAGAGAGCTGAAAGGTGGATATGGTCTAAAACTACCAAAGTCATCAATCATTAGAATGAAAAGTTTCATTTTACTCACATATCATAGCTTTCAGCCTCGACAAGAGTATTCTCCAGATCAAGTCGGGCAAAGAATGAAGGTCTGGATGTAAACGTAGTTAAATGCTGACCAAGATTTATGTGTCTCTGGAAAGGAAAGACAATAATGTTATAACATTGTTAAAACCATTATGATCGTTGTAGAATCAAACATTATAAATAACTCTTACTGTCATTTCCAACAATGACCTAAATGATATCATGTTTTTGAAATTCAAAGAAGAAGTGGAAAATCAATTAGACAGAAAAATTAAGAGATTTAGATCTGATAGGGACGGTGAATATAGTAATAAAACTCTAGAAGATTTTTGTGAGAAAAATGATATTATACATGAGGTTAGTGCTTCATATACTCCCCAAAAAAATGGTGTAGGCGAACAGAAAAATAGAACCCTTAAAGAAATGATGGATTCTATGTTTTTAAGATCTCGTCTATCTCACAATATGTGGGGAGAAGCAGTCTTGTCTGCATGTTATATTCTTAATAGAGTCTCGCATAAGAAGTTAGACAAGACCTCATATGAGTTCTGGAAAGGATTTGCTCCTAACTTGAAATTTTTGAAATTGTGGGGGTGTATGGATAAGGTTGGTCTACCTGATTTTAGACGCGTAAATGTTGGTTCTAAGACTTTCGATACTGTCTTTATTGGATATGCTCAAAATAGGTTGCATATAGATTTATGTCTCTAAGTGATCATTCTATTTGTGAATCTAGAGAGACAAAAATATTTGAGCATATTTTTCCTTTAATTATTAATGTGTCAAGTGATTTGCAAAACAATGCTTCTACATCTATGTCAGTTTATTCTCATGTTATGCCTTCTTCAAATATTACTTCTAATGAGCATGAAAATGAACTCAGAAGAAGTAAAAGACGTAGAGTAAAAGAGAGAACATCCTTCATGAAGCTCAAAATAATAACATAATTAGCAGTATCAGTAGCCTCCGCTACAGGCAGGAGAGCACGTTTAATTGTTATCCAGATGCTTTTAGTCTCCTGCAATTATGAAGAAAGTTAATAGAGAGAATAGTGCAGACAAATTTCACTGATTTAATATTGTAAAATCTTTGATGAAATCCCATGAATGAACTTGTTTTTTAAGTAATCCTGACTTCTCCAAATTATTCAAGGTTGCTATATGCTCAAAAGCATAGTTGTGAAGCACTTCTCGTCTAACAAAAAGTCCACAAGTTCAATGTCATTTGAGGTTCATGTGGTGATACTAAAAGCATGGAAGCCATGTCAAAGCATATAATATAAAGCTAAGACATGCACATCTACAATTATTGACTAACTATGGTCTGCATTTCTGTGTAATCTTGCTTCATGGAAGTTGCTTTTTGATAGGACATGAAAGATTGATATGTATTCTGAAGTTAGCTAGACTTTGTTGTTAAAAAATTGGAGAGAAAATAAATCAACCTGGACAACAACTTCAATGTTCTGATCCCGTATCTCTTTTAACAATTTTTTTATGACAGTTTCTTTGAACAATTTTTCACTACAAAGGCAAAGAATGAAAAAGTTCAGAACAGAGAAATAAAACATCTTAGACGCGGAGAGAAGGTTAAAATAAGAACACTCTCTTTGTTTTAAAAAGAGAAAAGACAGTAGTATATTTCTTCAGCGGTCACATCTGAAAATACGATGGACATACAAAGACCCACAGTGTATATGAGAGGATGTCTTATAAAAGAAGAAATTGCATGTTTTGGAAAATGTTTCCAAATCAACTCAAAACATTATCCAAAACTCTCTTCCAAAACTTGATGATTTTTTTCTTCCTCGAGTATCTGTCAGGATTGCATACAATTGTTAATGAGAAATGAATGCTAAACTGTTATTTGTAGTTTTGATGATTTGACAAACCCAGGGACCTTGTGAAGGGACCTAGTTCATTGTGCTATAAACTCTCCACTGCCAAGCTGGAAAAAAGTACAAATGGTTGGTGCACAGTCTCCAACTGATGACAAGACAAATCCAGGGAGCATGCGAAGGGAACTGGTCCTTAGATCGACACACTTCTCACTGCCAAGCTGGAAAAAGTACAAAACATTGGTGCATAGTCTCCAACAGTGGCAGAAGTTTAAAACGCGGCAGAAGCCTTGTACAATGGCATGGCTTCGAAGATTGTGACTATTCTATATAAAAATTATGTCCAATAATCATAACCTTGGTTTTTGCAACTTTAAAAAGCTTTCAAGAATCTTGCAAAGGCTGATTGAAATTGTGAAAATTCATCCTCAAGATCAACTAGAGACAGAAAGAGCTGCCAGCTTAGTGGTCTTAGGATTTATTCTTCTAAGCATATATTGTAAATATGATCCTCAATCTATAAAGGAATCAGATAATTATTTGGTGTTACGTTCTAATTAGTTAGTGTTAACTGATTTAGTGGGCGGTGTTGTATATTTCTAGGAAAAATCTAAATCATCTAGAGTTAGGTGTTTTAGTGGGCGGTGTTGTATCCGCTTTGGAAAAAGTCTAAGTTATCTAGGGATGATAGCTTAGTGGGCGGTGTTGTATTTGCTTAGGCTCTTCAAGTAATAGGTAGATTACTTGTTCGTGAGATTAATAACATTTTCTCACATTGGTTGTAACTAGGTTCACTTTTGCTTGACAAGATCAATGAAGCAGTGGAAAATCATGTGCAACAGGCCATGGTTTTAATCCGTTGAGCATGGAGGTTTCCACGTAAATTGCTTGTGTTGTGTTATTATTGTTATTTACTTTACAACTTATGTCGAGTTCAATCAAGGGACCTGGTCCGTTGACTGGTGGATGCACACATTCTATCAATTGGTATTAGAGCAGGTGCTCTCTATCTGGTTAACACCAAGAGAGGTACTCATGTCAAAGAATAACCAATCCACTGAACCTTGAAGAGGGACAATCATCAATACGACCACGATGTTTCAATGGCCAGTCTGGTGGAAAACAAGGATGTAAAGCAAGCTATGGGACATAGTGTTGGATGGACCCTTCATCCCAACGACTGAAGTAAAAGAAGGTGAAATAACCAAAGTCATACCAAAGACTCGTTTGTAGTACACTAATGCTGTTAGGAAGAAGATTGAGAAAAGCTACAAAGCAAAGAAGTTGTTGGTGTGTGGAATAGGTGCTGAAGACTACAATAGGATTTCTGCGTGTGAATCAGTGAAAGAAATCTGGGATTGCTTAAGGACTACTCATGAGGGCAAAGAGCAAGTAAAGGAATCAAAGGTGGACATGTTGACTACCAGTCTGAAAATTTTACAATGGAGGGAGAAACTATTCACGATATTCATACAAAACTCACATCCATAAAAAATGAGCTACGAAGTCTTGGTGAACCTATTAGTACAAGCAAGAAGATCAGAAAAGTACTTAGAATTCTTCCTAAGTCTTGGGCAAGCAAAGTGGATGTTATTACTGAGGCTAAGGATCTGAAAGACTTGACAATGGATGCTATGATTGGGAATCTCAAAACCCATGAGACGAACAGAAATCAGGACATATCGAAAAAGGAGGCTAAAAAGGATAAGTCACTAGTTCTCAAAATTTCTTCTGGTGATGCATCTAGTGAAGAGGATGATATGGCTTATCTCACTAAGAGATTTCAGAAAACTTGTGCGAACGCATGTAGGATTCAGAAAAGGGGGAAATCTTCCTCGAACTGCAAATGCTAGTGACATCTGTCACAAGTGTGGAAAGTATGGACACTTAATGAGAGACTATCCAATGGCCAAAGCTGAAAACAAAGAGCACTACAGACATGGAGGCAAAAAGGACAAAAGAAGGGACCTGGTCCTAGATAAAAATGCAAGAAAGGTTGCAGCTGATCATGTTGTGAAGAAAGCTCTTGCAGCGTGGGGTGACTCATCAAGTGAATTAGGGGAATCAGAATGCCCTGATTCTACCTCCATGGTTGTGGTTAAAGACGATACAAATGTGTTTGATGGGTTGTTTATTGTCATGGCAAAATCTGACGATAAAACGGTAACCCTCTTTGACATTAAGCAAAACTTAAATACTTATTTTGTTCGAAGGTTGAGGAATCTAGCAAATGTCCTGATTGATTCTGTTATAGAGTTAACCACTGAAAAGGACTCCATGAACAGTAGTATTGATGGTCTAAATGAAGAAAAAAGAGTAATGGTAGTTCAGATGTCTGTTCTTGAGGAACAAGTGATGGTTCTAGAATCTGAAAAACTGGAACTTTAGGAGCAGTTGGATTTGATGATTGAGAAATCTGGTAAAGGAGGAAGCTACTAATTTGCAAGCAGAGTTAGAAAGCAATTTAAACACTACTGAAACCAGACTTGCCTTAGCCCTTGAAAGAAATGATCAGATGGAGAGGGACCTGATCCGTCTTAAGGAGGAACTTCAAGTATCCTTAAAATTGACCAGCTCCATCAAACTGCTATCTAATGTTACAAGTCAAAACAACTATAACAAAAAGGGGTTAGGAAGTCTGAACATTATTCCTTCTTACAACCCCCACAACAAATATGTGTTTGTCTTAGACAATTTACCGTGTCTTCACTGTGGTCAAAACGGCCATCTGAAAGGAGATTGTCCTGCCTGGAAAGCTTCACAAGAAAAATTCTGTCTATTATAAGTAGAAAAGGACTCAGCTAAGAGGAGCAGGTCCTACTGGCAAAAAGCCTAGACAAGAAACTGCTAAAAGCAGAGGATCTTCTCCAGTTCGTAGAGTTCTCAAACTTAAAAAAGACAACTTTTCCACACTGGGCAAAAAACACTCTCATTACACCTTTGTCAGCTTATTGGGAACTCAGATTGAAGTGGGTTCCCAAATATAACAACTAATGTTTGTTGCAGGTGAGTGAAGGAAGTAGCAGCACGTGTTGGTACGTGGACACTGGCTTCTCAAAGCACATGACTGGAAATACCAAAACTTCCTTTCACTCAAGGCACTTCAAGGAGGAGGTGTCTCTTTTGACGATGGCAACAAGGGTTATAATCTTAGCGTAGGAAAAGTTGGCAAATCTCTTAAAGACTCTATTGAAAATGTGTACTATGTAAGTGGGTTAAAATACAACCTTCTTAGTGTCTCCCTGATCTGTGATAAGGGAAATGAAGTCAAGTTTTGGTCAGACAAATGTATTGTTACCTGTTTGTCCACAAAAGGGGTGATTTTGACGACTAGAAGAAGGAAAAACATGTATGTGGCAGAACTAGAAACAACTCATGGAGATGATCTGATATGCCAAAATGCTCAAAGTGAAAGTGTTGACTTGTGGCACAAGAGACTAGGTCATGTGAGCTCTTCTCTACTGAACAAATTGGTTTCTAGGGACCTGGTCCGTGGTCTGCCAAAGCTGAAATTCAGTGATAGTAAAGTGTGTGATGCATGTGTCAAAGGGAAACAAACTAGATCTTCATTTAAATCAAAGAAGGAGGTAACTTCTTCAAGGGTTCTTGAGTTAATACATATGAACTTGTGTGGACAGGTGATGATCCAGAGTCGAAGCGGGAAGAAGTACATCTTGGTGGTTGTGGATGACTACTCAAGATTCACGTGGACTATGTTTCTCAAGTCAAAGTCTGAGACTGCTGATGTGCTGATGATCTTCTTCAAAATGATTCAAACCAAGCTAAACTGCTTGATTGTTGGGATCAAGTCAGACCACGAAACGGAGTTTGAAAATGCGAAGCTTTATGCCCTTTGTGAAGAAAATGGCATCAACCACAACTTTCAGCACCCAGAACACCTCAACAAAATGGGGTGGTGGAAAGAAAGAACAGAACCTTTTTAGACATTGCAAGAATCATGCTTATTGAGTGAGATCTTCCTCAAAACATCTGGGCTGAGGCAATCAAAACCTCGTGTTATGTGACCAACAAGTGTTTAATTATGTCTCTCCTAAACAAAACACCCTATGAGCTACTCAACGGCAAGCAACCAAAGCTAAGCTACCTAAGGCCATACGGATGCAAGTGCTTTGTGCTAAACAATGGCAAAGACAATTTGGGAAAATTCTATCCCAGAAGTGATAAAGGTGTCTTTGTGGGATACTCATCTTCAAGCAAGGCCTACAGAGTTTTTAACAAAAGAACACTTTGTATTGAGGAAAGTGTTCATGTTGTCTTTGATGAGAGTGGTAATCTAAAGAACATAGATATGAAGGATGATGATGATTTGTTGGAGATATTAAAATTACAGAGCCATGAAGCAAGTAAGAATGAAGCTGAGGTGAATCTAGACTCGGATATTGCTGATCTTAGTTCATTTGAGGAGGTAAAAGAGGACGACCATCCTAATATGGGACCTTGTCCTTCTAATATGCAAGCCAAGAGGAAATTCATCCTCCGGCTACAAATGATGATTCTGAAGATGAAGAAGAACAAATGGATCAACCACAACCTCTGGGCTCTAGATTTGCATGGAAGCATAGTTCATCTCACCCCCTTGAAAATATCATCTCTCCTCTAAATTCAAGGATAAAAACTAGGTCAAAAACAAGGAATTTGGTTGTATTCTCAGCATTCATCTCTACTATTGAGCCTAAAAATGTAAAAGAATCCTTGATGGATGTTGACTGGGTAATCTCTGTGCAAGATGAATTGAAACAATTTGAGAGAAGAAATGTGTTGTACCTGGTCCCAAGACCTGCTCACAGAACCATTATTGGGACCATATGGGTGATCAGAAACAAGATGGATGAAAGTGGGGCTATGACTAGAAACAAGTCCAGATTGGTAGTTCAAGGGTATAATTAGGAAGAAGGTATAGACTATGATGAGACTTTTGCTCCTGTTGCTAGGATGAGGGCTATCAGAATCCTTATAGCATTTACAGCTTTCATGGGGTTCAAACTGTTCCAGATGGATGTTAAAAGTGCCTTTCTGAATGGTGATATGAAGGAAGAAGTATATGTTAAACAACCACCTGGATTTGAGGATGCAAATTTGCCAAATTATGTGTTTAAACTCAAAAAGCCTTGTATGGGCTGAAGCAGGCACCAAGATCTTGGTACGAAAGGTTGTAAAAGTTTTTACTAAAAAATGGCTTCAAGAGGGGAAAATTGACAACACATTGTTTCTGATGAAAAGAGATAAAGAATTGCTCATCATTCAAGTGTATGTGGATGATATCATTTTTGGAGCTACCTCTGAGCATCTGTGTGAAGAATTTGCCACCCTTATGGGAAATGAATTTGAGATGAGCATGATGGGAGAGTTGAACTTCTTCATGGGTCTGTAGATTAAGCAAACCTCCAGTGGCACCTCAATCTGTCAACAGAAGTATCCAAAGAAGCTGCTAAAGAAGTTTCATATGGTGGATTCTAAACCTATTGATACCCCCATGGGTACAAACTCAAAAATGGGAGTAGATGAGGCGGATCCTTTAGTGAATCAAACAATGTATAGAGGTATTATTAGGTCTCTATTGTATGTGACAACAAGCAGGCCTGGCATTGTATTTAGCGTAGGAATGTGTTCACGATTCCAAGCATGTCCCAAGGAATCACACTTAAAGGTAGCTAAGAGGATCCTAAGGTATCTGAAGAAAACAGGGACCTGGTCCTGTTCAATCCTGTAGGTAACTCCTTTGAGCTTGTGGGATATGCAGATGCTGATTTACAGGTTATCAAGTGGAAAGGAAGAGCATTTCTGTAATGCCATATTTTCTTGGATCCTCACTCATTTCTTGGGGTACCAAAAAGCAAAACTCAGTAGCTCTCTCAACAGTTGAGGCTGAGTATGTGGTTGCAGCTTCCTGTTGTGCTCAACTCCTTTGGATAAAGCAACAACTTGAGGATTTTGGAATCCAAATCAGCACCATTCCTCTCATGTGTGAAAATACTAGTGTAGTCAACATGGGAAAGAATCCGGTCCAGCACAAAAGGACAAAGCACATTGATGTTAGACATTACTTTTTGAGAGATAATGTTGAGAAAGGGAACATCATCATGAAATACTGCAGGACTAAAGATCAGATTGCGGACATATTTACAAAATCTCTCTGCAAGGATCAGTTTGAGAGCAACAGGATGAAGTTGGGAATGTTGAACATGATCTAACCTAGTCTCATCAAAGAGCCTCTAATCATTGTTTTGGATATGATCTCGAGGGCAGGTATCCACTTAACTTGTAACACATTGTTTAAAGTAAGATCATCTCCGTACCTGATTGCAGGTATACACGCATGGAAAGCACAAAGGCAGAGAATGGTCAGAACTATTCGGGAATCGTTTTTCATTTGCACTGGAGGACATGGTCCCTCTCAAGGTTAGCAGTCTTTAAATTTGTCTTAAACTGCTTAATGAGAACCGTCCAGATCTCTACGTGTCAGTCATCAGTCATTCTGACCGTTGTCCCATCACCTTTAATCCAAACGACACGTCTAGTTAGGGACCTGACATAAACTTTAAAGTTCTTTATATTGACCTTTCTTCACTCCATCTATTCCCGATTAAAAAAAAAACTTTTCTCTCTAAGTCCATTATCTAAATCTCTCTGATTCCTTACTCTTGCTATTTGGAACTCTCTCTATCAAGACCATGTCTCAATCCCCATCGTCTTCTAAGAAAATGCTTGATTCTCTAAACGAAATAGACCTAGTGGCATTTTACACCTCTTCTGAAGCCATATCTCTATCCAAATCGTTAATCAGTTCTCCGGTCAACGTTGGGTTGTCGAGTTTCCTTAATCCCGTGTCTCCCTTTGATCTCAATAACCCTGCACCCTAATCCCAACTTGGTCCCTGTTGTGAAGTAATTCCAGACCATCTTTTTGAGGGTGACCTTCCCAAGACCAAGTCGTCGGAATCGAACATTCTTGCTACTAGTGAGTACTTGGTGGTGGAAAGTCTAACTCGTCTGAGGGAAGAAGTGCTAAAATAAGAATATGACCATGGTGTGGACCATTTGCTTGATGGATCTCAACCTCTGTTTGACCAAACTCTTGAGATTGGTGGATATCCTTCATCTGAATCCACTGACACTGATGAGGACAACTGTCCACTCTAATGGATGGTCAAAAAAATCATGGTTCCAACATATGAAAGAGGGAAGGACAAGGTGGTTGAAGATACACCAAGAAGGCGACCCTCTACCAGAGCTGTTGACATCCAATTTTGACCCTCCATGATTGGAATTAAATTTCGAGTTTCTTAAATTCCAAAGGACTTGAAATAACTAACTTTATAAAATTCAAAAAAATAAATTTAGAGATATTTTAAATAGTTTTAACATTTTTATAATTTTAAAGTAATATATATGTTTTATATATAATTTTGTATATAATTAGCATATTTTATAAATATTTCAAAAATCATCTAAAAAAGAGAATTTAATGTTTAGTAAGTATTTCATTGAATTAGTTTAGTTTAAATTATGTTTATAATTTTTTAATCATTTAGTTTATGATTAGGTTAATTATTTCATTTCGTTTAAGTTTAAGAAGCTCGTCAATTAATTTTGTTTGAATTCGTCTTGATTAAGATTTGGCCGAATTTAACTAATTAAGCTCAATTTTGGTTATATTCTTAAATTCAATTTTCTATAACCTTAATCCATTGGCTAAATCCTCATTCTAAATCTAACCAATTTCTTTCATCCATTTAAAAGACCAAGTTTTGGCCTTACTTGCAATTTCAGCAGTATACTCCCAACCTACTCCAATTTCCCTTCAAACCCAGCCCATAATAGATACAACAATATATACAACAGAAGCCAAATGACCCGACCCATTTTCCCTTTTGAACCCATATACTGTACTCTTCTCCCTCATGCGCACACGCTCTTTTCTTTCCCAGAAAGAACACACAGAACTCTTCTACGTTCCTCCATCCCTCTTCTTTCTTCATCTCCAACGAATTCAAGCAACGACGCCAAGGTTCCCTTTTGCTTAGATGGTTTTGTCACGCGGAGGGCACGAGCTCTTGTACCCACGATACAGTCCAAACGTTCCCAAACGGTATTTTCATTCCAATTTCCTTTTTCCTTTTTCAATTTTGTTCGAAAATAGTATGAATTGGTATGCCCTCCAGATCACCTGAGCCTTATCCTCTGAGAAATATTGAATTTGGGATTCTCCCACATCGATCCAAACCCTTTTTCTTCCCCTTTTCCCCCTTATAAATAGGCTTCTCTTTACTGTTCAAGGGAGGCGTTTTGAGACCTGAGAGTACCCCTAAAAAGATTTGGGAATTCTCAACTCAATAGTTAAAATTTTGGTTGTTCGAGCCTCCGTCAAACTCGTTGTCTAGTTCGCTGCCCGGAAAGAGATAAATTCTTTCTTTAATTTTGCTTCCTTCTAATTTCTAGTTCTGTTTTGTTTATATATTCATAGCCCTGTATGTGCTTTAGCTTGTGTTTTAGTTACTGAATGTTAGAATTTGGTTGAAAATTAGTTATATCCCTTTCATTATTTTTCAGTTCTTTGTATTCCTAACTAGTTTCTACTACACGCACTATAACAAAAATAACTTTTAGCTGCATTAAATATTGACACTAATAAAGAGTGCTAAAGTCTTTACCGGCATGAGTTATGTGTCATTAGAACCAATGTCGCTAAAGGCTTTAGGGACATATACAAAGAGTGACAATTGCCGCTAAAAATACATATTTAGCGGCAATTAAGAATTAAATGCTGCTAATGGTTTTTTTTTTTTGTAGTGACGTAGCGTTTAACACTGCCTAAGCTGTGATTTCTTTTTATATCTTGCTTCACCAGTTAAAATTTGTATATTGTGGGAAAATTAAATAGTATGATTTATGCTCTAGTATTGGCTGGATTGGTATTAGCTTCATTCATGTCCGATTTTTCCTTTAATTTCTGTGTCATATTGGCAAATTCCTAATTCTTTGAGCAATCAGTTCAGTCTAAATATTATGAATGTACAGTAGCCTTTTATTTGCTCAAAGCTTGTAGCTATGCATGAAATGTGTGCTCCTTTGTTTTAATATACCTTTCTTGTTTTATTAACTTTTCTTTTTTAACCATGTTATACAATTGATGGTTTCCTCCCTTCCATCTACCCTCTTTGAACGCATATTATCAGAAATTTAAGTTGCTTACTCTTTAACATTGGTTGATTGGTTTGAAAATACTATTTTGGACCTTGTTGGTTTTGAAGTTACTCATTTCTCGTGTTGCAAAAGTTTGTTTTTTCTGTTTTTTGCCAAAAGTTGTTTATTGTTGAAGTTTATTTGTTTTGATTGAAGTACAATACATATAGAAATCTGTATAGATTTTCTTTCAAGTTTGCTTTTGTTGTATTTCTTTAATATCTTGGTCTATGTGTGTCTAAGTTTGATGTCCTATGTTGGACAATAGTTTAGAGAGGAAAGCTTGGGTTGCAATGTTATTATTTTCAGATTCTTTAAAGTTCACAGAAAAGTGTTCATTATATTTTAAGCCCTTTAGAATTCTCTTGATATTTTAGATTAGACAATACTTTTTTTAGAGTGAAAATTTGTTGTTGCTTCTTTAAATTTCAATGCTTTCCATTTATTATTTGTGGCTAATTGTAATAAGGTTTACTTAAATGTCTAAACATCAATGTGTTTCCAAACCATGATCAAGTGGATGATTTGCTTTTAATGTGTTCACACCGATGTGTGTGATAGTGTCCTTGTTTTATTTTGTTTCCATATCATTTTGTATTAGATTTTGTCCATTGCTAATAAATGTTGCATGATTTCTTTTTAGTCTAATTCTAGTTTCTGTGCTTTATCTTTTATTTTATTCATTTCTTATGTTGGTTTAATTATTATGAGCTTTTGAAGTATTTTTGTATGTTAGGTCAGAATATTAATCTCCCTTTTTCTTTCTTTTCTTTCGCATGAATTGTCATCCGAATGAGTCCGATGGACTCCCCTCTGTTGCATTTTCCTCTTCTTCGAGTCGACCTCATCTGAGACGAGAAAAGGAAGCTAATATTATTGGGTTAAACACCCAAAAATACAACAGTAGCAGCAGTCCCAAAGGACTAAAAATTGGGAATTTTTGGACTCTAAAAGTTCCAATCCGGGCAGCAGCGGCAACAAATGGACTTAATGTCCAAGTTCCATTCACACTTTGTTTCCATTATATATTGTGATTTTGTGATATTTGCTTCTAACTTCTAACACTTGTTTTATCTAACTTAGATGAATACTCGGGAGTTTTTAAATAACTCTTTTTATTTTGTTATTTGCTTACTTAAAGTATCCAAATTTTCAAAATCTCTTTTAAGTTAGGCAATCTAAGCTTCAAGAATAACTTGAGAATTATTCATATTTTTTCATAGTTAGTATTTAACTTTCAAATCCACATCTGAGTGATTGTGTCGATTATTCGACTCAAAAACTTGACTTGGATAAATTGTTTAGTTAGAATTTATTTTTGGCACTTTACTATTTGGATTATTTCATTATTTAGGATAATACAAATATGTACAAGTATCAAAAGATTTCTCATTTCAAAAAATAATAATACTAAGTAAATAAGATTTTTTCAAGTAATTTAAGTTTTCTTTCAAAAATAGCCAAGCTTTTAAATCCGTCGGTAAACCGCGTGTTTGCAGATTTTCTAAGATGCTTAAACCCTTCCTTCGAGAATTATTTGAACCCTTATCGGACTCTGATTTTATTCAAAATGTTTTCTTTCAGAAAACACCTTTTTAAATGGTTTTCCTAATTTTTCCTAAAAAATTAAGTGGCGACTCCCAAATTACTTATTTTTTCAAAAACTTAACAAAAATTGTCAAAGTTACGAAATCGACTTCGAAACCTTTAGTTTTCAAAATCGGATCGTAACAAGAGCAGTCACCCAAAAACTCATGGGTGATGCTATGAAATCCAATGAGTTCACCACTGCTGAGAATAGACGGAAAAGGCAATATGGTGAAGAAGTCTTTGAAGTGACTTTGGATAATGTGGTGGAAGTCGCTGGTGAAGAGTTTGGAAAGAAGAGTGTACAAGAGGGTTTTGATGGGAAAAGGAAAGAATTATCTAAGAAGGTTACAAAGGGAAAAATCAAAAGGAAATCTAGGACTTCTGTGGTACAAAAGGTTGGCGTGAAAAAAGTAATGGGAAAGGATTCACAAAAAAAAAGGGAAACGTACAAGAGGACGAGAGAAACCTCTCCGATTGATCAACTATCTGAAGAATGACCTGGTCCCAAACGTTATCTGGAGGGTCAAGCAGCAGGCCAATAGACCATTATCAATAATATCCGTCAACGGAAAGTTCTGGGTGGAAGGGTCTTTGATATGGACATTATTCACAAACCTAGGATGGATTCTCTACATGACCTTGTGGAGATTCAATCTTGGAGCCACCTGTTTAATACCAAGTCCCCAGTTCTTCATGAGGAAGAAAGTTCTATTACAACATCACCTTCTCTGAAGATGGGAGCATAAGCTCCAGAGTGAACAATCACAGTCTAAGGTTGGATAAGGACTTGCTTGGAGTATCTGGAGTGTACCCAGGGATGGGATCAAGTCCGTTGTTGGATGAACCTGCAGTGCAGCGTTTGTGAAGGAATGTTCAAAAATTCCTGATGCTCATCGAGCTACACTCCTGAAGAAACTTATGAAAGGTGAATATTAGTTGGTTTTTAAATTTGTCAACAAGGTCCTTCTTCGTAGAACGAAAAAAAGATTGTGGCCTCTACAACTGATCTATTCATCATGGAGTCACTATGCAAGTTTGAACCGTTGGATCTACCGGCTCTCATGATGGAACACATGTACAAGACAATAATAGAACACAAGGGTAAACATGGTATGGGCTATGGATACTTTCTAACGAAGGTGTTTCACCATTTCAACATCCCTACGGGAGCAGGTAAAGTTGGTACTGCCAAAAAAATGTTCACCCAAACCACTCTGGTGGAATATGAGTGCGTTGAAAGGAAGGGGAACACAATGAGTAAGGCATATCAATTGATCAAGGAGCAGGACCAATTAAAGCATGAATAGGAGGCAATGATTGTTCTAGTAAGCAACAAAGAGGCTGAGATTGCTCTCATAAAGGCAGAACTGCTTAAAGCACAAATAGAGGGACCTGGTACCGAGATTGTCCAAAAGCTACAGAAATAGAATGATGAGCTTACGGCTAAGGTTGCAGCTCTTCAAGAGAAGATGATCAAGGACAATGATGCAGCAAACTCTAGGCTCACCCTTGTTATCAATTTCCTCTCTCATTTGCCTCTTTCCTCCTAGTTTCTCTTGTGTCTCTTTTTTGTTGTGTGGACTGTGTCCGGGGTCCTCAGTTTTCAGTTTAATATGAATGTATTGACTGTTGATTATTATTATGCTTATGAAATGGAATCTTGTTTTGTTTTGGTTAATTCTGTTTCTTTCTGGCTTCTTAACCATGTTGGTGTTGTCCTTGACTGTGATCTTCTTTATCAATCTTACTTGTTTTATTGGCTTACTGCTCTACCTTTTTATGATACCAAAAGGGGGAATCAATTGGGGGTGTTTAGATGATGCTTAGGTTGATAAGAAATACAAGGGGGGAGGAAGGAAAAAGCGACAGGGGGAAGGAACACATGCAGGGACCAGTGTAACTCAGGGCCTTGTAAAGGTACCTGGTCCATGGTGTAGAAAAACTAAGAAGTGTGTCTACTTGACAGGCAAAAGAACATGCAGAGCACCAGTGTATGCTTTGTCATCATCAAAAAGGGGGAAAATGCTATTTGTAGTTTTGATGATTTGACAAACCCAGGGACCTTGTGAAGGGACCTAGTTCATTGTGCTATAAACTCTCACTGCCAAGCTGGAAAAAAGTACAAGTGGTTGGTGCACAGTTTCCAACTGATGACAAGACAAACCCATGGACCATGTGAAGGGACCTGGTCCTTGGATCGACACACTTCTCACTGCCAGGCTGGAAAAAGTACAAAAAGTTGGTGCACAGTCTCCAACAGATTATGTCCAATAGTCATAACCTTGGTTTTTGCAACTTGAAAAAGCTTTCAAGAACTCTTGCAAAGGCTGATCGAAATTGTGAAGATTCGTCCTCAAGATCAACTAGAACCAGAACGAGCTCCCAGCTTAGTGGTTTTAGGATTTATTCTTCTGAGTATATCTTTTAAATATAATCCTCAATCTATAAAGGAATTAGATAGTTGTTTGGTGTTACGTTCTAATTAGTTAGTGTTAACTGATTTAGTGGGCAATGTTGTATATTCCTAGGAAAAATCTAAATCATCTAGAGTTAGGTGTTGGAATCTAAAAAACATTCGTATACACCCTTCCACCTACACTTTTAGTCCCCCCAAAACAACCACCTCAAATACAAATAACATAAGTTGTCTTGCAGCCGCTAACCCAGAAAGACCTGCCCCGATAACAATCACTCTTCCCTTAGTGTTTTTAGGATTTATTCTTCAAGTAATAGGTAGATTACTTGTTCGTGAGATTAATGACTTTTTCTGTAACTGGGTTCACTTTTGCTTGAGAATATTAGTGACGCAATTGAAAATCTTATGCAACAGGTCGTGGTTTTACTCCGTTGAGCAAGGATATTTTCACGTAAACTGCTTGTGTTGTGTTATTATCGTTATTTGCTTTACAACTTCTGTCGAGTTCAGTCAAGGGACCTGGTCCGTTGATTGGTAGTGTACGCACGCATTCTATCACAAACTAAATCCATAAGAAGTTTATCTTTGATATTAACAAAAAGTCTAACCTTCTCACATACAACTGCACGACGAGGGACAAATTAAACAAAATACTCCCTTTGAATCCCTTCAGAAATATCATTATGGATGTGTGAGCAAATTAACTTCATCAAGTCAAGCTAGTCTCGGACTAGATAGACTACTTTTATGCAATCAGTTTGAACTGGTTCCACATTAAGATGTCGCAATTCAGCCCCATGCTCCTGTTTATAGGTGTGAAAAATACCGAAAAGAAAAACATTTTCTTTCATACCAAACACATCCTTAAAGGAAATATAGTCCAAGTGGAATATGGACCTTTTCATATGTTGGACCTAAAAATGGGTTTTATACTAATACCCAATTAGATGCACGATTTATTTTTCTACTCGACATTGTTATACTATAACAAAAAAAAAAGTTAACTCTCAAAACTCGTCCTCAATTCGAATTGCAAGTTGCAACTCACCTGCATACCTTAGATATAGGACTAATATCTTATTGGTAATTGAATTCCTACATGGAGCGTTGTTATTGGCTAGTTTTAATTTAAATGATTCGGTGGATGTATATTTAGATTAATTAACGTAACTAAGTTTAGCAATTTGGTGGTCTCAAATTTAAGAATTTTACTTTTTATTTTTTATGATAGAGAAAGGGGAAATAGTCCCTAATGTGAAATTTGAAACTTTAAATATATCAAATCTGAAATTGAATTTACTAGAATGTTTGAGAAGGACGAAAATAATTAAAAGTATGTTTTTTGTCATATTTTATATATTTAAAAGGTATTTTTGATTAAATAAAAATTACAAGGATGTAATAAATACTAAACTAAAATAATTTGGATGAATTTAACTAAAGTCAAAAATACATTTAATGCCATGCATATATATATTTGTCACTTTGTTCTTCACAATTCACTTCGTTTTCTCCTCCATTTTTAAGAACCAAAATTGCCATCTTTCTCCTTTCATCTTCATTTCGTTAGAACCAAGAAAAAGTCTGAAACAATTAATAAAACCCAAATCCATCTTCTCCAATCATCCATTTTCATCTTCTCTGGTGCTGTCACCGTCTTCTCCATTGCTAAATTCTTTACAGAAAGCATAAAAATCCGTCAACAAAATCCCTGTCCAGCTCTCAATTCATTTATTAAACTCAAACTCTTGATTTCACTTCCAATTTCAATTCAGTTCCAAATTCTAACCCTACCCCTAAATCCGGTTTGATCCTAAATCATTTCCATCTCCTGCCATGAATAGAAGAGGAGGTAGATTAGAAAGTAAATAGTGTTTAAATCAGGTATCCAGTGATTTTCTTGGTAATACTAACGAGGCAAAATCTGCATTGGTGTCTACATCTTCATCAGGTAAAATTAGCAACACTTAAGTGAAAATTTCTAATTTTGCTCATAGAAAATGTTGAGTCTAAAGTGGTTAAAAGTAGGAATTCGAGAAAGAAACTTATTTTAGATGAGATTATTTGTATAAACAAACAGTCAAATTCTGAAGCTATAGTTGCGTTAACGGCTGGATTTCCGTCTGACTCATTAACAGATGAAGAAATCGAAGCTGGAGTTGTTAGTGTAGTTGGCGGGATAGAAAATTATAACTATATATTAATTAGGAATCACACTATTACGAAATGATGTGAAACTGTGTCGATTTGGCTGACAAAGGATATGTTTGTTGATATTATACCTGAACGATATAGTGGGTTATTAGATTCTGCATATAACTATTTGTTATAGTGGGGTATGTTAATTTTGGGGTGGCATTGGCAAATAAGGAAAAGATTCCAACTAGGCCAAGTAAGGGAAGAGTGATTGTTATCGGGGCAGGTCTTGCTGGGTTGGCGGCTGCAAGACAACTTATGTTATTTGGATTTGAGGTGGTTGTTTTGGGGGGACGAAAAGTGTAGGTGGAAGGGTGTATACGAAAAATATGGAAGGAGTGAATAAAATAGCAGTTGCTGACTTAGGAGGGAGTGTTGTGACAGGTACATTAGGGAATCCACTTGGTCTATTGGCTCGACAATTGTCGTATACACTTCATACGGTGAGATACCAATATCCACTCTATAATGCTGACTGAAAGCCCGTAGACGAGTATTTGGATAAGAAAGTGGAGACGGCTTATAATGAACTGTTGGACAAGGCATGCAAGGTTAGGCAAAATTTATATCCGATTATTTATCTTGGAGAGGCATTGGAGACTTTGCGAAAGGATTTTAGTGTTGCGATGAATGATGAGGAGATGAGCTTGTTTGATTGGCATTTGGAAAATCTGGAATATGCATATGCAGGTTTGCTTTCAAAGCTTTCCATAGCATTTTGGGACCAAGATGACACCTACGATATGGGAGGGGATCACTGCCTCTTGCCCGGTGCAAATGGAAGATTAGTTCATTCACTAGCTGAAAATGTGCCTATTATTTTTGGAAAAAACTGTGTATGCCAGTTGTTACGGTAGAGATAGTGTGAAGATGATTACCGCGGGGCAATTATTTGAGGGAGATATGACATTGTGCATTGTTCCTCTCGGAGTTTTGAAGAGTGGTTCTATCATGTTCATTCCAGAGTTTCTTCAACAAAAGCGAGACACAATAAAAAGATTGGGTTTTGGATTATTAAATAAGGTTGCATTGTTATTCCCGTATGTGTTTTGGGACTCCAATGTTGATACATTTGGTCATGTTGCTGATGATTCTAATTTTCTTTGGGAATTTTTTCTGTTCTATAATCATGCAACAGTTTCTTGTGGCCCTTTATTGTTAGCTCTAGTCGCAGGAGAAGCTGCACACAAGTCTGAGAGAATGGCTCCTACTGATGCAGTAACAAAAGTACTTCAAATTTAAAAGGTAAATGCCAGGTTCAACCTTAACTTTTCTTTCAATATACTAAAATAATATTTTAATTTCTCTTGATTAGCATAGTATTTGGTGGCAGACTAACAAGTAAAGAATAATAAACTCTGCGAGCAATAAAATAAGAATGGACATGCGCGAGAAGTGAGTTCATGTTATCTTGGTCTAGAGTTAAGCAGTTGTAACAGTGTTAGTGTCATGACAATTTCGTATCCGTTGATTTCAGTTTGAAGCATGTATATATCGTCTTGTTTGAGAATTGAGATACTCTGGAATATGAAGTATAGTTTTTTTTTAGAAGCAGCTACACTGGATCTTGCTTTGTTTAACTTTCTGTATCTTCTTAAAACGGGGAAACCACTAGAGTAACATATTGAGAGAACTGAGTAATTTGTTACTCTTTACCCTTTAAAGGACTCCTATAACATATTTCTTGTCTCGATTATATACTTTAGAGTTGATTTCATTATATATCGTTTATTTTTGCTGCTACGTAGGCATACATATTTTAAAATGCATCGATTATATTAAATATGAAACTTATGTTTCTTATGGTCATGAAGCTAATGTATTGATGAGATTTGGGCATTATTATTAGGTATATATGAACCACAACGAATTAATGTCCCAAAGCCCATCCAAATTGTATTTACAAGTTGGGGTAGTGATCCGTTCAGCTTTGGTTCCTACTCCAATGTTGTTGACTATGACATTTTAGCAGAAACTGTGGGGGAAGGAAGACATTTTTTTGCTGGTGAGGCGACTACCAGGCACTATCCAGCCACTATGCATAGAGCATTTCTCATTGGGCTTAGAGAAGCTGCAAAGATGGACCACCACGCTAGTGTTAGAACATCGCATTTGCAGGTTGAGAAAAATAAATGAGATAAGGTATACTTCAGATCTTTTTAATGGCATGTGTAATGTTTATTTAGACACTGACAGCCAAGAACATAAGTTGATACAAAATATTATGTTGCTTTTAAATGATGGACCATTATCCTGTATGGTGTAGAATTAACTAATCCCTTTCAACAAACATCATATTTCTTCATTCTATTTACTAATTGCTCATGTATGATTTAGTTTCTATTTATGCCCAAGTTATTTTATTATCTTGGGAAATAGTTGTTCATTTCCCTTTTTGATCAACTCTATCATTTTGCTATATCAACATGGTCTGCATGCTCATTTTATGCACTAAATGCTGAAATAAGATAACCAGACCAGACCAGACAGGCTAAATGCAAGCAACGAGACCAATAAGTAGGGGCAAACTTAGTTGATGTAATATAATAATTATGGGCTATATATCGTTTAGCAACAACACAACAAACTTACAGGTGGAGTCCGAGGAGAGAAGAGTAGAGTATATACAAGTCTTACCTTTACCTTGAGAAGTTAGAGATGTTGTTTTAGATAGACCTTCAGTTGAACGAACAAAAGATAAAGAGGCAACAATAATAAGAAAATAAGATAACGATATTTAATAATAATAGGTAGTAATAGTAATCTGAAGATAGGAAAAAACAAGAAGAATAATGCTAATAATACTCTGAGAATGGGGTCTATTCTATTCTTCGACCTCCACACCTTCCTATCAAGGACCTCGTCCTCGGTGAGCTGAGGCTATGCCATATCCTGCCTAGTCACGTCACACCGAATAGTTCTTAGCTCTATCTCTACCCATCCTCAAGTCTACAACGGCCAACCTTTCACACCTCATAACCGGGGCATCTGCACATCTTCTCTTTACATAATCGATCCATCTCAACTTCACTTCCGCATCTTGTCCTCCAAGGGAGCCACCCCCGCCTTTTTCTGAATAACTTCATATCTATTCTTATCTCTCATGATATGCCCACACATAAATTGTAGAAGAAGTTAAGGAAACATTGTAATAGATAACAATGTAATAAATAAGCAAGCACAAATTTAGCATTTGATGTTATGTGCAATATTTGTGTCTATTACAACCACATACTTAAAAGTAAATGAACATAATAAAGGATATTTTTCTGGGC
This sequence comes from Solanum sitiens, assembly GCA_016801875.1. Classification (NCBI taxonomy): domain Eukaryota; kingdom Viridiplantae; phylum Streptophyta; class Magnoliopsida; order Solanales; family Solanaceae; genus Solanum; species Solanum sitiens. The sequence continues at coordinate 885,533 of JABWTJ010000348.1, read as the reverse complement.
CCTAAAAGAGATTCAATAAGATAAAAAAAATAACTAACATTGTTAAGTAATTTTAAGCAAAAATATTTTGAAATCAATAAAGCTTTATATAATAACAAGTGTGTCAAACTCAATCTTAAAAAATGCATTCTTAATTTTCAAAATGTTTGTTCAATACAAATTGACTAATGTAGACCTCATTCATATTCCGCACTAAAAGGTCATTTGAATAGTAATTTCCTAAGGCTATATTTACCTACTAGAGTTAGAAATATATCACGATATATATTCCTTGTTTTAACACCAACATCTTTTTGTTTAGCGCTAAAGGAAACTTGATATCGAACGTCTAGTCGGATTTTATTTCATTGTTTAAATCTCTATAAGGATTATATGTAGACGAAGAATAACCGCACTATAGTGCATGATCATGCCTTTATATAATTACCTAGGAGAGCTAATCTTATAATGCAGGTTCATAGCCTCTTTTGTACTCCTTGATACAACTTTTAGTTACTTGCACAGTGTAACATTATAGTAAATCAACGGTCACTAAAAACTAAAAAAAATGAATACAATAATTGTCCGTGATATTATTACTAGATTTTTTAGATCTTCATTAAAGGACAAAAAATTCTCCCTTATTTGTCAATTCAAATTAGTTTATGTATTTTCTTTTGTTTTTGTTTTTGTTTTTGGTTCTGTTTCATTGTTTACTTTAAAATATTTATGTTTGCAGCTGTAACATATATTAGACTTTGAGGCTTACATTTCTTAATTTTGTGCTTAAAAGGTGTTGTAAAGTCAAGAACAACCACTGTGAAGTAAACAATAGTCAGGTATGAATCCTTCCTAACTTCTCTTTAGCTTCCCCTTTCCTATTTTTTTTCCTTTAGTACTCCGTCTGTTTCACAAAGAATGGCCTAATTTGACTTGGCACGGAGTTTAAGAGTATAAAGAAGACTTTTGAATCTTGTGGTCTTAAATTAAAGTTAGGTTAAATGTACAAAATTGTCCTTTGATCTTGTGGCCTTAAACATGCCACGTGGAAAGTTGTTACCAAAAAAAAGAAAAAGGTCATTCTTTTTTAGACGTACTAAAAAGGAAAGGAGGTCATTCTTTTTGAAATGGAGGGAGTATGTATTTTCTTTTTTTGTTCAAAGTTTCAGCTTCTTTATGGATCCCCTTTTTAACTTGTTTCTCAGGAAGCTAAAATAATGGGCTGAGGCAATGGAACCACTTTATCTGCTGGGGATATCAGAAGTAATGTAATTGCAGGCTGCTTTAGCTTTACGCCTCTGCGCTCTGGGAAGTAAGAAATTGACCCTTCCACTGGTTTGTCGTAAGGGATCTCACTTCCTCCAAGTTTGAATATTCTTGTAATGGAAATATGGATCTATGCTTCCATTCCTAAGAAAACTTCTTGCCTGAGCTTGCCTTATCCAAAAGTTCCACTTTTTTTATCCAAATGCTCGTCCATAGAATTTCCATCAACCCGAGAACTAGAACCATCAATAAAATGACCAAATATATCAAAATTGGAGTCCCAAAACACATACGGGAATAGCAATGCAACCTTGTTTAACAGTCCAAAACCTAATCTTTTTATTGTGCCCAGCTTTTGCTATGGCAACTCTTGGAATGAACGTGATAGAACCACTCTTCAAAACTCTGAGAGGAACAGTGCACAATGCCATATCTCCCACAAATAATTGATCCACAGTAATCACCTTCACACTTTCTCTACCGTACGAATGGCATACACAGTTTTTTCAAAACTAATAGACACATTTTCAACCAGTGCATGAACTAATCTTCCATTTCTACCGGGCAAGAAGCAGTGATCCCCTCCCGTATCATAGGGATTATCTTGGTCCCAAAATGCTAAGGAAAGATTTGAAAGCAAACCTGCATTTGCGTATTCCAGATTTGCCAGATGTCAATTAAACAAGCTCATCTCCTCATCATTCATCGCACCACTAAAATCATTTCGCAAAGTCTCCAATGCCTCTCCGGAAGAAATAATCGGAGATAATTCTTGCCTGACCATGCTTGATTTGTCCAAAAGTTCATTATAAACAGCCTCCACTTTTTTATCCAAATTCTCTTCTACGGGCTTTCTGTCAACACGATAGAGTGGACATTGGTCTATCGACGTATGAAGTGTATACGACAATTGTCAAGCCAACAGACCAAGTGGATTCCCTAATGTACATGTCAAAACACTCCCTCCTAAGTCAGCAACTGCTACTTTATTCCCTCCTTCCATCTTTTTGGTATACACCCTTCCACCTGCACGCTTTCTTCCCTCCAAAACAATTACCTCAAACCCAAATAACATTAGTTGCCTTGCAACCGCCAGCCCAACAAGACCTGCCCCGATAACAATCATTTTTCCCTTACTTGGCCTAGTTGGAATCTTGTCTTTAATTGCCAACGCCACCCCAAAATTAACATATTTGTACGATAACAAGTAGTTATATGCAGAACCTAATAACTCACTACATCGTTTAGGTATAACATCAATAAACATATCCTTCTCAGCCAAATCGACACACTTTCACGCCATTTCGTAATAATGTGATTTCTAATAAAAAATAGTTATACTGATCTATCCCGCCAACTACACTAACAACCCCAGCTTCAATTTCTTCATCCTTTAACGAGTCGGACAAAAATCCAGCCATTAACGCAACTGAAGCCTCAAAATTTGACTCTTTCTTTATACAAATAATCTCATCTAAAACAAGTTTCTTTCTCGAATTCCTACTTTTAACCACTTTACAAACAACATTTCTATTAGCAAAATTAGAACTTTTCACTCGAGTTTTGCTATTTTTACCTGACGATGATGATGACACCAATGCACATTGTTCCTCGTTAGTATTACCGAGAAAATCATTGGATACCTAATTTAAACATTGTTTACTTTGTGATCTACCTCCTCTTCTATTCATGGCATGAGATGGAAATGATTTAGGATCAAACCGGATTTAGGGGTAGGGGTAGGGTTAGAATTTGGAACTGAACTGAACTTGAAAGTGAAATTTTTGGTTTTAAGTTAGGAAAATGAATTGAGAATTTGAGAGGAATTTTGTTGATCCGAATTCGAGCATTGGTGATAAGTTTGGGGTTGGTGTCACTGGCTCTACTTCTACCTGTCTAATCCTAATGTTGAAGGAATAATATTGGCTGATGGTAGAACTATCCATGCTTCAAATACTTTTGAAGATAGCATGGGTACATGCGCTTCGTCATTTGACGCAAATCATGGTGATTGGTAAAATACGTTATGGTGGGAGCAGAAACTTTATATTTCTTGATTTTTCTATGGTAATTATCTTTATGCCATTTTTTTCTTTCCTCAATTAAATATTACAGCTTTTAAGCTTCTATATAATATCTTTTGTATGATTGTGTTCTAATATCCCGTCTTAAAACCACCTAGATTTATGACACTGTGATTAAAGTTAACATAGATCTGATTATCGACCTTGTTGTTGTGTCAGGTGATTGGAATCCTTTATAGGTGTCTATCTACTCCTTTGCTTGTTGTGTGCAGGCACTGTACAAAATGTATTTGAGCAGCTCTTTCGTTAGCTTAAGAGGAAAGAGTTATGTACTGTACTATTGTGTGCTATTGTGCATGGATTGTCATGAGAAAGATTTCACAATTGCTAGCAGAGTAACAGTTGAAAAAGCATCTTTTACATAAGTAAGCAATTTGAAAATTTTGATTCTCTTGATCTTTTCTCCATTGAATTGAATGTGTTGTAACACCTCATTATATACACTACTAACTTATTAGAGATCTTTTTCTCTCAGATGTACTCGTGCAGTTGCGTTAGGCAAAGTAGGTGTGCAGTTTAGATTTTCTTGGTCTATTTCCAAGCATTTATCAGATGATAAAAGTTTCAGTCCTCTGTTTGATTGCTTCCATATCAGGCTTTAACATTCTGCTTAACTGCTCAAGATGATGGAGAACTTTCTGCCTCTGCATAACGTCTATCTTTGCTGATATCTTCAAAGGATCTTTATCCTCATTGTGTAAGTGAACTTGAAGTTTTACTCAGAATGATCGGTTGAAAAAACATTTATGTTACTGGGATCTTTGGTCTATCTGAAAGCATTACACTATCATAGAACCTGCTTGTCAATTTCCTTCAATCTGTTTAACAGTTTGAAGGTCAATATTCGCATAGATGAATATATTGATGTTAACTTAGTGCTATTAGAGCCCGTGTTGTGTAAAATAAAGTGAGATTTTTGTTAATACTAACTGAAATGGCACAGATACGTATATAAGTCTCACTGCTTGTGTTTGTGTTTGTATGTGTGATCAACTGTACATGTATGTATGTGTTTTCAAAGCTGAAGCTAGATTACCTGTATGTGTATGTATGTGTTTTGAAAGGAGAAGTTTAATGTATGTGGAAACTGTACCTGAGTAGTGTCGATTTTTCAGTGCCATTTCTTTGTCAACTAAGTTACTATTTTTTGCCAGCAGTGAATGCTCACAAATCCGTGTTGCTCAAAATGGTCATGAGATTCAGGATTGCAATCAACAATAGTCACAGAAGCTTCCACTCCTGGAAGAAGGGATTGATTGATAATGTGGTAATTCCTATCGAGTCATTCCATATGTATGATCCTTTTGGCACGTGCATTAAGCATGAAACAAAATTCTAGCAGTCGTAGAACTTTGCATTCAAGCTAAGAGTGGATGAGTTTTTTCCCTCTAATTATATGTGGCATGTTCAAGATCCAAAAGGACCACAGGAAGGTGATGATGAAGTGAAAGTAGATGATCTCAATAAAAAGGGATATTGAATTCTAAAATTTGTCTTGTACCGCTAGTTGTATAACTATTAGCGCTGTGTTTTTGTAAAATGCAGTGAGATTTTTGTTAATGTTAACTGAAATCGTGAAGTTACAATACTTAATTGTATCTGTGTGTGATTGTAACACCCCATATCCAAAATAGACCAAACAAAATGCAGATTTTCAGAAGTTGCAGGTCCTAGCGACGGAGCCAACTACGAACCGTCAGTCGACTCAGTCGATTGACCAACTAACTTCCAGTTCTCAGTCGCGAACGACGGTCGACCAATACGGACCGTCAGTCGACTTACGGTATGACAAGCTAACTTCCATTTCTCTGTCACGAACGAAGGTCGACCCGTACGACCGTCAGTTGACTTATGGTCCGTCAGTTGACTCCATCGATTGACCAGCTTACTTCCAGTTCTCACTCGCGAATGACAGTTGACCAGTATGGACCGTCAGACGACTTACGGTTGGTCAGTCGACTCCGTTGAGTGACCAGCTTAGTTCCAGTTCTCAGTCGCGAACGAAGGTCGACCAGTACGGATCATCAGTCGACTTACGGTTCGTCAGTCGACTCCGTCGATTTTCCAACTGACTTTCAACTATCAGTCACAAACGACGATCGACTAGTACGGACCGACAGTCGACTTACGGGTCCGTCAGCGACTCTGACAACTTTTAAGTCAGGGATCTTTTGGTCTTTTTCTTGTTTGTTTGGCCCCTAAGCTACGTTGTTTAAACCCTAAATCATGAGGTTTTAGTCAGTTTAAGCCTAGAAACATAACTAGAACTTACCCAAGTCAAAATCATTAATCAAAACTTAGAAAATTAGAAGCAAGAGAGGAGAAAAAGGTCAAGAACCCTAGTTCAAGAACGCAGAAAGTTTCCATCAATTCCAGCCCTGAAATAGAAAGATTTGTCAGTGGAATTCATCACCAGGTATGTGGTTTTTCACTAGTGGGTTCCTTTCACCCATTGGGTCCTTAGATATCAGTCAGATTCTACATTCCTTTATCATGATTAGACCTAAGGTTTCTAGAACTTTAGTAGATTATGATGAATCAGTTAGTTATATGTTCCAAATCAGATTACCATGTTATTGCTCAGATTATTGCATGAATTTCAGAACCCTAGCTATGTATTTCTTTATCTCTTGAATTACACATGCTAGGCCAAATATTTCAGTTACTTCAGATATACTTGCCTCAGTTATTAATGCATTATTATCAGATTAATTGTTGCATTCTCAGTTTGCATGTTCAGTTTTGAGCTATCCAGTATTTAGAGAAATTTAGTCATAATATGTTAACACTTAATTCATTGGGAGTAGCATAATACCGAGTTGGAGTGGGTTCAGCGTACCGAAATAGTCCCAGATCTGCTAGCCAAGTAGGTTGTAAGTCCACTCTGTGGGCATTAGTTTAGTAATCACGCCTGCATTTACTCCACATTTAGCTCATGTGGTTTATTATTGGTTATTAGTAGCTCTCACAATTCAGTCAGACTCCATTGCATTGACCATATTTATTGTTCAGTTAGTATTCAGTCTCAGCATCTTATAAATTTGGTCATTGCATCCAGTTAGCTCAGCATTCAGTATATCATGTTCAGAATATTACACTTGCTTTTGTGCTTGTTCAGTTATGTTTTTATTTCAGCTTTACTCTATCCTACATGCTACCTTTCAAGTACTGACGCATACATGCGCTACATCTTCTTGTGATGTTGGTTTAGGTTCTCAGTATCCAGATCACGCTTAGATCGATTCCCGATCTCCAGTTCAGCAAAATCAGTGGTGAGTCCTCATTCTCCGAGGACAATAGTCATGAGTTTATTTTCAGTATTTTTAGTCCTTTAGTTTCAGTTTTTCTAGACTTAGCTGGGGTCTGTCCCAACATTTCTAGTCAGTTAGAGTCTATTTTCAGACATAGTTAGTTCCAGCTTAGTATTGAGTTAGTAAGTTACTTGTATTAAACTTATCAGTTTTAAAATATCTCAAGTATATGGGTATTCCCCATCTTTTGATTTCATTTTAATTATGATTTAGCTTCCGCATCAGTTTATTATCTTTAGTATGATCATGATCATGCCAGCAGGGTTAGCTTGGGATCACTTGTGGTCCTAGGTCCCATGTTCGCGTCTCGGGGGTAGCTCAAAGCGTGACAATGATCAACTGTATTTGTTTGTATGTGTTTTGAAAGTAGAAGTTGGACATATTTGAAAACATCACAAACTGTTTGTGTGACCAACTGTATCTAAAGTGTCGATTTTCCAGTGCCGTTTCTTGGTCAACTAAGTTACAATTTTTTGCCTGCAGTGAATGCTCATAAATCCATATTTCTCAAAATGGTCATGATATTCAGGATTGAAACCAACAATAGTCGCATAAGCTTCCACTCCTGGAAGAAGGGATCGATTGATGATGTGTTAATTCCTATCGAGTCATACCATATGCATGATCCTTCTGGCACGCGCATTAAGCATGAGACAGAATTCTAGCAGATGTAGAACTTTTCATTCAAGATGACAGTGGATCAGGTTTGTCTTGTATAACTAATGAATTCCAGTGCTCTCTTTCCATCTTAACTTAATAGTAATATTCAGATACTTATCTGTGTTTGTCAAGTGAAGCAACTTCCTTGTACAATATTTTCAATTAGAAATCTGAAGTATCACTATTCTCTGCACCCAGGAACAAAAAACTAGTCAAGGCACTACCGATGGTGAGGTGTTTGACTCCAGAAAATTGCAAGAGGATGAGGTCATGGCAGCTTTGAAGTATGTATGTAGGCTGATACCTCACAAGTATAAGACTATGATGAGGCTAGACATTGTTCTCCCTGAAAGTGAAGAGAGTTGTCTAGTCGCGTAAGGTTCCTTTACTAGCTGTTCTACATAGGTTAACGTACACTGTGTTTGCGTTATAAAGATGCATAGAAGTCTGGAAATGTAGCTTTCATTATATTGTTCATTGAGTGACTAACTATTGAGGCTGCAGTCTTTGTTTTGCCTCTGTAATATGAGGATCAGGGCTCCCATTTCAACTAATAAAAGTTCAACACAATTATTATATTGTTAGATTGAAGCTTCCTCTTTCCTTCTCCTTTGAACACGTATGATAATCTCTTGTTTCTACGTTTCATGTTCCAGAACAAAGATCCATCAAAATGTTGTACATGTAAAATCGCATCCAAACAAAAAGAATTGTTTCAAGTTCAAAGCTACATCAAGCTTGCTTCTCAGGACAAAATTTGATCATCGGACATGGTTTCATTTACCTATACATAGACGTCTTGGAAAACATCATCAGTTTGTCTTGAGAACAGCAACGTTTCATCGTTGTTGACCTCTGGTGCAAGAGCTGTCATCTGCTGGTAATGTCGTGTCATCATTAGAACAGGTCACAGATGGCTCATCATTGGCTGGTTTAGATTCTATGGAATCCATCTGAGGCCATTTGAAGCTACTAACTTTTTCTTTTGCTGACTTGACAACATTTGAAATATAATCAACATTCCCATCACCATCTTGTTCTGGACCTGTTTTTCAACCCCAAGTAGCAGGATTCCACGAGATAGTTCTTGCTATACGATAACTTGAACTTGGTCTTCTTATAGATCCATTTCTGAGCTGCTTCTCAGACACAACAACTAGAGAATGTCTGAGAGTTTTCATCATTTCGTTAGCAATTGAGAATCCACACTCTTTCATTGACCTGACCATGAAGATAGAATCCTCTGAATCTGCTGTGTGCAAAGTTACTTGAAGAGATTTCCCCTCAATTTTGCTAGTGAGATTGATGAGGTTGGGCACTGCAGTGTGGGTATGTTGTTGAACATAGAAAAGCCCCGCTGAGGGGTCGTTTTCAATGAACTTTATCATGTCCATCAATGACTCGGTTATCTCTATCAAGCCATCCACTGTGGAAAACACATGCCTTTTCTTGATCGCGAAATGTTCTCCATCACTGGTAGTGTGAGAAAACAAATTAGACAGAGTTCTCAATAAACTATTCACAAGCTCTGAAATCGAAAATCTCTTCTGTATGTTAACAATGAGAAGAAGTTGACACTCAGCGTAACATAGTAAACAACAACATACCCAGTGTAATCCAACAAGAATCGAGGTAAATGCATTATGTACAAAACCGTGTGCTATGTGTAACAATATCAGGTAGTCCTTATTATTTTTAAAGGCAACAGATTGCTAATCTATGGTCACACATTCAGACCTGCACCAAATGAACTAAGTCTAGTATTTTAAGTGGAGAAGGATAGAGGGGCAGACCCTCCATACCCGAGCTTCGAGGGTTGTGGGTGGTCCATAGTGTCGCTTTCAGATGGATTTCCGACCATTACATATTTACCTGAACATATATCATTTCTCTACATATAGCAAATCTGAAGTTGATACACACTGTCAAATGCATAATCTGAAAAAACAAATATGCAGTCATTAGTTGCATGAAATCTTTCAAATAAACTACAGATATCACATGACTGTCATTAAGGCACAGGGGTCACAAAGTTGTATCAACAAATCCGCGTAATATGTATTACTAATTTATTCAGAACACAAAATTCTCAATCCGCCCAAGTGTATCTTTGAATACAAAGCCACTAAGGTTTAATTTCAATAGCCTATATGTTTGCATGATCTTTTTCATAATACATGTAAACTTAGCAAAATGTCCTAAAAGTTAGAAATGAATTGACAAAGTGTAAATTAGGTATATAGCATTTTTTATAGTAATATTCTCAAGCTATAGCATTAGAGTTTGACTTTCAATATATAACATTTAATATATCAAGTTATAACATATTTTTAAATAAAGATTGATTTTAAATAATTAAAAAGCATTTGCTTTTTTTTAAAAAAAAAGAATAAAAAAAAACCGTTTCTGTTTTTTAATTGGAAATAAGCAATTTCTTGTGATTTAAAATAAAATCAATTAATAATAGATAATAACTAATTAGCACATATTAAGGAATTCAAAAAAATATGATTATTCAGTTTCCTTAAAACACTCAAATAAGTTGAAATCAAATTAAAATATGATTTTATTTCTTAAAACGCTCAAGTAAATTAAAATTAAATTAAAATATGATTTTTTATATATATCACGTTTCTCTCTCTTGTTTGCAGATTGCAATTTCATTTTTTTTTGAGTGACTGAAGTTATTTTTCTGTGGAAAAAAATTGTGACTTGTTGTAAAGGACAATATCATATCCATATTAATTAAACATGGTGGAAGATGGGATCCGTCAGGTTAGTATTTATTATAGTTTACTGATTTTTTTTTTGGTAATTTTGTTCATATTACATTTTCTGTTGTTTTTCTGTCATACTTTCAACAAATGTGGTGCATAACGTTTCAATTTTACAATGTGTTAAATAACGTGCACAAAAAAATTAATACACATTTTATGAAATTCGGTAAACTTGATGATTGTTGCAGTCAATTTATTACTAGGGCATCAAATATGAAGTGTTATTTGGTATGATAAAATCGAATGAAGGTGGTAATCTTAATGATTGTTTTATTAATCGTGTATAAATAAGGTATGAAATATGAAATGTTTTGTTATTGTTGTGTGAATTATAATTTGAAAAGCGCTGTTTGTAATGTATTTGAAATTTGTTGTATGAATTGTGTATTAATTGGATATGAAATGTGTAATAAATGGATTTGAAAAGCACTGCTTGTAATGTATTTGAAATTTTGTTTTTATGAATTCTTAATTGTTTGTGTTAAATTTGTTGTATGAAATGTATATTAATTGGGTATGAAATGTGTAATAAATGGGTATAAACTGTATAATAATTGGATATGAAATGTGTAATAAATGGGTATGAACTGTGTATTAAATGGGTTTGAAAAACATTGTTATAATGTATTTGAATTTTTGTTTGTATGAATTCTGAATTGTCTATATTAATTTATATGATGAAAATTTAATATTATTCAAGTTATAAGATGTTATACTAATTGTTATTTTATTGTAATTAAACAGGTAAGTTTATGCATATGTCATCCCTGTTGAACCTACACCCTGCGAGAATACATGGGATATATCAAGTTATATTTCAGAGCCTAAATTGATGTCACTCGGTACAAAGAGATCAGTTGAAAGACCGTAAATTTAACGCTAGAAGGATTTTGCTGATGTGAAATTCAAAAGGTCAAAGATTACCTGTAGTAGATGTCGTCAGGTTGGACACAACAGGAAGACTTGTTCAAATTATCATGTGCAAAGAAAATTATTTCTTATTTTTTTACTTTGTGTCAAACAATTTTTATGTTGTTTTGTCTGTTAGATACATGTTTTATTTTATAGAGTGCATTTGGTATCGGTAAATCTTCAAGTAATTGTGATTTCTGAATATTGTCCACCTATAAATAACATTGAAACATACTTTATACCAATTTCAAGTTTTATTCCTATACTAATATATAGTTATACAAGAATCATACATAGTTCATACGAAGTTCTACAAAAATCATATATATGAAATAACTTTTAAGCATATAATGGTACAATGAATCTCTTGTTAAAAGAGTTCATACAAAGATCATACGTAGTTCGTACAAAGTTAATACATATAGATAAAAAAAATATATGATATTTGTCATACTAAACAAGATATGATGTCATGTTCATACTAGTAGTAATCAGACTTCATACATATTTCATCCATATAGTAATCAGACTTCATACATAATGAATAATTGAAGAAAGATTCATACAAAAAAACCAACAAATTAAAAATGTATATTGAAAAAACATTGATATACAATATCATGAAATTGAAATAATAAAAAATTAGATAAAGATTAATACATAGTTTATACATATTTTATACATATTTCACATCTCATACAAGTAGTAATCAAACTTCATACATATTTCATCCAAAATAAGCGTACATTGACAACCTATTGATAAATAGTATCATGAAATTAAAATAATCAATAATTGAAGAAAGATTCATACATATTTTAATCATATTTGATACATATTTCATCTATTAAGTGGTGCATTTTGAAATGAAAGTGCTACTTTGAAATATTGAATGTAGATGATATGATTAATGTATAGTACTAGTATCCATAAATATATAAACCAATTTGTAATTCATATGAAGATGGAATAACTGGAAAAAAAAACATATGATATTAAAAAATAATGAAATACTTAAACATAAACAAATTTTTCAAGAGTTTAAAAAAAAACATGTAGTCCAAAAAACACAGATTAACTTTATGCAGCTTTCTGCTTCCAACTTCGTCATTGTGATCAATGATATAGCTTGCCTATCTTTTCGAATTCTTTTTTGGTCGAACTCCTTTAATCAAACTGTCCCCTAAGAAAACTTGAAAAGGCTTCATTGGAGCATCTATTACTATCATTATCTCTGCCTTTCTGCTAACTTTTACTTGGTGCAATAGCAATTGCAGATTAACAGTACAGTTATACTTTCAGTGTAGAGCATTAGTCTTTTCTTTATTTCGAAATGATTGCAAAGAGGGATATTTTTAATGTTACTCTTATGTAGTTATGCTACCTTCTCAAGACAGACCCATCTAAGTTCTCATGCTTGAAATTGTAGTGTAGTGTTTATGTATGTTTATAGAAATATGATAAAGATTTTTCTTCTGCAGTGATTGAGAAAGGTATATATTTTTTTTCTATTTTTATAGATTTGCTTGTAACTTCCTATTGATTTGTGATGGGGTGGGCTGTGATTAGGGTATGAGTGATTGGTAACAGTAAATAAGGAACATGATAAATCTAATTCTCTAAAAATATGTAAACTAAATATTTAGTTTTAAAAAGGTAACTGTAAAAATTTATAATTAATAAACTAAATTTTTAAAGAGGTGGTTTTTAAAAAGGTAACTGTAATAATAAATTAAAAATTTAAACAGATTAATTAGTATTCAAATTAGATTATAATTAATTTTTAATTAAATTTAATTTTAATTGATATGCTATAACTCAACAATAATCTGCTATAAGTAAGAATATTTTAATTATATGTTTATAACTTGATATATATAGCCTTAAATGTGCATCTGGTGTTATTTTTATATTAACAAAAACTAAAGTCAAATTTGCACATCTATCGCGCAAAAAGGATCAATATTACTCTTCCTTATACTTTGTTTTTACAAAACTAATCTTGTGTTATTGAAGTGGCTCATATAGGTGGACGTCCAATCACAAGTGACATGACATTTTTTGCAAGATGGACACCACAAAGCATGCCATCTCACTGCCCCCAACCCTCAATTTCTCCAAAACACAAAATATTGAACGCGATGTAAATGAGAATTGGTTACGTAAAGAGATCAAATTTAAATCATCCTAGTTCGAGAAACGCGCCACTACGATCCTTGAATCATGAAAAATCTTATGAGGAAAAAATCAATGGAGGAACAGATTAGTACCCATATTGATTTATTAATAAAATAATCATGTTTGTTCATATTTATTGTGATTGCAATTTATTTTCTATCTCCTTTAAAATTTGTTGCATACACAAGTGTACGTGGTTGCAAAAAATAATACAATATCTCTTTCGGAATAGGTTTGTCGAACCCAAATGACTTATGATCAGATTATATTCAATTCAACTAAATCCATAAATTATAGACATTGTTTTCATGAAACTCATCTTTTCTATCTATACTACAATAGCAAAAAATGAAAGCTCAAAATTAACTAAGAATGAACAACTTCAATTTGGTGTTTAAACTATATAGGAATTCATGTACACATCTTTTTCATGATTACTTACATTCATCAAAATTACTTATTTATAGGATCGATATTATGATAATTATCTCTCGATCTCTAATCACCTACCTTAGTTGAATACCTAACTACATCTATGAGTGAGGATACTCAAACTCAACTGTGGAACATTTATTTTTCAATTTATCTCTAAACAAATCGCGGTGTTCGTTCGAGTGTTAATCCTAAACATGAATATAAACAAGTGGTATGCAAGAATGATCACACTCCCTGTATTCTTTGGTCTATCTACATATTCATCTCTCGAGTTCAAGAATAGACAATGAATGTATCTAGATTATGGTCAATCATGAAATACTAACAAGAATACAAGAGTAATTTTTATGATAACCAAATTAATCCATATAAATCGATGTTCAACAATTAGTCATGGCTACAACCTCAAAACAAAGGTTTTTAGTCACTCATCATATATATCATATCATATCATATATTATTATAAGTGGGAAGGTATTAGGTTCTTAAATTGTCATTTTACCCCTACATTAAAAAATTAAATATTATAAAATATCTAATAAATTAAATGTTAAATTGTACTCACATCATTTTACACTAAATACTAAATAGCGCGCTCTCACCTCAATGCTACACTTCGGATTCACTTGTCTAATAACCCTTCTCATGGTATGTAAAGACATACTGAAATACAAAGAAGCCTTTTCTTCTTCCTCAAATTCGACGTGGTATTAGAGTAGAAAGCTGTTAAGTAAAAAATTATTACTATTATTATTATTATTATTATTATTATTATTATTATTATTATTATTATTATTATTATTATTATTAATGTTTTACCCCTACACTAAAATAAAGTATTATAAAACATCTAATTGATTAAACGTTAGATATTAATCACATCATATTATACTAAATACTAAAAGTGGAAAGGTGTTAAGTCAAAATTTTATTATTATTATTATTATTATTAATATTATAATAATAATAATAATAATAATAATAATAATAATAGGGAAACCCCAAAACTTATAAAATTGAATTACAAAATATTCCTTATAAGAAATTTAATTAAATTTTTACCCTTCATCTTAATACTATTTTTATACTACTTGGTACTAAATAATAAATTAACCTATACTAATAAATGAATCAAATTAATTAAATGAGAAACTGATTAACCCTTTACTTTTAACTGTTAAAAATTACTTCCTACAGACATGTTATATGCTAAAAACGTTTTTAGCTAGAAGTTTATTAAATGGTGAATTATTAATATAATGAATGTATTCATTGAAAAGAAAATGTTTTCACCTTTTCACCTCCTATCATTTTGAAAGATAAAGAGTCACATGTATTTAGTGAATATTTTGATCTTTCTTATCTGCATATTTTCCTTAATATTGTCAATTATCCAAATTTAATTAATGATAACTATGAGATCTTCTCACCAATATATATATATTGTTGATTTTCCATTTCATTATGGATAAATATGTCATTGGTGAGAATATCTCATAGTTATCATTAATTAAATTTGGATAATTGACAATATTAAGGAAAATATGCAGATAAGAAAGATCAAAATATTCACTAAATACATGTGACTCTTTATCTTTCAAAATGATAGGAGGTGTATATATATAGCCATCAACATTAATAGAAAAAGAAACAGTAAGATTGAAAGCTACATATTTAACAAGTAATTTATAAGTTATTTTCTTTTTTATTATTCTATTAGTTGTCATGAAATTGTATATTTTTGTTTACTCAAATTTTTATCAAGCAACACTCTTCATTATTTGATTTCTGAAGTTTAATGTTCATACATCATTTAGTAGTGATACACATGAAATTTATATATAAATCTTCTATATGTGTAGTGTTTTTCCAAAGGTAAAAATTGATCAGTATCTTTTTTATCTCTTTCTCATTTGGAATCTTTTCTTTATTTTTTGCTTTTTTATTGTTAAGTTTATGTTTTCTTATTTTTAGAACAATATTTTATTTTCTTTTACCTTCTCTTCTGACTGTTATAAACTAAATTTGCAGAATAGAGATATTATCTCTATCACAATTGACTATTGCTTCTGTGCAGATGTTACAAAATAGTAATAAAAATTGTTTACGAATTCTCTATTTTTTTCCATATATATTGTTATGAATAAAGTCTTAGAAGGATATGTATGTTGTGTATTTTTCTTTTCTATTTTTTGTGTTTTCTCTATTAGAATTCTTTAATTTAATTTTTGATTAATTTGTAATTGTTGTAAATTTGTAATTTTATTTACTCTGAAGTTATTAGTCATCCGTGACTTCATTAGAAGTTTGATAACTACTCATCAAGTTCAAAATTTATAATTGGTTGCTCAAATAGAATTAATTTTAATCGTTTAAATGGATCTATAAAATATCACAAGAGGCACACGTGCGTTGCACGTGTCCAGAAACTAGTCATATTATAAGTGGGAAGCTCCAAGTCAAAAATTAAATTACGAAAATACCCCTATGTTAATTTTTTCATAAAAAATATATTTTATTAACTTTTAAAATCAAATCAATAATGATAATTAAATGACATATCTCTTTTTTCTTAGATTTTTGACATTTTTTTATTTATCTATCCTTCTATATTATATTAAAAACTAGGTAAATTGTCCACACTTTGCGCGGTATTGAACTACGTCAATAATCTACTTTTGAACATTTGATAATATAAGTGTTTTCGAGAGGGTAAAGACTTCTAATAGATTTTCAAGAATATTTTGTCCAAAAAAGATATGAAATGTTTTTTAATCTTAAAACGAAAAAGATTTGATTATAAATGTTTATGGATTCTGTTATTAATTCTTCATTTTGCTGTAGTTGGTCATCACCAAAGTCTTTCGAAAAGATATGTAATTGTTTCATTGTCTATATTTGTACTTTTGAAAAGTGGCACAAATATTTTATTCATCAACTGCGAGAGTTTTTCTGACTCTACATACATAATATAAATATTGTACATCTTATATAATTAGTTGTGTACTTGATAAGTTTATTTAAATATAAAAGCACATCTTTTGGATTTCAATGAAATAACATATGTCGCTCAAATAATTTGGGTTAAATGATGTTTAGCAAGTCACTTATTCAAAATCACACGCTGCCGATGACACTACTTTGATAGACAAAAGACATATTTTATTGTTTATATTTTGATCAATATGGTTAAAACTTTATTTTTGGGACTTTGAATCTAAAGTTTATAAGGAGATAATTGTTTCTTTAATATTTTATTATTATAGATTCTTCCTACTTTGAGGGGTAATTCATTGACTCCAATCCAACATTTGAACCCCAAACGTTTGATTAAGGTTGAGTACAATACTTAAATCCCACTTCATTCCTTTATTATTTGGATGTCACTAATTGATTGAATGACAGTTGAATAAATAAAACTCCAAGGTACTGTGGAACCACCTAACTTTTGAACACTCAAAGTCCCTTCTTAGACATCCTAGTGTGTTGATACAATAACAATGGTGTCGGTGAGCAATTCAACATGACCAAAGTGCAAAATTATTTAATCGTGCAGAAGAAAAAGAAGTTCAGAATTTTTGTTGTGTTAAAATGAGAGAAAATACCTCTATTTATAGACAACAAAGGGTAATATGAATAAATGCTTATTGTGCCTTATCGAAAAGTTCACAACTCATTGGACAAGTCACAATCTTTCATAAAAGTCATAAATTTTTTTTATAAAAGTTGCAACTCTTCATAAAAATCGCAACTCTTCATAAAAGTCGCAACTCTTCATTAAAGTTTCAATTCTTCATAAAACTCGCAACTCTTCATAAAAGTTGCAACTCTTCGTAAAAGTCCCAACTTTTCATAAAATTTCACAACTTTTTGTAAAAGTTGTAACTTTTCATGAAACAAAAGGTTATTTTTGAAAATAAATAAGTTAAAAGGAAATCTTGGTTATAAATAAGTTAAAAGGAAATCCTGGTTTGTGATTTCGCCACATAGGCGGGGCTAGGTACTCTTTTATATAAATATATGAATCTTACATTTTCTCTAGCTACTTCCGTTTATTTGCATTAAAAATTTCAATTAAAAGTAAAAAAACCTTTACTGCATTTTCTTTAAGAGATCATAATAAATATTGGCTCTTCATTGTTTTTCTTCAACTCTTAGGCTTTTGCTCTTCTAACGTCCGAAATTTTGACCTCCCAAACAAATATATCACTACATATACTTATACCTTCTAAAATCATTTCACTTTTAGTAAATATTAATTTTAAAGCTACTAATTTTTTTTCTATTGGGTTGTATAAGGTATTGTTTCATTTGTAATAAATTGGAAATTGTTTTCTTTATTGATTCTTGTAATTTTTCATAACAAATTCTTCTTCTTCCAATCATAATCAGGCTTTCTAGAAAGATTTTTTTTTTTGAGTTGTTTGTTTTTTCATTTATTATTGATAAAGTATGTCTGCTTCACGTATGAAATTGATTTAATTTGCATTTCAGTTGCATTGATATTTTTTTGTATACAGAATAATTTTCTTTTCAATTTTTGCTTGATAAGATAAGAATAATATTAATTACTATTCTGAAAGAAAAATAATGTTACACCTTGTGCACCAATAATGTCATACGTAGAAGTGAATAAATACCGTATATATATTTTTATCTGTATCATTATAAAAAATATTTTGGCATAATTATTGTAAAATTTTATTTTATTTTTGTACCATTTGTTAGTAAGGAATAGATCTTTCAGTTGTTAGCAAAATACTAGGCAGATTTAGATATTAAAATTTAAATATTGATACAATTTATATTGTTAAAATTGAAATTTCTAAGTCAATTGTATAGGTCAAAGAATTTAAAGTAAACTCTTTTTTTTTATTTCTTCCATTTACGGATGTTGATTAGAATGAGGAATTGAGATATGATTATTTCTTAGGCATTATTAGTTAAATAAATAACTGTTTTAGTTAAATTTTAAGTAACTTTTTGATTAAATTTATAATTTAATCTGATAAAAATAAAGTAAGAACAAGAGTTGGACCAAATACGTCTGTACTTTGTCATGAGTATCATTCATGTATTCAATCCAAAAGAAAAGAAAGAAAAGATACTTTTCTTTTCTTTTTGATCATTTTTTGTTATGTCAACACACTGTATTAATTTATGTATATTTATTTATTTAATTATGAAAAGAAGTTTGTATCAACTATAATAAGTGAATATCTACTTTTTTTTTGTAGCCCCTGTTTTATAAAAATGAAATTTATGATTTTATATTATGTCAAACAATTGAAATTAATATATTTAATCTTCATTGCGGTTCTTTTATTTTCAAAAATTAATTAGAATAGGAAACCATTTCCATTAGTTAATTGTAATTTAAAAAAAGAAATTATTTTGATAATTGATTCTTGTGTGCTATAAAGTACTTTATTGTTTAGTTATCTAACGTTTCAATTTTATAATATTTTTATATTTGTTGAATATAAAATTTTCACATTAATTGAGTTGATGTTACAAATATTTTTTTATGTTAAAAGTGGAAGCTTTTAAATTCAAAATTCAATTACAAAATTTTTCTTTATTTTTTAAATTAAAAGAGTTACGTTTTGCTAACTTTTATAATTAAATCAATAATTACATAAGAAAGTTTATCTTAAAATAAGGAATTTTATTATATGTTTTTAGAATAAACCTGCAATGACACTTGCACGAACTATAAAAAGAGTTTTTCTAACTATATATAGAATTTATTTTTACAAAATTCTTACATTACATGGACTCCATGGACCAACTTGTGGGACACAATAAGATAAATATATTAGAAACATGAGTTGGGACTGTATAAATTTGACATAATGATAGGAGTCAAACGTGCAACGCACGTTCCCAGGACTAGTAATAAATATATATATATGTCAATGCAAAATAAGATTATTATTGAGTTAATGAGCGGCACCGTGTGTATTGATAATATTCCAATCATGGTCATAGATATTCAAATTTATTTAAACTATGAATTAAGATTTTTCTCTCTTTAACATTTTTTTACATTTAATTTTATCAAATTTGTAAGTAAAATTATAATGTAACTATTAAAAAAATTAAATGATTTTTTTTGTGAATTGGTATGAGCTATAAAGTTTTACGTTACTATCTTGATGGCCAAATAACAATTAACTTTAGTAAATAAAGGTTGTTCGATTTTGTGTAAATTAAGGTTGTTCATTTTTGTTAAAGTTTGTTTACAACTTATACACTGACTATTTTTTAATTTGTACCAAAAGAAATTAAGAGCACAATGAAATTATTTTAGTACTTAGAGCCAAAGGTAGAAACCCAAATATGGAATCAAGGCAAAAACCAAAATTACAAAAAGGTATTTGAGGGTTTTCATGGGACAAGAACTTTTTCATTATTGAACCATATGAATAGGATCAATGTTAGACCCCTGATCTAAGTCACTCTATTAAATGGCAGCATGGACAAGGTATTAAGCATGTTAACCTTGTCACTTGCATAAGCCAATGAAACAAACATGCAAGGCTAAGTTGGCGACGGACTGTTGACGAAGCTAAGATGTGCACAATGGCACCATGGCCTGATTTCGAAGAAACAAGTGAGGACCAAGGACTTGAATGCAAGGGAGTTTGGTGAGGACTTGACCAGATGAAATCTTAACGATGTTGTGTGGCATAACATTGATATTCAAAGAAAGAACAAGGCAAACTACCAGCAAGGCTAAGGCAACAATTAAAGGACATTGATGCCAACGTGGGATGAAGCAATGACATAGATTTATGACAGTGGCGTGGCAACATTTAGTGGGAGAAATGCAATGCTTAAAAGTCTAAAGGCTTAAAAGTCTAAGTATGAAAGTGTTAAACATGGGAACATCTCATTCAAAAGGCAAGCAAAGTCAAAGCTGACCGGCGGTTACAAAACACATGCCAAGCACATGACCGGCGGTTATTACAAAAAGTGCAGCATTATCTCATTTCGTGTGGAACTTGTTTTTGGCGCCTTGTTTGAATTATTTTGAATATACCAAGTAGTTGTGGGGTGTCAACCACATAGGATAGGATCAGGCTAAAGCCAACAAGTGTTTTATTCTTATTACACTACTTGTCGGTAGTTGGCTGCACATAGTATTAAAAATGTGTAGGATGCTTTATGGTGTAATTCGGGTTTGATTGTTCTAAGTATTAGGGAATACTAATTAGAGTGTCAAATCTAAGTTAATGTCTAGGGTTATCTTATAGTGCCAAGGTTGTGGGAGTGTTCTTGTATTCACTTTATTAATACAAGTTGGAAATTAAGTTTTCTGTAAAGCTGGTCGCTTTTGTCTAATTTTATATTTCCGTTGCTTAATCATATTGTTGTCTACTGTTTTATGTTGTTTAAAATGTCCATGATTTAGTCTGAAAAGCGTTGCTGCCTATTTTTTGAGTTAACACCAAAACAGTTGTAAATTTGGCTAAGTGTTGAAAGACTGAAGTCGACAAGATTGTTGACTGCCAAAGTGGGTTAAATCAGTGAACTATTTATGTTCTTAGATCAGCCCCTTACAGTTGGTATCAGAGAGTGGTGTTGCAAGGAATCAAATGATGGTGACGAGTACTGAAATACGAGAACATGTACGAAGGATCGAAGCTTTTGTTGGCTTGACTGAGGAGTGGCTTGATGACCCAAACACGGTGGATCTGCTCACGCAGTTCTATGGTATGAAAATTGAAATTGAATGTTTTCGTTCAGAAATGAGATTATATCGGGCTGACATCAAAGAACAATCAGCGGAGAACCCTAGTCTTCGTGAGGCGGTTTCTTTGCAAATTGGTGGAGTGATGAAGGACAATGAAGAACTTCAAATTAAAATTGACAATCTGTTAAAGGAAAAAGAAATTCTTTATGCTGAACTTTCCATCTTGCGTTTGGCCATTGTTGGTTCTAGAACAAATTGTGAGAAATCTTCAAAAGTAAAAATTCTTGAGCCTAAGGCATTTGGAGGCACAAGGAGTGCCAAGAAACTTGAAAACTTCTTATGGGACATGGAACAAACTTCATTGCATCCCATGTACATGATGATTATAAGGTGCACTACAAAAAAAACAGTGTTTAGCGACGGCCACAATCCGTCACTATATGAAGAAAATTCGTCACTAATCACGATTAGCGATGGATTAGCTACGGAATATGATTGTTGCTATTACGCTCGTCAGTAAGCTCTTAGTGACGAAAAATGAGTTCCGTCACAAGTTTAGCGACGCCTTAGTGACAAATAACTTCCGTTGCCATATGTTAGCGACGGAAAGATTCGTCATTATATTTATATAATTTTGTTACTAATTTCATAATTCTATGACGAAAAATGATGTTTCGTCTCAATTTTAGCGACGTCATAGTGACAAACATTTCCGTCGCTACATGTTAGTGATAGAAAGATTCGTCATTATATTTATATAATTTTGTTGCTAATTTCATAATTCATTTCGTTATTTTGGATAAATTTGCAACAAAATTTCCGTCGCAACATATTTTGTAACAACATATTAGGCCTTTAATAATTCATCGTTGATCCGCCGCCAACATTCTTTTTACAGCAACGACCAACTAGTCGCTAAATTTGTTGCTAAAATTGTTCTTGTGCACTGCTGAAATATATTAAATTAAAATTACTAAATACTCCAAATTTAACATTCATATAATATAATACCCATAGAAGATTCATAACATATAAATAGAAAACTCCAAAACAACATATTTCTGGTTAAAAATATCCAAAGAAAACTATCAAGTACAATTAAATGAACCCATGTTCATCAAAATATTACTACGCGCATTTTCTAGTTTCCAAAAAGTATGACATTATCAAAAACTCAAGTTGTGGAGGTATCAACTTGAAATAGAGGTATCAACCTCGTCCACATTACTATCAGGAGGCATGGGCACCACAGACGATGGATTGCCGAATGGAGTAATCGATGCTTTCACCTGCTCAACAATAATAGGAACAAGATGACTAGTTAGTGCAGACATCATTTTCTTTACAAACTCTTCCATATTTGTTGTCGATGTTGATTGAGAAAATGGATGTGGTAATGATGATGACCCACAAAGTTTCTGCCCATAGTAATTTTTTGCTTCAGATCCAAGACCGTATATTCTTCTTTTCTTTTCTCCTCCCGCAGCTTGGTAATATGCTTCATATTGATCAATATCAGTTTCAAACAATGTTTTTTCCTTTAATATTTCTTCATATTTTTCCTATAATAAGTAGAGAAAATGAGAAAGCAATAAAGATATGGAACAAACCAAATTTTGAAGGAAAATGCAGAAAATACACAAAGTCATGCTCAGTACAGTGTAGAGAGTGGCAGAGACACTAAGAATAAAGATGTCCCTTTCAGTTAAGTTTGATACTATTCCATATGATTCTTTAAAATATATCAGATTCTCTTTACAAAGATAAAGTAGTATATATGAGTGTAGGATGAGATATCCCTTTTAAACTGAGCAAACTGATAGAAATAAAATACTTCACAAGTTGACTTCTCTACTTCTGCGAGGAAAATGGAATTCATAGATGTGTACACCATTTGTCTAGAATTTGGCATACCCTCTAAGAGAACTTATCAATACCATCATGTCAAATCATGTACTTGACGAAAACGCACCTCTATCTAGTGTACCAGTTGTTGTGCCTGTGGTAATAAACAGTGGGTAGCCAAGTAATTGCTAAAAACATCTACCCCAAGAGAATATCATGTAAAGATGAGCTATCTCTTATTACAATAGGTGTCAAGTAGAAGTGCAATAGTTTTAAGCATGAGTTTGTGTTTTTAGAAACATATAATTATACCCACACCAGTAAAAGTAGTTCCCCAGAGTATTAGCATTATGAAACAATGGGATTTGGACTCTTTGATACACCCACATGGTCAATAATTATATGTTAATTGGGACTTGTACCACACAGACAATGACAACTAACTATTCAGGGAAATCCCCCCCCCCTCCCCAACACCCCACCCCAACACGCGCTAAGTTCATCCGTGAGTGACTTTTGGAAGCTAGAGTCACAGTAAAACAACACTAGAATCACACCAAAACAACACTAAAATTGCACCAGAAAAGCCTCAAAACAGTGGCAGTAGTTTCTCTCTAAAACGATACTAGAATCGCATCGAAAAGTCTCAAAATATCATTAGAACTATACCAAACAGTAGCAAGAAATACACTTTAAAATAGGAAAAAATGCACCATAAACTGCAGTAGGAAAGAACCGAAACACTTCCAAGTTTTAGACTTACATGGATATCTCGAGAACGCTCACCAACAAATGTTTTTCCATCATGTCCAAGTGTATGAACATGCAGATGTAACTCACTTGGCGTGGGATCTCGTCCTTTTTCAATAGCCTATACAAAAGAAATCACGTTATATATATCATATAAGATAAGATGTTAGTTATAGAGTTTGTAGAATATATATACACTCACAAGTTTCTTGCGATGTTCTCCTGTAGAAATAGAGCCACTAGTGTGAGTCCCAACAGCAGTTTCACGACCGCCACGATGATTTTGCGTATTAATTTCTGATTTCCTAATAGACTCTGCACTTTCCCAAAGCTCCATCCATCTTTCCCACACATCTTCTGGTACGTAACCTGGCATAACTCCTCCTTTATTTATTTTAGAAATGAAATTCCTATAGTTCAATGCTGCCTTAACCATCCAGTGCGTTTTGACTTCGTTTTCACTAATGGAAACATCCCAGCATAATTTTTTCTGAAATAAGTTTTGAAAGTAGTACATTAATGTCATATCTATATATGTGAATACACTTGCTAAAATCACTTACGATAAAAACTTATACCTTAAATTCTCCAAAATAACCATTTCTTACATAATTTGAAACACCTTTCCAATTGATTCCATTGGGATCAACATCACTTTTGAAAGATTTGGATATGAAACTAGAGCATATTTGAGAAGGTTGCAGTCTGTATAAATTAGAAGATTTTATTAGAAGGGCTATCATAAATCAAAATTCAAAGACAACAAGTGTCATCAACACAACAAGTAGGAATAACATTAAAAGAAAGGACTAACCCTGCAGAAGTTAGAAAGACAAGGGTCCTTGGATGGCTACTGTTGGATTCACCTTCAGCAACTGTATTTGTATGACCTGTTGGAACATTGCTACGGGTAGAAAGACCTTAACCTATTAGTTATTGTCATTTGGTGTAGCTGGAGGTGTCTCGGAGATGGTTGGGCTAATATTTATAGTTGACGTTTCAATATTGGTCGGGGTACCACCTTGTTGAGGAGAAACTGTAGTGGGCTTGGGAATAGTTGGCATGTTTACACGAATAGCAGAATTATTCTTACCTGAGGATTTTCCACGACCTCTGCCTCCAGCCATACCTATAAACCAAAAAAACACTGTTGTTAGATAATGAGATTACATGGAACAATAATTCTGAAATATGAAAACTGTCTCTGTAATTAAGAGCTTGTTGATCAACTAAAAAAATTAGTACTTGGAGATACAATAGTAACAAGAGTAACTATCTAAAACAAAAGTAACAACAGTGAAGGGATCATGAACTTATATCAGAAGCTTTACACTAAGAATGTGCTTCTGATAAGGCTCCAGAACATTGCTGTGGGTAGAAAGACCCTAATCTGTTCGGTTACTCTCATTTGGTGTAGCTGGAGGTGTCTCAGAGATGATTGGGCTAATGCTCTGAGTTGACATTACAATATTGATCGGGGTACCACCTTTTCGAGGAGAAAATCTGGTGGGCTTGGGAATAGTTGGCATGCTTACACAAACAACAGGATTACTCCTACTTAAGGATTTTCCACGACCTCTGCCTCCAGCCATATCTATAAACAAAAAAAACACTGTTGTTAGATAATCTGAAACAAAGATGAAATATGAAAACTGTCTCTGTAAGAGATTATTGATATGAAATCTATCATGTGCTTCTGATAAGGCTCCAGAACCTGATGGTTACACAATCACTGTCAAGTAATGTCATTCAATTCAAAGAAATGATCAAAAATTTACATTACAATAAGTCTCCCAAATATTTAATTAGGAATTGAAATAAGAAATTAAGCACACGTAGTTCAAAGACAAGAGCTATTTCTTTTTCAATCCTAAAATGAAAAGCAGAAACTACAACAAATTATCCTCGATTGAAAATCAGAAAAAAATAAAATATAGTGAAAATACAATAGCAAATGATAAAGCACTCGTCACTGTCTTCTTCAAACTCTTCCTTTTCCTCTTCCTCTTCCTCATCCTCGTCCTCATCATCATCCTCATCCTCATCCTCAGTTTCATACTCTTCTTCTGTGGATACTATGTGGATTTCATGATTCTCTTGCAAAAGTCCATCATCAATGGGTTCATCCATTTCAATTAAATCTCCATTTGGATCATTTAAGACTAGAAGCTCATCAACGAAAACTGTCATATCTATCTCATAGACTTCAACTTCTTCAACTTGAAATGGAACATTTACTTCTGAAACTATTGCCACTTCCTCATTAGGCAATTCAATAAAATTTTGAGGTTTGACCTTCAGCACAGCTACCCAATCATCATTGTCCTTTTTCTTGCTAGGATAAGGTGCATAACACACTTGTGTTGCTTGCATTGCAAGAATAAAAGGTTCATATTTTTTAATCGACGATGATGGTTAATATCAACCAATTTGTATTGCCTGTGCCTTTTAAAACCAACATCCATAGTTGGGTCAAACCATTCACATTTGAATAATACAGTTTGCTTTAAAGGTGATTCATGGTATTCCACTTGTATTATCTCTTTTATCCGTCCATAGTAATCACCAAAATTTGAATCCGAGATACAAACTCCACTATTCATTGTTGATCTTGTGCTACCATGACATTCTGTGTGAAATTTGTATCCATTCACAAAATACACAGAATAACATGTAGCGTCTATTAATGATCCACGAGCAAGACTACGTAAGGATTCATCTCAATGGGATTACATTGGACCTATTTTTTTTAAAAAGACTTAGTAAAATTTAAAACTAATTTTAAGCATGTTATTGTATAAAAGATAATTTCACAATACTCAGAAATTCCTTGAACCATATAGAGAAATTTTCTTCAAGACTCTCGTCTATTTGATCCTGAGATATATTCGGAAATTGTTCTTGCAAATGTTCCTTGAACATACTTCATTACAACAAAATAAATTCAATTGAATAGTCATGATTTAAGGATATTTTTATATTATTAAGAAAATAAAATTAACTTTTGTTACCTCACAAACGGATCAACCACCTCACAATTTAGTAAGATAAAAGTTTGGGCAGCCTTTATTTCTTCGAGGGATAAATCTCTTTTTTTTTGCTTCTCCCCATAGTCGACCTGGATGGGAGAAAATTTATAAAGTTCCTTCAATATCTTATTTATCCCCACCATCATCATTACGGTCCACGTTATGATTACTTGTTATGACATGAGGTTCAAAATAATGAGAAAACAATTGTGTTGACTCTGTCGTCAAGTACGCTTCACAAATGGAACCCTCAACACTAGCTTTATTTCCAATCATCCTTTTAAGAGTTCCTAGATACATAAATATATAAAATGTATGGACCATTACATTAGAAGATAAAAATATATGGCATACTAGTCACTAATATTATATAAAGCTTTACATTTACCTTTTAAAAGGGTACATCCATTGATATTGTACAGGTCCATCTATCGTTGCCTCATATAGAAGGTGTACAAGAAGATGTTCCATTGAGTCAAATAATCCGGGAGGAAATATAAGTTCTAACTTGTACAAGATTTGTGGGATGTCTCTCTCTAATCTCTCCATGTCATCAACTCGTAGAGTTGTAGAAGTAAGATCTTTGAAAAATAAGCTCAATTCTGTAAGTGCTTGCCACACATTACTAGGAAGTAGTTCGCAAAAGGCAATATGCAATAGTCGTTTCATGAACACGTGACAATCATGACTTTTTATGCCATATATCCTTTTCGCATTTTTGTCTGGACATCTACCCAAATTGGAAACATACCCATCTGGAAACTTTAAGCCTTTCACCCAATTGAACAAGATAGCTCTTGCTTCCTTGTCTATCGTATAATTGCATCCCATGTACGTAATGATGATAAGGTGTCAATTACTACTATTTATCTTGCGGATGATGAAAAATTGTGGTGGTATACAAGAATAGATGAAAAAGTAAGTGCTGAACGTCCTAAGATTGATTCGTGGGAACTTATGAAAAAAACAGTTGAAGGATCAATTCTTCTCTCGCAATGCAGGTTGGATTGCTAGAGATCGTTTGAAGACTCTAAGGCAGACCGAATATATTAGAGACTATGTGAAGGAATTTTCTTCTTTGATTCTGGATATTAATAACATGTCCGAGGAGGATAAATTGCATAATTTCCTTATGGATTATGGAAATGGGCACATAATGAACTACAAAGCAGAACACTAAAGATCTTCCTAGTGCAATTGCGGCAACAGATGCATTGACAGATTTTCGTTTAGGACAAGATGATGCTGAAAGTGCTTCTATTTCTTCTAAGTCTAAAATGAAAGACAAAGTGAAGGATTGAAAGAAAAAAGATCCTAATGTTGAAGACAAGGTCAAAGAAAAGGAAAAACAAAGAGGTTGGATCATCCAAAGGCAAAGAAAAAGCAAAGTTTGATGGTTGCTTTATTTCTGATGGACCACACATGGAAAGAAACTGTCCATAATGGGCAAATTGTCAATTGTTTATTAGATGCGAGTGATCATGTTGAACCAAATGCGGAACCAATAGCATATGCTAATCCTATGAGTGTTATGTTAGCCAAAAATGATGATGTTGTATCTCAATTTATTTCATCAAGGGCGAGGAAGAAAACTGGAGGGGTGGTCTGTTAGACCCCTGATCTAGGTCACTCAATTAAATGGAAACATGGAAAAGGTAAAAGCATGTTAACCTTGTCACTTGTATAAGCCAAGGAAACAAACATGCAAGGCTAAGTTGGCGACGGACTGTTGACGAAGCTATGATGTGCACAATGGCACCAGGGCCTGATTTCGAAGCAACAAGTGAGGACCAAGGACTTGAAGGCAAGAAAACTTGGTGAGGACTTGACCAGATGAAAGCTTACCAATTTTGTGTGGGCATTTCATTGATACTCAAATAAAGAACAAAGGCAAACTACTAGCAAGGCTAAGGCAACAATGAAAGGACATTGATGTCAACGTGGGATGAAGCAATGACATAGATTTATGACCGTGGCGTGGCAGCATTGAGTGGGAGAAATGCAAGGCTGAAAAGTCTAAGTATGACAGTGTTAAACATGGGAGCACCTCGTCCTAAAGGCAAGCAAAGTCAAAGCTGACCGGCGGTTACAAAACACATGCCAAGCACATGACCGGCGATTACAAAAAGTGCAGCATTATCTCATTTCGTGTGGAACTTGTTTTTGGTCCTTGTTTGAATTATTTTGAATATTCCAAGTAGTTGTGGGGTGTAAACTACATAGGATAAGATTAGGTTAAAGACAACAAGTGTTTTATTCTTATTACGCTACTTGTCGATAGTTGGCTGCACATAGTATTATAAATGTGCAGGATGCCTTATAGTGTAATTTGGGTTTGATTGTTCTAAGTATTATACTAATTAGAGTGTCAAATCTAAGTTAAGGTCTAGCGTTATCTTATAGTGCCAAGGTTGTGGGAGTGTTCTTGTATTCACTTTATTAATACAAGTTGGAAATTAAGTTTTCTGTAAAGCTGGTCGCCTTTGTCTAATTTTATATTTTCGTGGCTTAATCATATTGTTATATACTGTTTTATTTTGTTTAAAATGTCCAAGATTTTGTCTAAAAAACGTTGCTGCCTATTTTTTGAGTTAACACCAAAACAGTCATAAATTTTGGCTAAGTGTTGAAAGGCTGAAGTCGACAAGGTTGTTGGCTGCCAAAGTGGGTTAAATCAGTGAACTATTTATGTTCTTAGATCAGGCCCTTACAATCAAAATTAATTATTTTCTAACTCAAATATAGAACTTCAAGATATTCATTTTTAAACTTATATACCCAATGATATGCATATACGCACAAAGTGTGTGCCTAGAAACTAGTTATTTATTTATATAAATGAGAACCTTAGACCCGCCTACTTGGCCTCACCAGAATCAGGGATTCCCTTTTAAATTTATTTTTTTCCAAAATCAGCCTTCCCCTTTGTTGAAAAGATATGACTTTTATGAATAGTTATAACTTTTACGAAAAGTTGTGACCTTTTTTTAAGAATTGTGACTTTTATGAAGAGTTGTGACTTTCATGAAATGTTGTCACTTTAATGAAAGGCTATGACCTTTTCGAAAGGTTGTAACTTTTCCAAAGAATTGTGACCTTTCTGATAAGGCACAATAAATATTTGTTCACACTACCCTTTGTTGTCTATAAATAGAAAAATTTCCAAAACAACAAAAATTCTGAACTACTTCTTCTTCTTTTTTGTTCACAATTAAATATTCGTGTACTTGCTCATGTTGAGTGGCTCACTACACCATATTTTTGGGTATTAACACACTGGTACATAGAATCATTTTATCCTGAGAGGATCTATTCCTTTAAACCCCGGGTACTAGAGGGGGATAATTTTCTTAAGGGTACACTATGCATTTATTGGGCTTGGTTTTTTTCCTACTGTTTCATTCTATCGTTAAAGATCTCGATATTTTTTTACAGTCATTAATTTTTACTCTTGTTATTAATTTTTGTTTTTGAGTACATTTTTTAAACTTTATTATTTATGTTTCTGCAAAGTTATTGTTATAAGTATTTTTTAGTATAAATTAAATAACCCACGTTAATTGAGTATTCATGGAAGTTTTCTCAACTAAAATTGTTGAAGGTACGGTAAAACAATTCCTTAAAGATCTGTACTATCATATCTTAAAGACAAAATTTAAATTTGTATGTCATTATAAGCATATAAAGACCTTAAAAACTTTGGCACACCTTGATGTGCGATGAAAACCAAGAAAAGAATTTAAAAACTTTTGACGTAAGTTCAAGGATGTGTCGGATGACCTATAGAGGAGTATGACTAGACTACATCCTCTTTTAATCCCAAATACATTGATAAATACACAATAAATTAATTGCTCATATTCAATATGAGGTATGTACATATTTCTCAAGTTTATTGCAAGGTGTAATTACTTTTCTTGGAGTAATAGATGTGTTTCTCGACATTGTGATTGGAATAGAACTGTAGTTTCAAATTGAACTTTAGAACAATACTGGTATGTTGATTTTGAAAAAATGCCCAAACAAATTGAATAGTTTTTTTTGTAATATTATTCCGTTTAAAGTATATATAATAAGTTTAATTGTTGTCTAATATGATACATTCTCCATTTTATTTTAATTTAAATAATTACTTATGATATATTTAAATAGGAACATTAAAATGATATATGTTGGCATCTTTTGCAGAGCAATGATACATGTGTGTTGATGTATTTGTTCATTAGGTTGAAGTTAGGATATGTTATTTAAGAGTTTAGTTTAATCATTACACTATTAATGTTATGTAGATTAGAATTCTCAAACCAATAAGTTAAATGACTTTAATCTACATATAGTTCGGAGCGTTAAAAATATCCATTTACAGGGTGATATCTTTGAACTTTGTGGTTTGAATTATGGGAATTGAATGACTGAATTCCCCATCAAAGTAGGAAGAATTCCAATTAATAAAAACCTAAATAAATAAATAAAAAGATCTAATTCAAAACATGAGTTTAAAAATCACAAAAAAAAAATAGAAGTTTTGACCATAGTGATGAAAAATAATATTCCCTTCGTTGATGACCTAGTTTGACTTGGAACGGAGTTTAAGAAAAGAAAGAAGACTTTTTAATCTTGTGGTTCTAAATTAAAGTTCTATCAAATGTACCAAAATGCCCTTTAATCATGTGGTCTTAAACATGTCATGTGGAAAGTTAAAGTTAAAGTGTTGCCAAAAAAGGAAAGGGGTCATTCTTTTTGAAACAGACTAAAAAGGAAATAGGGTCATTCTTTTTTAAACTGAGGGAGTAATAAAAGAATTTAGAGACCTTGAACACGAGAAAAACTCTTGAAATGATGGATAAAATGACTATACCACTTTTTCAAAAGATAGATAAAGAGAATGAAATAATAAAAGATATTTTTTAATCTTTGATTAGATTTACTATTCAAGTATTCAAATCTAAGATAACGAAAATCTAGACTAAAATGAAGAAGTAATAAAAAGATATATATTAAGATTAAGAATCAAATCTTTTTTATTGTTGGATTAAAGAAATATTATGGTTCTCCTTTGGATAAAATATTCTCGTCAATTCAGTGTACTCACTAATAAAGACAAATATACCAAATGATTAAGGGTAAACTTATTGAGTTAGTTCACAACCGCGCGAAGCACAGGTAGTTTACATAGTTTAATATATACCTAAACGGATAACATCAATACTCATTTTCTTTTCTTTTCTTTTTTAAATTTTAGTGAGGGTTAAGTTATTTTGACTTTTAGTTTGTGATCTTATTTGATTATTCTTGAAGTCAAGTCATGGACAATATGGATATTCATAGTAGGGAAATTTTCATATCTGAAAAAGTGAAAAAACTTAATTAGCTTTCATAGCTACAGTTTACCTAATTGCACCTTATAGGTATAATTTTATTTGTTATGGGACCAAGAAGTGATAGAGTCATTTGGCGATTTCACCAATCATTTTGTATCTTCACTCATCAAAGAGAACGAGAATAACCTCAACCTCGTGGAAGCATGTGAGATTTTTTAAAACACAAACAGTCTACACACCTCCACAGAATTTCAAAGGTGTTCATGGCGGTCCTCATGAGCTAAACCTCCCAAACATTCCTCTTAGTTGGAGCAATTGTAGCTACAATCCAGTTACATGAAACACTGTCCTCCCGGTTATGGGAGGTGTCCGGATGGCTCCCGTAGTTTGAACAATATTGACGTGCATATCATTCAAATCAACCATGTCATTTTGACCATAATGACTATCATTTTCATTACCATGGTCACTCATTGTATCTGCCGGCGCCATTTTTGTAACACTGAAATGTACTCTCTAAAACTAACTAAATGAGACATTGTTCGTAATCATTAAAAATACTAAGAGTTGGAATCATGACTTTTTTCTCTTTTAAGTAAATCTACCACTCATCATGTCTTTAATGAGGTGTTACAAGGTGGTTATTATTAGAGCCTGTACTCATAAGTTGCTTGAAGTTATTGGATTTTGAGAAATCTTGTGTGGCAGGGTGTGACTTTTCTCTTTTAAGCAAGGAAGTTTTCACGTAAGCAGTTGTGTTCTTTATTTTAAGCATTTACCCTTTTTGAAATTATTTAAACAATCAAGGGACCTGATATTTTAACTCATGGTGGATTCATTAAAGTCAACAAATATAAAGTCTGTCATTTCATGGAGAATCAGGTGGACATTTTTAAGATATGATTTTATGCCCTCGGTGGTGCACATCATTTATTTCTTCTAAGATCTATACATAGAACAAGAAGAGGGGGAGGATAACCTAAACCTCCGTTAATAAGCATTAATATGCAGCCTTGGAAACAGTTCATGTACAACAAAAACTAAAGAAAGACTGATCATAGATAGTGAATCAGAATCTTTCTTTTTTTTGCATTTCTTAGGTAGGGCATCCAAATGACATCAATGGTGTACATACTAGCTGCATCTTTTGGGAAATCTTTAGGATTAAAAATCAAGACGTCTTTGCTATATAAATAATATTTAGCTAGTACGTCTGCCACTTGATTCGCCTCTCCGAAGCAATGTCGAACTATCACATTGGCCTGCAAATTCATTCTTCTAGTCTCCATAATAGTATCCCGCAGTTTCCAGGCCATTTGAGATTTATCCTTAATCATATTGGCTATAAAAGGGGAATCACATTCTAAAATAAAGTCTGGATAGCCATTTTCCACGCACAATTTGGCTCCAAATAGGCTGCTTTGGCATCTCCAATATTGCTCGTACCTCTCCAATATGTTTTGCGACGGTGACTATTAAATTGCGCATTGAATCCCTTATAATACCAGCTACACCAATCAATCCTTCAGAGTTGCAACTGCCATCAATATTGACTTTTACCCAATTATATTAGTTTTTTCCATAGAACAACAATGTTATCAATTTTAGGCCTAACTGCCTAAGAGACATAATAGTAGAACATAGATCTGGCCACTGACAAGGCCAATCTCTATCACCTACCATTTTTTTTATCTATCATCTATGGATAATATTCCTTTTCTTTTAATGCAAAGGATAAATTACATCTTTTAAATCTCCGTAATTAATCTATGTGAACATTGCTAAGTTGTTAGTATATGTAAAATAGGAAGTAAATTTCTCATTAATAATTCATATTTATCTCAAGTGTCAGTTTCTTAACTTCGTAAGGAAATATTCAAAAGACTTGAAGTTACTTTTGTATTATGAAAAATTTATCATTAAAATAAAAGTTATGTTTCATTACATTGATTATACGTTAGTTTCTAACATTCTTTTGATGGATAAAATGTAAATGATTTTCCTATTTAAGGAGTATTATTTGGGAGCTAAACACACAGAAGAAAAATCAAGTCCTTTCTTTCATTTACTATCTCCCTCAACAATTTCTTTTATTGGCTTGAATAATCCTTCTTCCTATTGTGGATTTCTGGGCAATTATTTTTGCGCAACTTCAAACTTTCAGCCATGAGTGCACGTGTTTGAAAGTAACTGTGGAACCTTGGGGAGCGACCTTGATAGAAACCGATGTTTTTACTGATTAAAAGCAATAAAAAATACAAAGAGAGACACAAGTATCTCGTATCTCGTAGAACAGTAAAAATAGAATGAGAAACAAGTATCTCGTATCTCTTAGAACAACCTTTTCTGCATTTAAAAATATATTACCATCTGTCTACTAATTTACTAGATCTCCTATTATATAATAGATAACTGATAACTACTTTATAACTATTTAAGATAAGGATAGATAACATCTAGTACCCATAAAAAAATTGCCAAATAACAGTAAGAAACTGCTAACTCCTAATAACGGTAAGAAACTGCTCATCGCTCCATGGGTGAAACCTCTAGTAATTTTAGAAGATGCAAATCAGTATCTTCATTTATCTTTCTTCGCTTCTTCCTCCTTGAATAAGTATGGAAGATACGTGCCTTATCAATACACCCCTCCTGGAAAGACGACTTGTCCTCAAGGCGACAATCTGGTTTGCTGCTAACAAAGATTTTTGTCCATATGGCTGAATACGTAAAACAGAAGCATCACTAATATTAGAAGAGAGGTCGATGTGCTTATAATCTTCCTTCATAAGGTTTTATATTGCATCTCTAGGCAACATCTGTTCTTCAATGTCTGTTTGTAAAGATATTGGTGTGAGTGTTTTCTGAGGAACATCTTGCAGTTTGTAAATTTCTCATTCAATTGGAAGATTAGGAACATCTCATTCCAATTGAATTGTATTTTGTTCAAGGATGCTAGCCATTGTATACCCAACACCATGTCTCTGTCACTAAAGGAAAAAAGGGAAGAAATTGGGCTTTATGATCAAAGATAATTCAAAGAGAGAGACATTGACTCAAAGATAATTCAACCTCATGCTCTGATACCAAGTTTGTCGCATCCGGGTTTACCCCCTAGACGTAATCGGCGGCAGCGTCCTCTTCGAGGACTAAGACTAGCCTCTTAGTTTACATCATTACATTCATAGGTCAAATTTAGCGGAAAATTTAAAACTTTTCACTACTTCTACTTGGAGGTTTACATAGACCTCTACATACACATAACATATATATCTATATATATATCCGTATCGAGTATACATAGGCCCTTCGTATAGGAAGGTTATATAGCCTTCTACTCTTATTGCATAAGTACATATATAAGATAGAACATATTGTTCAAAGATTGTCTCATCTCATAACCATCTAACACGATTAGCAATTTAGGCATAGCCCATACATCACTGTAAATAGAGCCACATATAGGCTTTATACAATCCCTATTCAAATGAAAGGAGATAGAACATAAGAGTCTTAAAACTAAAACAACATCATAAGCTCAATATTGGCATCGCTCTCGGAAAGGTGAGGACCTACCCACTTGGATGAATGAGAAACTCCAAGCCTTCTTCAAGGTCGTCTCAAATAGCCCTCAACGACCGGAACCTAAAATGTTTGGGGAAAAGGGAGAAAATGGGGTTAGTATGCGACTTGTACTAAGTATGAGACCATATGCACATATAAGATCAAATCATGCAAAAAGGGACATTTTATCAAACATGCTACTTTATTCTTTAAAAACCTTATGCATCATCAAGGAAAACATACAATTTAAGAAGGCATATTCATCAAGTCAAAGCGAATAACATACTTTAACCCATAATCTAATATAACCCTATCATCAAGTAATTACATCACAAGCATGGATAAGAGTTCATCATATCAAGCAAGACTACTACTCATGAACCCTCATAAAGGAAACAAGTGCAATAACCAAGCAAAGCCCCATAACCTTACTCAATCAAGTGAGCCAACAAGAATCATGACTAATATTCATCTTCACATAACATAACCTTCTAAAGATATACAACATCATACTTTTAACAGCATAGACCAATTACATGTTCATAAGAGTATCAATCACCATATAGTATCATTTACATGTAAAGTCATCATACTATCATATTTTGCATTCATTATAATATACATACATACTATCAACCTTTTAAAGCTTCCATCAAGGCAAAATAGTGCAAGACATAGGTAGAGTCCCATACCCCTACCTAGGCTAAGTCAAACCTCTCAAGTCACCTTAGTTAGTTTATCCTTCATTTGTTCATTTTAATTTAGGGAAAACTTGCCTTAAACGACATAGATCACAAGATCTAAGTGTGGAATCCGGTGTCGTAAAACCTTTGTGGAATCCGGTGTCGTAAAACCTTACACCGATGGAAGGTGGTCTACCGGCCAAATAAACCAAACATAAACGTAGCTTTCTAGGTGGATACACTAGCTAGTCTTCCTATGGGGGCAACATAGTTCAAGAACTAAGAGATAGATATTCTCCTTCGACATACCACTTGGCAATTTGGGCCTCCTCTCATGGGAATCCATTGGATGAGTATCCCTCTTTGGGGACTCAACACCACATGTAGAACTATAGGGTGAATCTTCCTCTTTGGGAAGCCATCACCTCCCATTGTCAAGTTCACTCGGTGCTAAGATAAGTCCCTTTATTGAAATGTCTTTAATGTCTTTATTAATCATCATATCTTATTGTAGGTCATAGGGTCTAACCCTTGTATAATCATCATCATCATAGCTCAATAAGAATTGTATGAGTATAGTCCTTTCATCGCAATTCATGTAAGTGAGATTAGTATATTTTCATTTTCATTCATAATAAGGCACATTGGTAAATCATTCACCCTCCTTATAACATTTACATCTTAATACAATACCTCACAATCATAATAAAGTCATTTCAATTCAACATCATACCACCGTATCAATCCTAATACAAGGCATACTCCAATACAACATCATGACTTAATCACAATTTGAAGTAAAGGATATAGATCATATGACTTACCAAGTCTCCTTCATAGTTCATCATCAAGGTCTTACCATAAACCCTCAATTCAACACAATTTGGGTGTACATCATCATAAGTCAATAATCAACATGATAACAAGACTAGAAGAATCACTACACCACAATTCAATACTAGATCATAGCTTAAGACAAAATACTTAGGTCAATTCACTTTATAACCTAGATCATCTCCTCAAGAATTAGTACGAAAGACTACAAATCACCCGAATATTTTCATGATTAATGTATCAATATCATCTAATAGTAATTCAACCAATAACCAAGTCAATTGAACCAAATACAACCTAATTCATATCAAGGTCAAACCTAGGGTTAAGGGTTAAGGGTCATCTTCTACAAACTAGACCAAACCATCAAGATATATCATAATTAAGTTAGAATACATGTTAATCAATTCATATTATCCAATAGAAAACATAAACAAACCAATTCATAGACATAATTTTCGAGATTGAGAGAGGCCCACATGAAAACTCAACTTTTGGAAATACTTTGAAGGAACCCTTTGAGGAAACAGGTCTCAAAGGTGAATTAGATCCCTTACCTCAATGTTTGATGAAGAATTTATGGTGAAATCGTCCCTCTACATCCCCCAAATCCCTCCCCTAGCTTGTCTTCAATGGTGTCTTCCAATAGAGAGAGAAAGAAGAGAGAAGGAAGAGAGTTTTGTTTTGAGAGTTGTAATTAGACTAATGGGGTTGGGGTCTTTATATGGGGGTTTAATTAAGTTAATTATTCTTTCCTTAATACCTAACTAACCACCAAACCCCTTAATTAATTGTTTTAAACTAAGTTAAAACATGCAGCAAAAACAGGCCACTCACAGACGGAACCCCGTCGATGCCTCGTTGCTCAATCGACGAACCAACCCCCCTTCCATACTGCACGTCCGTCGATGAGTTCAGAGAGTGTGCAAATGAGACCCTTCAACAAATGGGCTAAGTGTTGGTCGAAGGATGGCATCGACGCCCCTTCGATCAACACATGCCCCGTCGTCTGCCTCTCGTGGGTGCACACTGCCAGACAGTGTTTCACTCCATTTGCAAGGGTCCTCCTCAAGGGCCCTTCGTTGGTCCTTGGGGAGTCATACCTGGATGTTTAGACTATGAATCAACTTACACCCATGTTATACACCCTTCCACCAATTTTCATCTATTTACAACTCCTAAAAGCTAGTCAAATAGGCTAAGGCACGCTAGTACCTCCTTGAACTACTTTCCGGACGTCAAGGACATTCTTGAACATTTTGGTTTCTAGACTTCCTAAATGACTTATAAACATTATAATGGACCTTAAAACATTGTCTAGATCTTATGACACTTATGTTAGGCTCTACAAGTTGGATTTTCGAAGTGTTACAACCCGTTTTGCAAATTCTTGTCTATACTCAAACACTGATCTAGTCTGTAGGATACTACACAGATGTTCATCTGGATTTTGAAACTCAGCGGGTCCATAATTTTCCTGCATAACTTTCACCAACTCATCCCAGTAATAAATGGTTCTTTCACTGTTAATCCAAGAAAAAAAATCCAATGCATCTCCTTCCAAATACATTGAAGCCACATCAACCTTGCAATCATTAGGCTTTTGATAATTTTTCAAATACCACTATGCTTTAAAAATACAACCTCGAGGATCTCCTCCCTCATACTTAGGGAATTCCATCTTTGTGTACGAACATCGATAATTTTCTTTATGCCCCCAAAAGCTATCAACCTCACTCTCTTCTTGTAAAACTTCAGATTTTCCATGCTGATTTTGCAGGTTTTGTGCTTTTAATGCATCCACATCAGAATCCAAAGCGTCATTGGCTCCAAATTTTACTGCTATAGTAGTTAATTGCTGGCCAATCTGATCAGGAGTTAGACATGATAGGTTCGCTGTGGGAAGCGTTGGTTCGTGTGTTAACCATGAAATATCTTACAGATCTGATACCAATGATAGAAACTAATGTTTTTATTGATTAAAAGCAACAGAAAATACAAAGAGAGACACAAGTATCTCGTATCTCGTAGAACAGTAAAAAACTAGAAACAAAAACAAGTATATCGTATCTCTTAGAACAACCTTTTCTGCATTTAAAAATATATTACCATTTGTCTAATAATTTACTAAATCTCCTATTACAACTGATAACTACTTTATAACTATTTAGGATAAGGATAGATAATTTCTAGTAACCACATAAAAACTGTCAAATAACGGTAAGAAATTGTTCATCGCTCCATGGGTGAAACCTCCAGTAATTGGAGAAAATGCAAATCAGTATCTTCTCATATCTTTCTTCGCTTCTTCCTCCTTGAACAATTATCAAA
Source organism: Solanum sitiens (assembly GCA_016801875.1). Lineage (NCBI taxonomy): Eukaryota > Viridiplantae > Streptophyta > Magnoliopsida > Solanales > Solanaceae > Solanum > Solanum sitiens. Next base: position 845,875 of record JABWTJ010000348.1, on the reverse strand, counting down.
GATACGTGCCTTATCAGACCGGCTACAATGATTTGCACAGGAGTCGAGCCAAAATCGCTTTCAAGACAGTGGCTTGCCACGACACAATACTTGTGATAAGTTATTTGTTACTTCATAATTCTGATCTAATATCAATATTGTAGTATTTTTCCCAACAATTTCAAAGCGATTTTCTAAAATACAATATTAATAAATGGCTATTTCTTTGAACAAAACTTTTAATTTGTCAAACTTGAGCCTTTGGATGAAAATAATTTTAAACGATGGTTACAAAAACTTTTAATTTTCTTTGAACAATTAGAAGTTCATTATGTTTTATTTAAAGAACCATCTATGAATGATTCTAACACCACTACTGATTCTAGCAGTGTAATGGTTGTTGATGATGTTAAAAAGAAGTTTGAAAATGATAACAAACTTGTGAGAGGACATTTGCTAAATTATATGATTAATCCTTTATTTGATTTAATTTTAACCTATAAATCTTCCAAAAAAGTATGGGATAGTTTGGAAAAGAAATATGGTGCTGATGATGAAGGAAAGAAAAAATTGTATTGTTGGTCAGTGGATTAAATTCCAAATAGTTGATAATATGTCAATAATGGAACAAGTTCACGAATATGAGAACTTAACTTCTGATGTTCTCAACAAGTACATGAGTATATGTGAGATATTTCAGGCTAATGTTCTGCTTGGAAAATTCCACCATCTTGGAGTGATTATAGAAATCAATTAAAACATAAGAAAAAGAATTTAATTATCCAAGAACTTGTTAGTCATATGAGGATTAAAGAGCAAACCGTTTCAAAGATAAGATGGAAGAACTTTCTCTTAATTCTTCTAAAGCTAATCTTGTTGAATCTTTTGGTACTATTGTGGAAGACAGGTTCAAAGGCAAACAAAAGAAAGTTTCAAAAAATGAATATATGAATAAGAACAAAAATCAACTCAACAAACCGGAGAGACAAATTCAAAAATTTAAGGGCCCTCGTTTTAATATTACTTCTATTAAAAGACTTGGGAAAATGGAATTAATTCATATGATAAAAACTGATGATTTTTCTAAATGTCCTATGTGTAGAAGCAAAGCATGCCAAGAAACCTTTCAAATCTGTTATTAGTAGAAAGACTGAATTACTTGAACTAATACTTCAAATTTACCAGATTACAAGAACATTGTTAGCAAAGGTGGAAAAAAGTATTACATTACTTTTGTTGATGACTTTTCTAGATACACTAAGGTATATCTTCTTAAGTCTAAGATTAGGCTGAAAGCATATTTTTGAAATTCAAAGTTGAGGTGGAAAATCAATTAGACAGGAAAATTAAGAGATTTAGATCTGATAGGGACGGTGAATATAGTAATAAAACTCTAGAAGATTTTTGTGAGAAAAATGATATTATACATGAGGTTAGTGCTTCATATACTCCCCAAAAAAATGGTGTAGGCGAACAGAAAAATAGAACCCTTAAAGAAATGATGGATTCTATGTTTTTAAGATCTCGTCTATCTCACAATATGTGGGGAGAAGCAGTCTTGTCTGCATGTTATATTCTTAATAGAGTCTCGCATAAGAAGTTAGACAAGAACTCATATGAGTTCTGGAAAGGATTTGCTCCTAACTTGAAATTTTTAAAATTGTGGGGGTGTATGGATAAGGTTGGTCTACCTGATTTTAGACGCGTAACTGTTGGTTCTAAGACTTTCGATACTGTCTTTATTGGATATGCTCAAAATAGGTTGCATATAGATTTATGTCTCTAAGTGATCATTCTATTTGTGAATCTAGAGATACAAAAATTTTTGAGCATATTTTTCCTTTAATTATTAATGTGTCAAGTGATTTGCAAAATAATGCTTCTACATCTATGTCAATTTATTCTCATGTTGTGCCTTCTTCAAATGTTATTTCTAATGAGCATGAAAACAAACTCAGAAGAAGTAAAAGACGTAGAGTTGAGACTAATTTTGGTCCTGATTTTATCACTACTTTCTTAATTGAAAATTTTGATATTAATGTTTTAAATGATGAATTAGTGTCTATCTATTTAATAGAAGAAGACTCTAAAACTTATGATGAAGCAATGATATCAATAGATGTTATATTTTGGAAAGAGACTATTAAAAGTGAACTAGACTCTATAGTTTCTAATCATACTTGGGACCATTATCATTTGCCTAAAGGTTGTAAGCCCATAAGTAGCAAGTGGATATTTAAGAAAAAATTAAGACATGATGGTACAATCATATATATATATATATATATATATATATATATATATATATATATATATATATATTATATATATATATATATATATATATATATATAGATAGATAGAGAGAGAGAGAGAGAGAGAGAGAGAGAGAGATAGAGATAGAGAGAGAGAGAGACCCGCCTACGTGGCGCCACCACAAACAAGCATTCCATTTTAATTTATTTATTTCCAAAATTAGCCTTTTCCTTTCATGAAAAGTTGTGACTTTTATGAAAAGTTCCGACTTTTATGAAGAGTTGCGACTTATATGAAAGGTTGTAACATTTATGAAACTTTATGACCTTTATAAAAAGTTATGACTTTTCCAAAAAATTGTGACTTTTGCAGACAATTAGCATTTGTTCACATTACCCTTTGTTGTCTATAAATAGAGGGGTTTCCTCTTCTTATCAAAATAACAAAAATTTCTCCTCTTCTTCTTCTTCTTCTTCTTCATAGTTAAATATTTGATTCAGAAAAAAACTCTCTTCTTCTTCTTCGTTTGCACCATTAAATATTTGTGTTCTTTGCTCCTGTTGAATAGCTCACTGACAAGGAGACACGCTACATTCAGTGGGCTTGATATTTTCTTTTTATTTCATTTTATTATTACAGATCGTGGTATATTCTTTTACAGTAATTAATTTATGCTTATGATATTAATTATTGTTTTTGACTACATATTTTAAAATTCGTTCTTTATGTTACTGTAAATTATGAATATAAGTATTTATTAGTACAAACTATATAAATATAACTATGCAGATTCACAAATAACTATTTAAAGAATACACTTATTTACAACATTCTTCAAAGAAATATTTTCTTCTTCAAAATAGATCAAGCCTAATAATTTGTATGATTTTTTGTTGTTGTCATAATAATGTTAATATTAATAGGAGTAAAAAAATAGAAAGTCAAATGATAGAATTAAAACTAGCAATAAATTATACTTATATGATAGACAATGATGACTATTCTGTCACACCAAAGTACTATTTTTGAATTTTTTTCTCATTATCCCTTACTTCTCTTTCATCCTTTTCAAGGATCCTTAATATTTTGTTTGTGCAAAACTTCAATTCCAAAATACTATCATAACTATCTTACATATCAAATTTGGATTTTGGAAGATTGCCTGTTAATTTTAAAACACATAATGACTACATATATATATATATTTAAAAACATTATAATAATATTTTGAAAGTAATTGATAGTGTTATTATACTATTATGAAACTAGGAGAATATAGTGTTATGATTTGTAATTTTTCCTTTTCTTTTAATATAACAAATGGTAAAATAGAATTGAATAACCTATATACTCTTAAAAACGGATTTATATAAAAATACTAAATAAAAATACAAGAAAAATTCTATTCTAATAAATTTTGAAGAAGAATATTCTGACCGCGTGAAGCGCGGGCCCAGTTACTAGTTGATAAATATAAGGGTATACTTGTGATTAGAGGTTTTAACCAAAAGGAAGGTGTTGATTACTTTGATACTTATTCTCTTATGACTAAAATAAAAACCATTAGGACTCTTATTGCTTTAGTCGTATTCATGATTTAGTGGTACATCAAATGAATGTTAAAACAACATTTCTAAATGGTGATTTAGAGGAAGAGATCTATACGACTCAACCTGAGGGTTTTGTGGTTCCAGGACAAGAGGATAAAGTATGCAAACTGAGAAAGTTCTTGTATGGACTAAAACAAACACCTAAAAATAGTATGAAAAATTTAATATCACATTAGTTGATAATGACTTTGTTGTAAATTCATCTGAAAGATGTGTTTATTCTAAGATGATATGTAGATTGTGTCATTATATGTCTCTATGTAGATGACATGTTAATATTTGGTCCTAATGTGAATGTTATTAATGAGACCAAGAACTTTTTGTCTTCTAAATTTGAGATGAAAGACCTTGGTGAAGCAAATGTGATTTTGGGAGTTAAAATCAAAAGAACTGCTAATGGTTTCTCTTTGTGTCAGTCTCATTACATTGAAAATATGTTGAAAAATTTTGATTGTTTCGATGTAGTTCCAGTGAGAACTCCTTATGATCCTACATACACTTGAAGAAGAATAAAGATTCTAGTGATAGTCGACTTGAATATGCTAAAATAATTGGAAGTGTAATGTTTCTCATGAACTATACTCGGCCTGATATAGCTTATAATGTTAGTAGATTGATTAGATATACTCACAATCCCAATAGTGAATATTGGAATGCTCTTCATCGGTTGTTAAGGTATTTGAGAGGTACTATGATCTGGTGTTTGCATTTTTACAAATTTCCTGCTATTTTAGAAGGTTTTTCTTATGCAAACTGGGTAACTGACAATGATGAGGTTAGCTCCATCAGTGATTATGTGTTTACTTTGGGTGCAGCTGCTATTTCGTGAAAGTCACAGACTTGTATAGCACGTTCTACCATGGAATCAGAATTCATTGCTCTCGAGTTAGTAGAGCAAGAAGTTGAGTGGCTGAGAAATCTTTTGGCTGATATGCCTTTGTGGGAAAGACCAGCTTCACCAGTCTCTCTTCATTGTGACTCACCGGCAGCAATTGAAATTGCCAAAAAATAGTGTGTACGATGGAAAAAAGCGACATATTCGCATCAGACACGGTGCGGTTAAACAGTAGTTGAAACTGGGTGTTATTTCCGTGGAATATGTAAGGTCCGAAAGAAATTTGGTAGATCCTATGAACAAGAGATTGACAAGGAAAATAGTCCTTGAAACGTCGAGGGGGATTGGGTTGAAGCCCATTGATTGAGGTAATGTGGTGGGCCTGTTAGGCCTCAATATTCACCACATTTTCTATACATATGGCATGAGACAATGTTTTATAAGGTTGAGCGTATTTTGCTCTTAATGATTCTATAGCCTGAATGTGGTTTATTTGACATATACTTGATGGAATCACCTAAGTGAGTGTGAAGGTGTGGTCTCATTTTATGAAAGAATTGGGTCGTATTTCTAGAGTACTCATAAGACCCAAGGTGTGTGTGCATGACCATAAAAGCACTTTTTTGTATCGCAGAGTTTGCATCAATTTAGTTCAAGAGTACTTCACTTTGTGGATATGTGTTGTTGCCTCATTTCACTATGTGTCAATTCAAATCGAAAGATATTGACACTTAAGTACATGTTCCTTTCTTTTGCCCAGAAATTATTCTTATTCTTTATCTTTGCATTAGTGGGGGATTGTGGATAATATTCCTTTTTTTAATGCAAAGGATAAGTTACTCCTTTTAACACTATGTAATTAATCTATGTGAACATTGCTAAGTCGTTAGTATATGTGAAATAGGAATGTTACTTCCTCATTAATGGTTCATATTTATCTTAAGTGTCATTTTCTTAAATTCGTAAGAAAGTATTGAGAAGACTTGAAGTTACTTTTGTTTTATGACAAATTTATCATTAAAGTAAGAGTTATGTTTCATTACATTGATTATATATTAGTTTCTTGCATTCTCTTGATGGATGAAATATAAATGATTTTCCTATTTAAGGAGTATCATTTGGGAGCTTAACACAGATAAGAAAAATCAAGTCCTTTCTTTCATTTACTATCTCCCTCAACAATTTCTTTTATTGGCTTGAATAATCCTTCTTCCTATTATGGATTTCTGGGAAACTGTTTTTGTGCAACTCCAAACTTTCAGCCACGAGTGCACGTGATTGAAAGTAACTGTGGAACCTTGGGGAGCGACTAGCTACAACGATTTGCGCCGGAGTCGAGCCGAAATCCCTTTCAAGACAGTGGATTGCCACGACAAAGTGTTTGTGATAAGTTATTTATTATTTTATAATTCCAATTTAATATCAATATTCTAGTATGCTTTTTCCAACATCATCTAATATGGGAAATAATTTGATGCTTCGACCGACGACCTAGCATAGGAAATTCTCTTAGAGCCATACTTGACCACACACAGTTCCCAAAAAATAAGGATAGGAGCAATTTTCAGAATTCGTTGATGCAATGAATGAAGAGGTTTCATAGACCACCATCGAGAAAAGAAACATACAATAAATCCAGGACCACAAGGAATACAGAAAGGATCACCAAAAAAATTCCATATGCTACTCACTGGTACAAAAGGAATGATGGCTTGTTTCATCCACGGGGATTCGACAACAATGGCATGTAGAGGAGAAGTCTACCAAATTTATCCAAGCTGACCATTCAGAATAATATCTTTGACTGGTCGGAGTGGAGGACTGTCATCAATAGTAATAATATATGTAATAGCCCCCATACCGGTCCAATTGTCCCACCATAAGCTTTCATTTCCAGAGTTAACCTTCCATAACATGTTGTCTTCGGTGCATTCTTTGACTTGGTTCATTTTCATCCAACACGGAGAGTGCCCCCACATCCATTTCCAGTTAACCGGACGTATATATTTGCAATACTTAGATTTCAAAGTTAAGCATTAATGATATCCATCATAGCCCTGAACCCAACACCACCTTCATCAATTGGAAAGCATAAATATTTCCATGAACACCAGTGGTATCTTTGTTCCCCATCACTAGTTCTCCAATAGAATCTACTCAGTGGTCTTTCAACCTGTTTAAGGACTGATAATGTAAGACATGCTTAATCGATGTAGCTCGTCCCCTAATGGAGAGGAGCTTTTTTTTCCATATTGTAGTTCCTTTATTAATTTTAGATACCATATCACTGAAAATGGAAATCAAAGTTTTTCCGATGTACAAGGGGCAACCCAACTATGTTATAAGAAATTTCTTATGTGTATAGCCAGTAATCCCTTTTATTCTATCTATCTCATCCGTAATAGTCCTTGCAACAATCAAGAAACAACTTTTTTCCTCATTAATCTTCAGGCCACAACCTGCTTTATAAATTCGAACTTGTTGCTTGATTAGTTTCAAGGAATTTTGATTACCTGAAGAAAAGAAGGAGAATATCGTCAGCATAAGATAAATGATTAACTTGAGGGCCTTGTCTTATCATTATAAAACCTTTAATAAGTTGATTAGTATTCAAATGGTTTAGAATCTTAAAAAGAATTTCAGCTCTCTAAACGAAAAGAGCATTTTTTGTAGTGCTCCCACTAGTGATAACACTCCTAATGAATAATGCTCCAACTGGTTATAACACTCAAATTACCCCAAATGAGTGAAAATCTCTCACTCATCAACACGTTTAAAAGAAAATTCCCCCAAATCCATCCCAAGAACCGTATTATGAATTTCCTGTTCATCCGGAGTTTTTGTGAGATCATCATTCTCATTTTGGGTAATAAGTTGCTCAATGAATTCCATACCTGGGGGGTTGGTTTGTCCATTTTATTTAGTAAGATTATTCTCAAACTGATGTATAGCCTCATAAGATATTTGTTGGTCACAGGTGACTTTCGTGATTTTTAATTCTATGTATTGTCAATCTCCTTCTCTTGTCATCGATAGTAGCATGAAAATATTTGCTATTAGAGTCTCCTTGTCCAATCCATCTAATGTTAGATTTTTGTCTGAGTATGGATTGATCATATTTCAACCACATGGTATATTGAGCATGTACATGGTGCATTTCAGATCTAGCATCTTCCCTATCATTATCAATATATTCATTCTGAAGATGTTGTAGATTTTCTTGCCATTCTTTCACCTTGTCATGCACATTACCAATAGTAGTTTTAGACCACTGACTGATAGTTTTGCTAAGCAGTTTAAGTTTCCACATACTATTACCCTGGATATCAACATTGCTTGAACCACATGTTTGAAGTCAGGATGTCAATCAAAACATTTAAGAATCTAAAGTATTTAATACTTGTAAATTCAACTTTAGAACATTTGACTAGCATAGGAATTCTACACTATTTCTCGAAAAGTTGGCAGCCCACTAATGATTAATGAAACTCTATCAAGTCTCTTCCAGATTCTCTTCCATTTTCCCTAGCATTACACCAGGTAAATCTAGGACCAGTAAAACCGGCATCTACCGCCACAATCATCCATACAATCTATGAAGTCCCAACTTTTCTGCATTCTATGAGGAATTCCACCTTTCTTTTCTCCGGTACTCATAATAACATTAAAATCTCTACTAATACACTAGGGAAGTTAAAATCACGATGTAAATGAGAATTGGTTACGTAAAAGGATAATCGACCAAATAGGTCTTAGCAAATCATCCCAATTTCTCCACAAATGTTTCTGTCAATGTGCTTCCATTGACAATTTTTGTAGTTACTACAATTATGTCATATGCCATCCCTTCCTGTAACAGTATAACAGTGTAATTTATCTTTTGAGTTCCTTTTCATAGCGTGTTTCCAACAAGAGCTGGGAAATTTTCATGATTAAGGCTTATTAGACTGACCTGGGCGCTCAGGAAGCGAAGAGCAGAGATCTCTGCAGATGTCACTCCACCAATGAAAATGACAAGAACCAGAGAACGCCTTCCATCAACAACTCTGGGATATCATCAATGGTATTAGAAAGTTTTTGAACTTCCAAGTTCCAAGAGATGATAAAAGAAATTTTAAGCTTTATGCTTTGCATAAATTAGCATCACGACAAATATAAGGTCCAGCAACTTTTCAAATGCGAAGAGCAAAGACAGATTAGAATAATAAGGTGCAACAAAACAATAACAGCTTAAAGGAGACATAAGGGTTAGGGAGAACTAGTAGTTTCTACAGCATAATGATATACAGCAGCCATCGCTGGCCACTGGGTGTCCCTCTAACATAAATTCTTTTTTGGGTCTGATCACACAACCCAAAATCCACAATCATTTACCTCGCTTCAATCTCAACCAATTAGAAAAATCATTCAAACAATCGTCTTATCAATATCACCTCAAGTTCACAACCAAACAGACTTTTCTCCATTTAGTAGCTTTTCCGATTTAAGTACTGATGGAAATGCATCTAAAAACTAACATTTCCTTTGTTTTAACTGTTCTATAGGAAGAATTGTTACAAGGCCAGTTAGTGGATGTTCTTTTGGTACATACTTGTCTGAGTTATGCAAAGACCCGTTTAACGAGTCCAGTGACGGACTACTAGAAAATCCACCGTGCAAATAAACAAGCAAAAATAACATATTAAGAGTTGTATGCCATCATAAGATGATAAAAGAAAATGGAAGAATCCATGTGAAGAACAAAACATAAACAGAAAGCTTAAAGTTTACCCTCTTAACATCTGAGTGTGGACCTGGCAGCAACTTCAATATTTCTTCAATAGGTCGCCATAGGAGATATCATTGGGACTGTATTTGTCAGAGATCAAAGTAGATATTAAAAATGATTACACTGGTGAGGCAATGATAATAATGACAGCTGTGCAAGAACTCCTTTAAAATCCATGGCCATATTCTTCGAGTTTCAAGAGAGACAAAAAGTCTAACCTTCTCACATACAACTGCACCACGAGGGACAAAATAAACAGAATACTCCCTTTGAATCCCCTCAGAAATATCATTATGGATATGTGTGTAAAGATTTTTAATAATTGTGAAAACATAAACAATCTAACATTTAGAAATCCTATCAATTATTCAGGATCGTAGAACTATATGATTTTCACATATATTTAATACTATGATATTTCAGTCAAGAATACATACCTGAATCTACCATTATAATTCTTGACTTGATTGAGTGGAAGTCTTTTCTTTTGGTTCTTTAGAAGTTGTTTCTATCTCTTGCGTTATACTTTATGTATAACTTTGATGGATAAGACTATATCTTTATGGCAGAGAGAGGACCCTTTAAATAGAGTGTGTTTAAACATTATTCCCACCTTTCCATCATGGTGAGTAGTGGAGATAATGGATAGTTGGAAGAGGTAATGAGTAAAGTGGAAGACTTAATGGGTAGTTGAAGTAACTTCTCCACTTTCCCACTTCCCCACTTCTCCACTTCTCTACTTCTCTACTTATCCAATTAGAATTAGAATTTAGTTAGTAATTAAATATTAAACCAAAATAATATTAATGTGAGTGGGTCATAAAACTAACATTCTCCCACTTGACACACGTAACATCATTTACTTAATGATTTAATAAACATTTCAATTACAATGTGCACATATACTAAATTCAATATTATTTGTTGTTATTAAGTAAATCAACTAATATTAGTCATGGCAGTTGTACACCACTTTATTTGGCATAATCCCTTCCATGCACAACAATATTAGTATATTGTCTAACCAACATTTCAAATGCATAATGGGTTCACCATAATGCTTAGAATATCTTTATTTAAAACAAAACATGTCATCATCATTCTCAACATAACGTATACAAGAGAAAACAGGTAATAACAGAAACATATATATAGTTGAGCTCAAAGTGTCAATTGCATAAACATAATATAATCTTTACATAAAGTCATTCATTGCTATTAATAAGACCCATTCTTTCAACATGTTCAACAAATGTTTTCGGCGGTAATCCTTTTGTCAAAGGATCAACAATCATAAGTTTGGTGCTAATATGTTCAATTGTCATTTTATGTTGCTGGACTTCTTCCTTAACTGAAAGTATTTCAATTCCATATGTTTGGCACCCTTAGAATACTTATCATTTTAAGAGAAGAAGACTGCTGCAGTATTATCACAATAAATTTTCAGCGGCTTGGAAATACTGTCGACTAGTCTAAGTCCTGAAATAAAGTTCCGCAGCCAATTAGCCTGAACTGTGGCCTCAAAGCATGCCACAAACTCAGTTTCCAGAATGGATGCAGCTATAACAGATTGCTTCGCACTCTTCCATGATATTGCTCCTCTAGCTAATAGGAACAAATACCCAAATGTGGATTTTCGTGTATCCACACAACCAGCATAATCTGAATCTAAATATCCAATCACATCAAGAGGATCAGATCTTTTATAAGTGAGCATATGATCTTTAGTTCCTTGCAAGTATCGCAACACTTTCTCCGCAGTTTCCAGTGATCCATTCCTGGATTACTTTGATAACGGCCCAACATTCTAACAGCGAAAATGATGTCTGGTCTAGTACATGTTTGGGCATACATTAGACTCTCAACTACTGATGCATAAGGAATATCATTCATTTGCTTACATTCCAATTCATTCTTTGGACATTGATTGAGACTAAATTTATCTCCTTTATGAATTTGAACGGGACTTGATGAGCATTTTTCCATTCTAAATCTCTCTAACACTTTATTAATATAGGCTTTCTGAGACAAACCTAATAATCATTGTGATCTATTTCGAAATATTTCTATTCCAATCACATAGAATGTCTCTCCCATATCTTTCATTTCAAAATTGTTAGATAAATATCTCTTGGTATCATGCAACAAACCAAGATCATTAGTAGCAAGCAAGATGTCATCAACAAACAGGACTAACATAATAAACTTACTCCCACTAACCTTCAGATATATACACCGATCATCAGTGTTTTCCTTAAATCCAAAAGTGACAATAGTTTCATTAAACTTAAGATACCATTGTCGAGAAGCTTGTTTAAGTACGTATAATTACTTCTTAAGTTTACACACCATGTGTTCCTTTCCATTACAAGAGGAGAACCCTTCAGGTTGATTCATATAAACTTCTTCCTCCAAATCTCCATTTAGAAAGTTTGTTTTCACATCCATTTGATGAAACTCTAAGTCATAATGAGCTACTAAAGCCATTATAATTCTGAGTGAATTTTTTCTAGAGATAAGTGAAAATGTTTCTTTATAGTCGATGCCATCTTTTTGAGTGAAACCTTTTGCAACAAGTCTAGCCTTGTGACGTTCGATGTTGCCAGTTGAGTCATGTTTGGTCTTAAATAACCATTTACACCCAACTGTTTTGCAACCTTCTGGTAATTCAACAAGGTCCCATACTTCATTTTGTTCCATAGATTTCAACTCATCTTTCATAGAATTTATCCATCTATCAGAATTATTACTTTCAATAGCTTGTGAAAATGAAACTGGATCATTATCAATTCCTAAGTCAATTTCTGACTCGTGTAAATATACCAAATAGTCATCAGGAATAGCAGGTCTCTTTTGTCTTTGAGATTTTCTTAATGCTACTTCTTGTGGTACATCTACTGCAAGTTTATTAATTATTGCTTCATTGAGATTAACAGGAGCATCACTTTGTTGTACTTGTTGATTGTTAGGTTGTGCAACAACTTTAGGAACAACATCTTTAAAAGAAGTAAAAGGTAGAGAAACCCTCACCCTAACATCTTTAATTTCCATTTTACGTGGTTCTTCACTCCCACTAACTTACCATTCTCAATGAACCTAGCATTTCCACTTTCAACTATTCTTGTACTATGATTAGGACAATAAAATCTATACCCTTTTGATTTTTCTGGATAACCAATGAAGAAACCACTGATTGTTCTTGAATCCAGTTTCTTTTCTTGTGGGTCATAAACTCTAATTTTACCGGGCAACCCCAAACATGTAGGTGTCTTAAACTAGGTTTCCTACCAGTCCATAGTTCAAAAGGAGTCTTTGGGACTGCTTTACTAGGAACCCTATTAAGTAAGTAAATGACAGTCCTTAAAGCGTACATACACAATGAAAGAGGAATAGATGAATTACTTAACATACTCCTAACCATGTCAATTAATGTACGATTACGCCTTTCTGCTACACCATTTTGTTGTGGTATTTCAGCAATTGTGTATTGAGCACATATGCCATGTTTTTTGAGGAATTCAGCAAATGGACCTGGGTGTTTTTCATTTTCATCATATCTTCCATAATATTCACCGCCTGTATCTGACCTGATTATTTTCACCTTTCTATCTAGTTGTCTTTCAACCTCAGTAATAAAGACCTCTAAGGCATTTATCGCTTGAGATTTTTCATGCAACAAATAGACATACCCATAACGTGAAAAGTCGTCAATAAAAGTGATAAAATATTTTTCTTTACTGAAAGATGTAATATCAAAAGGACCACATATATCAGTGTGTATAATTTCAAGAAGTTGTGTGCTTCTTGTGGCTTCTTTCTTTGTGTGTCTTGTTTGTTTTCCTTTAATACAATCCATACAAATGTTAAGGTCTGTAAAATCCAAATTTTAAAGAATTTCATTCTTAACTAATCTTTCCAATTTTTCTTTGTATATGTGACCTAAACGTTTGTGCCATAAGAAAGCAGATTTTTCATTCACCAAACTTTGTTTGGTTCCAATATTATGATGCAAAGTTAAGAATGTTTCGGCAAATAGATTATCAAGATTCAGTTTGTATAAGTTACCACAAAGAGTATCAATAGCAATGAGATAATTATGTTTAAACAAACTAAAACATCCATTACCAAAATTAAAAGAGTATCCAGTCTTATCCAACTTAGACAAAGAAACTAAATTTCTCGAAAGAGAAGGTACATAACAAGTTTCAAGTAAATCTAAGTGGCGCCAGTATCAAGGATCAAACGGTAAGTTCCTATATCTTTAACTAGAGCCTTCACTCTATTCCCCATATACACATATCTTTCATTCTGGTTTATGGTTTGTGTTGTAAGAAATCCCTGCATCGTATTAGAAACATGAACAGTAAAACCAGAGTCAATCCACGAAGTATTATAAGGAACTTCAGTTAGATTTGATTCGAGACATGTAAAAGCACTAGCCTTATCTTTCTTCTCGAGCCATGCCTTAAATTTTAGGCAATCTTTATGAAAGTGTCCAGATTTTCCACAGAAACGACACTTATCATTCTTATGTTCCTTCTTATGTACTTGAGAGGAGGACTCATTAACATTATGGTGCCTCTGTTTTCCTTTAGCATGTTTCTTTCCTTTCTTTCCAACTCCTTGATGACTTACAAGGTTAATGGAGTGGGTTCCTTGATTTTTAAGCCTTACTTCCTCCTGAACCGACATTCCGTGCAATCATGCACGTTCTATTTGTCTTTCATGGTGTTGTAGTTCATTTGGAAAGGGTCATATTCAGACGGTAATGAGTTGATAATGAATTGTACAAGGAAATTTTGTTCCACTTCCATTCCCAAAGACTTAAGTCTTGCTGCTACGTTTGTTATTTCGATGACATGCTCATTTAAGGTACGTGAACCATCAAACTTCATGGTGGTGAAAGTACCCATTAGTGTCCCAGTAAGAGGCTTATCAACAGTTTGAGAGGATTCTTCCACGAATTTCAAAAAATCATTTGCATTTTCAGTTTTGGGAAGAGTAGCCTTAATGTTGCTCGCAATATTCATTCGCATAAACATTATGCCTAATCTGTTAGATCAATCCCAGTGCTTATAATGAGACCTTTGTTCAGTACTGCTAGTTTCAGTAATAGCATTTGGCTTCTCAGTGTAAAGTGCAACATCAAGATCTAAAACTCCGAGGTGGAATTTGATATGTTCGCACCAATCTGAGAAGTTAAGAACATTAAAGGTCGTAACAGAGGCAGAGTGCGAATGAAGAGCAAATGTTGCAACTATAATATACTCATTTGTTAATACTTTGAGTTATGAATTTTAACTTACTATCAAATTCAGAAATGGTTTATAAATTCTTAAATATATATTGATGTCCTCCTTTAGGCGAAATATCAAAATACAACTTTAAACATAATGATGCTTGGATGTAAATTTAACATAATTTAATAATTTTAAATGTGTCAATCAATAATATTTATTATCATTGGATAAATAAATAAAACTAACGACACATCTAAATTATCTCATTAATGTTCAATGGTTATAAAATGAAATAATCAACCTTAGGGTGATCCCTAAATATCTTACAACCAAAAACTTCAATATATCCATAAGTTATATTAGTTATAAGCATCAAAATAATGGATAACTGAATATACGTTTAATCATTATTATTTTGAATTTATTCTTCAAAGATTAGACCACTTTGGTGATTAACTAATCTCATATACATAATTTCAAAATAAAATACATCATGATAGTGAATAATTATTTCACTTAATATTACTATTACCATTTTCAAATAAGGAAAACATTAATTTTATGAAAAATCACTAGTTCTTAAACATTGCTCTTGATACCACATGTTAAGACTTTTAATAATTGTGAAAACATAAACAATCTAACATTTAGAAATTCTATCAATTATTCAGGATCGTAGAACTATATGATTTTCACATATATTTAATACTAAGATATTTCAGTCAAGAATACATACCCAAATCTACCATTATAATTCTTGACTTGATTGAGCGGAAGTCTTTTCTTTTGGTTCTTTAGAAGTTGTTTCTCTCTCTTGCCTTATACTTTATGTATAACTTTGATGGATAAGACTATATCTTTATGGCAGAGAGAGGACCCTTTAAATAGAGTGTCTTTAAACATCATTCACACCTTTCCATCATGGTGAGTAATGGAAATAATGGATAGTTGGAAGAGGCAATGGGTAAAGTGGAAGACTTAATGGGTAGTTGAAGTAACTTCTCCACTTCCCCACTTCCCCACTTCTCCACTTCTCTACTTATCTTAGAATTAAAATTTAGTTAGTAATTAAATATTACACCAAAATAATATTAATGTGAGAGAGTCATAAAAACTAACAGTGTGAGCAAATGAACTTCATCAAGCCAAGTTGGGCTCGGACTAGATAGACTACTTTTGTGAAATCAGTTTGAATTGATTCCACATTAAGATGCCGCATTTCAGCTCCATGCTCCTATTTATAGGTGTGAAAAACACCGAAAAGAAAACATTTTCCTTCGTACCAAATACTTAATGGAAATATAGTCCAAGTTGAAAATGGGCCTTTTCATATGTTGGATCTTCAAATGGGCTTTATACTAATACCCAATTAAATTCACGGTTTACTTTTTCTACCCGACATTGTTATACTATAACAACAAAAAATCTAACACTCAAAACCCATCCTCAATTCGAATTGAAAGTTGCAACTCGCCTGCATACCTGAGATATATAGGACCAAACTCTTATTGGTAATCAAATTCCTGCATGGAGCGTTGTTATTATTGTCAAATTCAATGTAGTTCCACCTACCTTAAAATAATAAAATAGAGATATTGTTTTTGATATATATATATATACTAGTTTTAGTTTAAATGATTCGGTGGATGTATATATAGGTTAATCAAAGTAACTAAGTTTAGAAATTTGGTGGTCTCAAATTTAAGAATTTTATTATTTATTATTTTATGATAGAGAAAGGGGAAATAGTCCCTAATGTGAAATTTGAAACTTTAAATATATCAAATCTAAAATTGAATTTACTAGAATGTTTGAGAAGGACGAAAAAATAAATAAAAGGATGTTTTTGATAATACTTTATAAATTTAAAAGGTATTATTGATTAAATGAAAATTACAAGGATGTAATAAAAACTAAACTAAAATAATTTGGATGAATTCAACTAAAGTAAAAATACATTAAATGTCATGCATATATATTTGTCACTTTGTTCTTCACAGTTCACCTCATTTTCTCCTCCATTTTCAAGAACCAAAATTGCCATCGTTCTCCTTTCATCTTCATTTCGTTAGAACCAAGAAAAAAGTATGAAACAATTCATAAAACCCAAATCCATCTTCTCCAATCATCCATTTTCATCTTTTCCGGTGCTATCACCATCTTCTCCATTGCTAAATCCATTACAGAAAGCAGAAAAATCCTTCAACAAAATCCATGTCCTGCTCTCAATTCATTTATCAAACTCAAACTCTTGATTTCACTTCAAATTTTAGTTCAGTTCCAAATTCTAACCCTACTCCTAAATCCGGTTTGATCCTGAATCATTTCCATCTCCTGCCATGAATAGAAGAAGAGGTAGATAAGAAAATAAATAGTGCTTAAATTAGGTATCCGGTGATTTTCTCAATAATACTAACAAAGAACAATATGCATTGGTGTCTACATCCTCGTCAGGTAAAATTAACAAAACTCGAGTGAAAAGTTCTAATTTTGCTCATAGAAATGTTGAGTCTAAAGTGGTGAAAAGAAGGACTTCGAGAAACAAACTTGTTTCAGGTGAAAATATTTATATAAACAAAGAGTCAAATTCTGAGGATTTAGTTGCATTAATGGCTGGATTTCCGTTTGACTCGTTAAAGGATGAAGAAATCGAAGCTGGAGTTGTTAGTGTAGTTGGCGGGATAAAAGAGTATAACTATATTTTAATTAGGAATCTCATTATTATGAAATGGCGTGAAAATGTAACCATTTGATAGACAAAGGATATATTTGTTGATATTATACCTGAACGATATATTGGGTTATTAGATTCTGCATATAAATACTTGTTATCGTACGGGTATGTTAATTTTGGGGTGACATTGGCAATTAAGGACAAGATTCCAACTAGGCAAAGTAAGGGAAGAGTGATCGTTATTGGGGCAGGTCTTGCTGGTTTGGCGGCTGCAAGGCAACTGATGATATTTGGATTTGAGGTGATTGTTTTGGACGGCGGAAAGCGTGCAGGTTGAAGGGTATATACGAAAAAGATGGAAGGAGAAATAAAATAGCACTTGCTGAATCCACTTGGTCTGTTGGCTCAGTAATTGTCGTATACACTTCATATGGTGAGAGACCAATGTCCACTCTATAGTGTTGATGGAAAGCCCGTAGATGAGTATTTGGATAAAAAAGTGGAGACGACTTATAATGGACTGTTGGACAAGGCAAGCAAGTTTATGCAAAATTTATCTCCGGAAGGTTTTGCCTGACCTTGCTTGCCTTGTCCAAAAGTTCATTATAAGCAGCCTCCACTTTTTTATCCAAATACTCGTCTACGGGTTTTTCGTCAACACGATAGAGTGGACATTGGTCTATCGACGTATGAAGTGTATACGACAATTGTCGAGCCAACAGACCAAGTGGATTCCCTAATGTACCTGTGAAAACACTCCCTCCTAAGTCAGCAACTGCTACTTTATTCCCTCCTTCCATCTTTTTCGTGTACACCCTTCCAACTGCACGCTTTCGTCCCTCCACAACAATTACCTCAAACCCAAATAACATTAGTTGCCTTGCAACCGCCTGCCCAACAAGACCTGCCCCGATAACAATCACTCTTCCCTTACTTGGCCTAGTTGGAATCTTGTCCTTAATTGCCAACACCATCCCAAAATTAACATATCCGTATGATAACAAGTAGTTATATGCACAATCTAATAACTCACTACATCGTTTAGGTATAACATCAACAAACATATCCTTTGTCCGCCAAATCGACACATTTTCACGCCATTTCATAATAATGTGATTTATAATCAATATATTGTTATACTGATCTATCCTGCCAACTACACTAACAACCCCATCTTCAATATCTTCATCCTTTAACGATTCGGACAAAAATCCAGCCGTTAACGCAACTAAAGCCTCAAAATTTGACTCTTTGTTTATACAAATAATCTCATCAGAAACAATTGGGAATTGGAGAGGAATTTAGTTGGTCCAAATTCGAGCATTGGTGATAAGTTTGGGTTGGTGTTACTGGCTCTACTTCTACCCGTCTGAATCCTAATGTTGAAGGAATAATATCAGTCGATGGTAGCACTATCCATGCTGCAAATACTTTTGAAGATAGCACAGATACATGCGCTTCGTCATTTGGCGCAAATCATGGTGGTTGGTAAAATACGTTATGGTGGGAGAAGAAACTTTATATTTGTTGGCTCTTCTATGGTAATTATCTTTATGCCATTTTTCTCTTTCCTCAATTAAATCTTACAGCTTTTAAGCTTCTTTATAATATCTTTTGTATGATTGTGTTCTAATAGCCCATCTTAAAACCACCTAGATTTATTACAGTGTGATTACAGTTAGATCTGATTATCGACCTTGATGTTGTGTCTTGCAGGTGATTGGAATCCATCTATAAACTCTTTTGCTTATTGTGTGAAGGCACTGTACAACATGTATTTGAGTAGCTCTTTCGTTAGCTTAAGAGGAAAGAATTATGTACTCTACTATTGTGTGCTATTGTGCATGTATTGTCATGAGAAAGATTTCACTATTGCTAGCAGAGTAACAGTTGAAAAAGCATCTTTTACATCTTCTGAAAATTTTGATTCTCTTGATCTTTTCTCCATTGAATTGAATGTTTTGTAACACCTCATTATCTACACTACTAACTTATTAGATATCTTTTTGTCTCAGATGTACTCGAGCAGTTGCGTTAGGCCAAGTAGGTGTGCAGGTTCAGATTTTCTTGGTCTATTTCCAAGCATTTCTCAGATGATAAAAGCTTCAGTCCTCTGTTTGATTGCTTCCATATCAGGCTTTAACATTTTGCTAAACTGCTCAAGATGACGGAGAACTTTCCGCCTCTGCATAACGTCTATCTTTGCTGATATCTTCAAAGGATCTTTATCCTCATTGTGTAAGTGAACTTGAAGTTTTACTCAGAATGATCGGTTGAACAAACGTTTATGTTGCTGGGATATTTGGTCTATCTGAAAGGCGAAAGCATTACACTATCACAGAACCAGTTTGTCAAGTTCATTCAATCTGTGCAATAGTTTTAAGGTCAAAATTCGCATAGATGAATATATTGATGTTAACTTAGTGCTATTAGCGCCTGTGTTTTGTAAAATACAGTGATATTTTTGTTATTACTAACTGAAATGGCACAGATACATATATAAGTCTCACTGCTTATGTTTGTGTTTGTATGTGTGATCAACTGTACATGTATGTATGTGTTTTCAAAGCTGAAGCTGGATTACCTGTATGTGTATGTATGTTTTGAAAGCAGAAGTTGGATGTATGTGGAAACTGTACCTGAGTAGTGTCGATTTTTCAGTGTCATTTCTTTGTCAACTAAATTACTATTTTTTGCCAGCAGTGAATGCTCACAAATCCGTGTTGCTCAAAATGGTCATGAGATTCAGGATTGCAACCACCGTCACAGAAGCTTCCACTCCTGGAAGAAGGGATCGATTGATAATGTGGTAATTCCTATCGAGTCATTCCATATGTATGATCCTTCACGCGCATTAAGCATGAAACAAAATTCTAGCAGTCGTAGAACTTTGCATCCAAGCTAAGAGTGGATGAGTTGTTTCCCCCTAATTATATGTGGCATGTTCAAGATCCAAAAGGACCACGGGAAGGTGATGATGAAGTGAAAGTAGATGATCTCAATAAAGCGATATTGAATTCTAAGGTTTGTCTTGTACCTCTAGTTGTATAACTATTAGCACTGTGTTTCTGTAAAATGCAGTGAGATTTTTGTTAATGCTAACTGAAATCATGCAGTTACAGTATTAAATTGTATCTGTGTGTGTGATCAACAGTATTTGTTTGTATGTGTTTTGAAAGTAGAAGTTGGACATATCTGAAAACATCATTAACTGTTTGTGTGACCAACTGTATCTAAATTGTGTCGATTTTCCAGTGCCATTTCTTGGTCAACTAAGTTATAATTTTTGCCTGCAGTGAATGCTCACAAATCCATATTGCTCAAAATGGTCATGAGATTCAGGATTGAAACCAACAATAGTCGCAGAAGTTTCCACTCCTGGAAGAAGGGATCGATTGATGATGTGGTAATTCCTATCGAGTCATTCCATATGTATGATCCTTTTGGCACGCGTATTAAGCATGAAACTAAATTTCAGCAGTCGTAGAACTTTGCATCCAAGCTGACAGTGGATGAGCTGTTACACCTAATTATGTGTGGCGTGGTCAAGATCCAAAAGGACCATGGCAAGGTGATGATGAAGTGATAGTAGAAGATCTCAATAGAGTGATATTTAATTCTAAGGTTTTTCTCGTACCGCTAGTAGTATAACTATTAGCGCTATGTTTATGTAAAATGCAGTGAGATTTTTGTTAATGCTAACTGAAATCATGCAGTTACAGTAGTGTGATCACATGTATTTGTATGTATATTTTTTGAAAGTAGAGATTGGTATCTGAAAACATCAATTACTGTTTGTATGACCAACTGTATCTAAGTAGCGTCAATTTTCCAGTGCCATTTCTTGGTCAACTAAGTTACTGTTATTTGCCTGCAGTGAGTGCTCAAAAATCCATATTGCTCAAAATGGTCATGAGATTCAGAATTGAAACCAACAATAGTCGCAGAAGCTTCCACTCCTGGAAGAAGGGATCGATTGATGATGTGCTAATTCCTATCGAGTCATACCATATGCATGATCCTTCTGGCACGCGCATTAAGCATGAGACAGAACTCCAGCAGATGTAGAACTTTGCATTCAAGCTGACAGTGGATCAGGTTTGTCTTGTATAACTAATGAACTCCAGTGCTCTCTTTCCATCTTAACTTAATAGTAATGTTCAGATACTTATTTATGTTTGTCAAGTGAAGCAACTTCCTTGTACAATATTTTCAATTAGAAATCTGAAGCATCACTATTCTCTGCACCCAGGAACAAAAAGATAGTCAAGGCACTACTGATGGTGAGGTGTTTGACTCCAGAAAATTGCAAGAGGATGACGTCATGGCAGCTTTGAAGTATGTATGTAGGCTGTACCTCACAAGTATAAGCCTGTGATGAGGCTAGACATTGTTCTCCCTGAAAGTGAAGAGAGTTGTCTAGTCGCACAAGGTTCCTTTTCAACAGCCTATATGTTTGCATAATCTTTTTCATAATACACGTAAACTTAGCAAAATGTCCTAAAATTTAGAATTGAATTAACAAAAACTAAAGCCAAATTTTCTCATCTATCACGCAAAAAGGATCAATGTTACTCTTCCATATACTTTTCGTACAAAACTTATCTTGTGTTACTGAAGTGGCTCATATAGGTGGATGTCCAATTACACGTGACACTGGCATTTTTCGAAAGATGGACACCACATAGCATGCCACCTCACTGCCCCAACCCTCAATTTCTCCAAAATCCAAAATATTGAACGCGCTGTAAATGAGAATTGGTTACGTAAAGAGATAAAAATTAAATCATTCTAGTTCGAGAAACGCGCCACTACGACCCTTGACTCATGAAAAATCTTATGAGATAAGAATCAATGGAGGAACAGATTAGTACCCATATTGATTTATCATTAAAATAATCATGTATGTTCATATTTTTTGTTATTGCAATTTTTTTTCTATCTCCTTTAAAATTTATTGCATACACAAGTGTACATGGTTGCAAAATAATGCCATGTCTCTTTCAAGATATGTTTGTCGAACCCAAATGACTTATGATCAGATTATATTCAATTAAACTAAATCCATAAATTCAAGACATTGTTTTCATGAAACTCATCTTTTCTATCTATACTACAATTGCAAAAAATGAAAGCTCAAAATTAACTAAGAATGAACAACTTCAATTTTGGTGTTTAAACTATATAGGGCTAGCTCTACAGCTGCAACATGTTAGGAATTCATATACACATCTTTTTCATGATTACTTACATTCATCAAATTACTTATTTATAGAGTCGATATTATGATCATTATCTCTCGATCTCTAATCACCTACCTTAGTTGAATACCTAGCTACATCTATGAGTGAAGATACGCAAACTCAACTGTGGAGCATTTAATTTTCATCCTATCTCTAAACCAATCACGGTGTTCGTTGGGGTGCTAATCCTAAAAATGAATATAAACAAGTGGTATGCAAGAAGATCACACTGCCTGTATTCTTTGGTCTATCTACCTATTCATCTCACGAGTTCAAGAATAGACAATGAATGTATCTAAAATGATGGTCAATCATGATAACCAAATTAATCCATAGAAATCGATGTTCAACAATTAGTCATGGCTACAACCTCAAAACAAAGGTTTTTAGTCACTCATCATATCATATCATCATCATCATATCATATCATCTATTATTATAAGCAGGAATCTCCTAATCCCAAAGTTGATTTACCGTTTTTAGCCCAACAATATTATTTATATATTAATTTATTAAAAATATTAGTTAAATATTAATTTATTATAAATTTGATTTGCTGACTGCCCTAACTAAATTGTTCTGAAACGTATCAACGTCCCTCCCAATCGCTGTAATAGTCCTGTAGTTGCTGCTCGACTTCTCTTCTACAACGGTCATGAAGTTTCATTACTTGAATTATCCCTTTTTCCAAAACCTTTTCAGCTACTTCCCTCATCTGTATAATATCTCGAATAACATGTTATTGTCCATTAAAATGCTTCTCTTTACTGTGCCTCGATGAAATACATCATTATCAGGTAAATATTTTTGGTGCTCTATTTTTGTAGCATAATAGTTACGGTGAATTTTCAACAGAAGTGTGATCATGAACGAAGGAGAGGACAATCAAAGAGTCCATTCTGATCGTAAGGATGATAACCCTTAGATTGATCCAGTTCCATGTATTGTTTTCCATCACCATGCTCAGCCATCCCAAACTCCCACATCCTCAATAGTTTCCAAGTTCCTACATCCTTAATAGTTTCTTGGTAGTGCTCAAGTAGAAAGTTTTATCTGTGATGATATGAACAACCTGTGATGGAAAACATATGTTGGAGTTTATACTGTATTCTTTTCCTTTTTATCTTCTCGACTGTTTTTTTTTACTTTTAATCATTCAGTTCTGTTAAATGTTGTTTGTGGTTTTTAAACACTGCAGGTGTTTTACATTGCTGTAGCGGACTATAGGCGAGGGTGCTTTGTTAAGGTTAATCTACTTTTCTGACCTTAACGCTTTGCTTTTGCTCTGTTTTGCTGGTAATTGCAAATATATGTACACCCTTAGTTTCCTAGCACATTGCGATCTGTTTTACTTGATTGCTTTTAGATTGTCTTATATGAACTCGCATATTACGACCGCTTTTACTTGATAGCTTTTAGTTTTGCATGCCCCACAACATCAACAGATCATTAGAAGAGTTTTACTCTAACTAAATCTCTTGGTTGAGAAGCAAAATGATAACATTCGATTCTGCATAGATATCAAAAACCTTTAGTAGTAACTGAACTAAGATGAAAAGGAAGCCAACATGTCATAAAGGAGCAGTAAACACCACATACTCCATTGTGATTGCAACCAACTTCATCCAGAATTGTTCCATTGCATTAATTCTTAAATAATCTCTCCTTGCATAGTTGTTTGAGTAGATATATTTTATCAAGGACACTCATAAATGGATTCTCATCCAATGTAAAAACAACATATTTAGGTCTCTGAATTGACATTTGATAGATGATATTGGTACATTTAATGTGCACTAACAAATAATATAGCCAATAATAGGTAAAATCCAGAATTTACTGCAACACAAGACGTACTGTTAACTGTACCAGCTAAACCTTCTCACTTAAGTCCGCATTGGTTCTAAGAGGTTAATTTTGACAACTCTGTGTTATGTTTGGTCTAACTAAATTTATTTGAGAAAAGGAAAGCTTCTTGCACTGTCTCACATCAAAAAGTTTATCCATGACTCGGAATCAAGGAGACCCTAAAAGATAAGCAATTTAAGCATATGTACATAATGTAATTTCCAGTGAGTTATTGCAACTATTTTTCTCATTCTGCTAATTAACACTTTCTTGTATTGCATATAGGTGTTTAGTTACTTTCACGACCCAAAAGTACCCCCTAGAAGTTAGGGTTAACTCTCGGATCGTGGCCGGGCGTACATGACCCTTTGGGGTCTCGTACAAGCCCTTCAACTCGTACATTACATAAGACATGAAAAGTAGTGCGGAAATTAAAACTTTTCACGATAAATAAAGAAGTCTTTCATAAATACTAGGAAATCTTATCGTCACAAGACAACTTAAAGACACAACTTAGAATCTTAGGGACACGGCCCTTTACAATAAAAGGAAATACAAATTAAGTCTTAATAATGAAACTAAGAAACATAAACTATGTCCTCGAATATATGAGGACATACCAAATCTTGAGAGATAGAATTCCCAAGCTTCAACTTCGATCCTCCAAAAGCTTCCAACCTATACTTATAAGGTATATAAAAGTATGGGGTTAGTACAACAATGTACTAAGTATGACATATGCAAAAACATGTAAAAAGGGACATTTTTAGCACAATAAGCTTTCATGCCAATTTAATAAAACATTCATGAACTTAGGAACAAACAACATAAGAAGCATCACTTAACACTCAAAGAAGAATTCCCATAATTTTAACTTAAAGGCACACTTAACAGTAAAGACACTCAACTTCACAGTGAACCGACTCGAGCATACAATTTCACATAAGTACTCTCCTCCAATAGGACTCTTAGGTCACACTAAGTGCAATGTGAGAGTAGTATTCCATACTACCACTCCCACTAGAGCTCCTAATGGATTCCCAAGGATTTGAGCATGTTACAACAATTTAACTAACATTATAGTAAGCTCAATTGGAGATTACAGTGAACTGCTTTAAGATATTATAGTAAGTTTAAAAGCTTTACATTGAACTAAAGACTCCAACAATGGTGAACTTCCAAAGTATTGAAAATGAGGAAGTGAACCCATTTCCGTAGGAGTTTCCCTACCTAAGGATAAGACTAAGATTCCCTAAGGTAAGACATGAAAAAAACGTCTAAACACTTCCTCCAATGCAGACCCAAGTGATCCTCAAGACTACCCCGTTCGGCTTACTCACCTCGGGAGAATAAGTCACCACTCAAAGACAAGACATTAGAAGAAGACCCAACAAAACACCAAAGACTTCCCTTTCGGAATGCCTACTTAATGCTATGAGTAGGATAGCGTCCCATACCACCACCTACACTAAGTAGTACACTCTTTTAGAAGGTTTGGCACCAAGTCTTCCCTTTCAGAAGGTCCTACTTAGTGCAATGGATAGGTAGCGTCCCATACCACCACCTACCCTAAGTAGCACGTTCTTTTAGAAGACGTAGTTCAATCAATTCACATAGATACCACATTAATTAGACAACTTATCATTTTCATTACTTTTGTGGGGGGTTAGCTTAACCGACAAAGACCATGAGAGCTAGGCATGGAATCCCGATATTAACCCCTATCGGATGAGGTATCCTCACTTGCCTAGAGTAAGGTCATACTTCTTAGCTTTTACATGGCTTTCCCAATAGCTACACCTATGCGGGCACATAGTTAAGGGATAGGGAGATTGCTACTAAGTAACTCATTCTCTACTAACGAGGAGTACTCATCTCAAGAGGTATAATGGAATACGACATCTCAACTCACGAAGTGTATTCCACCTCTTCATCCTATCCTCTTTGTGCTAGGCATAACTCCCCACAGATTCTCACCTTATAGACTATAGGTTAAGGATAACTAGTGAATACCACATCTCAACTCTCGAAGTGCATTCATCCTCCGACCTATCTTTGGAAAACTCATTAGGAATAGTGAGGTTGCTACTAGACACTTCATCTCAACTCAGAAGAGTGTCCACCCCAAGACTCCCCTTCCTACTAAACTTAGCTTCATTCACTCACTTAAAGTGTGTGTGTGTACATGTGAGCACACCTTGCATATAAACATCATTTCATATACATTAATTCTAATCATGCTTTAGACTTCCATTCATCAATTTACACACTTTACATACCCCACTTAGTCATATTCTTCAATTAGACCAAAATCTAGGTCAAACATACAATTCAAGCTTCACAATCACAAAACAAGACCCATTTACAATTTCTATTCATTTTACAATTTAGGCCTTCAAGATCACATTCTCAATGCATAATAAACATCGCCAATTAATCAAATAAGCACCACCACCTAGAAGGTGGACCATACCACTCAAGATCAATTTATCATAAAAACAATACAATATAAGCAACTCTTCAATTTAACAAGCCATAACAACCTATAAGAATTTTATCATTAATTCATCATAATAAGGCCCTTAGGGCAGTAGCTAAACCAATATCACAACACAATGAAGCCAAAGTTCATTTTATACATAAACATGCTCATTTTACTCATTTCTTATACCACAATTTGAAAGGAAACATTAACATGATTTCATTAGGGTTTTAGCATTAGAATCACCAACTAACATTAGTAACATCATTAATTTGTCAATAGAAACATTTTCATGCAAGACCTATATTGGGTTGAACATGATAGAAGTTAGGGTTGAAAACCCCTTTTTGAAATTCATTGGAAATGGCTTCTTGAATGAAAGGGTATTCAAGAATGGATACCATACCTCAATAATCAAGCAACCCCAAGAGTTTTGGTGAAGAAATCACGTCCAACCAGCCCTCCTATCCTTCCTTGACCTCTAGCTTTCAATGCAGACTTGAGAGAGTTTTTTTTAGAGAGAGAGAGTCGATTTTGAAAATGAGAGTCTTGTCTAGGTCTAGGGCTTAAAACATAACCTAATATAACTTAAAAACCCAAAAAGTATCAGCCTAGGGTCCCTAAAGACTTGGGGTGAATTTCCCAAGACACCCCATGACTTAACCAATCACGTTGCAGCTTTTGGGACTGCTCCATCGACGGACCAACCGACGGTTCGTGTGTCCATCAATGGACAGTGGTTGAGGTCGCGTCGGTTGGGCCTGCAGCCTCCCAAAACTGCAGGCTTTCAGCCTCCATCGACGGACAACACCGACAGGCCGTTGGCCAGTCGACGGTCCGTAGGCTAAGTCTCGTTGGTGGAGATTTAGCCACTTTTGGAACTGTACTTACTGCCTTGGCAAGGTCCATCGACGGTCCATGGTCGACGGTCCGTAGGTAGACCTACGGACCGTCCCTTGGTCCGTCGTTTGGCCACTGCCCTGGCAGTTTGGTCCAAGACACAGGCCCTTCTATGGGGGCCCCTTGCGGGTCCTAGGTGGGGTCGTGCCCGAACTTTAAACCCCTCCCACATGGTCATCTAGGTCTTAGGAATATATCACATAAGTTTCAAACATAAAGAACACGTAAAACTCATCCAAACACAACAAGACACACTAGTACATTCTAAGGCATACCTTCCAAACGTCATGGACGTTTTTGGTCGATTGACCTCCAAACTCAACCAAACTTCACACACAGCTTAGGGATAATAAAGTAACTAACTTTAACACAAAAGTTACTCAATCAACACTTACGAAGCTCTAGTTCACCTTAGTTCGTTTTAGGGCGTATTCTCCCCCACTTGGGATAACATTCGTCCTCGAATGACACTTAAACTTCAAGAACAATAAAGACTCACTTAGCATCACATAACACAAAACAATCATGATTTAACATCAAAATCAAAGCATCAACTAACAAAGAGCATCATTTCACACTTTCAAACACTTAGCAACATAGGCAATTTCTACCAAACTTCACAAGTTTCAAAACTCATTCTTAACCTTCTTTTATGGAGGAACTACCTTCTCCAAAACTAAACATGCTCATATAAAACACTTTTGCACACATTGAAACATCAATCAAGACAAGGCAAATTTTTCTCAAAATTCACATTTTTTACAGTGAGCATCACTGTAGCACTGCCCAACATACAAATGTTTTTTCAAAATTCCAATCTTTGAGCAATTCATCAAGATGACATGATCATATGAACTATAAAACCACATAAACTCATTTCATAACATAGCAACAACAATCAAAGAGGGTTAAGACTTACCAAAATCATCAAAACCGAATTAGTTATCCTTCCTAGCCCCCATCCCATAGGAAGGGTTCTTCTTGGGAGCATTAGGATCTTGGGAAGCTTGATTGACATCTTTTCCCCTTGCCTTGAGATTAGGGCAGTCCCTCATCTTGTGTCCTTTGCTACCACAACTAAAACAACCATCCATTCCGGCAAGACTCTTACCCGAATGTTGCTTTCCACAAGTAGCACACCTAGCCCTTTCAAAAGTATGACCACCACCTTGAGAATGTTGGTTTGGAGCCCTATCCTTGTTTCCCATGGAAGAATCTTGGTGATAAAACCTCTTCCTAGGCTTTTGGTGACTAGAATCATCCGACCTAGGCCTTTTTCCCTCTTGCCTTATCTCCCTAATTTTGGACTCCACAATTTGTTGTGCATAAACCATGAGTCTAGAGATATCCATGTCATTAAGAAGAATTTTCGTACAACACTCTTTTTCCACCAAACTAGACACTCCCATCACAAATTTGTTCATCCTAGCCCTAGGGTTGGCTACCATAGTCGGGGCATACTTAGAGAGTTGGGTAAATTTGAGAGAGTACTCTTACACACTCATTCCCCCTTGATGAAGATTCATGAACTCAACCATTTTCTTCTCCCTCCACTCTGGGGGAAAGAACCTATCTAGGAAAGCCTCTTTGAATTCCTCCCAATCAACCAAACCTCTTTCTAAGGGTCTCTCACCTCTCCATTGCTCATACCGCACTTGAGCAACATCTTTAAGTTGGTAAGCGTCCAATTCCTCTTTCTCGCTAGGGGTCACACCCATAGCATCTGTAACGCCCTGAGCTACCCCCGAGACGCGGACACGGAACCTAGGACCACAAGTGATCCCAAGCTAACCCTGCTGGCATGATCATGAGCATACTAAAGAATAATAAACTGTTGCGGCAGCTAAATCAAACTCAAAATCAAAAGTGGGAAATACCCATATACTAAAACTGAGATATATGAAAACTGATGAGTTTAATACGATGAAAAGATTAACTGAACGCTAAGCTGAAACTAACTATGTTAGAAATAAGACTCTAAACTGGACTAAAAATAAGGGACAAGCCCCAGCTAAATCTAGCAAAAACTGAAACTAGAAGACTAAGTACTGAAAAGAAACTCATAACTATTGTCCTCGGAGAATGAGGACTCACCACTGAATCTGCTGAACTAGAGATCGGAAATCGATCTAAGCGTGATCTGGATGCTAAGAACCTGAACCTACATCACGAGAAGATGTAGCGCACGTATGCTTCAATACTTGAAGGTACTGAGCATGTAGGATAAAGTAAAGCTGAAATAAAACATAATTGAACAAGCACAAAAGCAAGTATAATAGTCTAAACATGATGTACTAAATTTTGATCTAACTGAATGCAATGACCAATTTATAACATGCTAAAACTGAATACTGAATATACTGATAAATGGTCAATGCAGAGAGTTTGACTGAACTATGGGAGCTACTAATAACCGATAATAAAATCACATGAGCTAAATGTGGAGTCCGATGTATACGCCCCATTGAGAGGATCCAATATACCCTGCCAAAGGTATAAAGGCATGCTGTCATGATCACTAAACTGATTGCCCACAGAGGGGACTTACAACCTACTTGGCTAGTAGTTCTGGTACTAATTGGGTACGTTGAACCCTAGTCCAACTCGGAATTATGCTACTCCCATTGATTTATGTAGTTAACTAATTATGTCTGAATTTATGTAAAATACTAGATAGCTCAAAACTAAACATACAAACTGAGAATGAAACATTTAATCTGATAATGATGCACTAATAACTGAGGCATGTATATCTGAAGTAACTGAGATATCTGACCTAGCGTGTGTAATTCAAGAACTAAAGAAATACAAAACTAGGATTCTGAAATTCATGCGATAATCTGAGTAATAATATGATAATATGATTTGGAACGTATACTTTAACTAAATCATGAAGTTCTGCTATATCTAGGAACCCTAGGTTTAATCATGATAAGAGAATCAAGAACTGACTGAAAACTAGGGACTCAATGGGTGAAAGCAACCCACTAGTGAAATCCCACATGCCTGGTGATGAAATTCATGGAAAAATACTTAGATTTCATGGCTGGAACTGCTGGAAACTTGATGCGTTCTTGACTAGGGTTCTTGACCTTTTTTCTCCTTTCTTGCTTCTAATTTTCTAACTTTTCATTAATGATTTTGACTTAGGTAAGTTTTAGTTATGTTTCTAGGCTTAAACTTACTAAAATCTGATGATTTAGGGTCAAAACAACGTATCTTAAGGTTTAAACGAAGTGGGAAAAGACCAAAAGACCCTAGGGTAAGTTGTTGTCGCACCAAACGACGACCAGGACTGACGGTCCATCGTTTGGTCCGTAGGTTGGGCCTGTTCTACAGGCCTTTATTAAAATGGGCATAACTTTTTGCTCGGAGGTCTGATGTTAGCAAGGTCAGTGGATATAGAAAGTTAATTCAATTATCTATATGTGGGTAGGTCATAGGACACATAATTAATTTTGTTCTAAGAGTTATGACCATTTTAAGTTGACCCTATTGTATTTCCCCACTAACTGGCTGCTAGTTCCCACCTATGGTCAGACCTACGGACCGTGGGTCCACTTACGGACCATACAGGTCACCCGTGGTCCTTGTCAGAGAGTGGCTGAAGGGGGGTCTCGATCGACGATCACGGACTACGGACTGTCGTCTGACCTACGGACCGTAGGTCCGTCCGTCGATCAAGACTTAACCAATTTTCCCGGGCTGAGATTTTTGGGAGCTTCTGACCCCATCGACGGATGTGCGGACCGTGGGTCAGGCTAAGGTTCGTCGATGCCACCGTTGGTTGCACCTGCAGATTTTTCTGAAAAACTAGTTTTTGGTCAATTTTGGATACGGGGTGTTACATTATTTCCCCCTTGGGAAAATTCATCCTCGAACGAAGACTAACTAGCTGGAATAGAGATAGAGAGCTGCAAACCCTACTACTAAACACTGAGAACTGAGTTTATGACTAAATTGAGTTCTGAGAACATGCAAATACGATAAAAATGCAAGTACAAACTGACGGAACA
This sequence comes from Solanum sitiens, assembly GCA_016801875.1. Taxonomy (NCBI): domain Eukaryota; kingdom Viridiplantae; phylum Streptophyta; class Magnoliopsida; order Solanales; family Solanaceae; genus Solanum; species Solanum sitiens. The sequence goes on along the minus strand of JABWTJ010000348.1, from coordinate 814,024 downwards.
TGATTCTAAGACTGAATTCACGCATGAATGACTGGAAAACTAAATAGGAACTATTACCTCAAGCTGGAGTGGAATCGGAAGGAAAGAGGTGAGGATACTTGGCTTTCATGGCTTCTTCTGCTTCCTAAGTAGCTCCCTCTACGGACTGATTCCTCCACAAAACCTTGACTGAAGTGATTTCTTTGTTTCTCAACTTTCTAACCTGATGGTCAAGAATCTCAACTGGTACATCCTCATAAGAAAGACTATCTTTCACCGCCACTCTCTGTAATGGCACTATAGAGGCTGGGTCACCCACACACTTCTTCTAGAGTGAGACGTGGAAGACCGGATGCACTGTTGCTAAGTCTGCTGGTAACTCTAACTCATATGCCACCTTGCCAACCCTTTTCAAGATCTTGTAAGGGCCTACATATATAGGATTGAGCTTCCCTTTCTTGCCAAATCTCATCACCCCTTTCATATGTGAGACTTTCAGAAAAACTCAATCATCAACTTGGAACTCTAGTTCCCTTCTCCTTACATCTGCATAAGATTTCTGATGACTCTGGGCCGTCTTAAGTCTATCTCTAATGAGTTTCACTTTCTCCATAGCATGAAGGACTGAATCTGGCCCTATCAAAGCTGCTTCACCTACTTCAAACCAACCAACATGAGATCTACATCTACGCCCACACAAAGCCTCATAAGGGGCCATCTGAATGCTGGAATGGTAGCTATTGTTGCAGGCAAACTCAATCAGAGGAAGGTGATAATACCAACTACCTTTGAAATCGATCACACAAGGTCTCAACATATCCTCTAGCGTCTGAATAGTACGCTCTGCTTGTCCATCCGTCTGCGGATGAAATGCTGTGCTAAGGTTAACTTAAGTACCAATACCCTTCTGAAACGACTTCCAAAAATGAGAGGTAAACTGAAGACCTCTATCTGAGATGATAGACAAAGGAACCCCATGCAACCTCACAATTTCATTATTGTAAAGCTTGGCATAGTCCTCTGCCGAATCTGTACTCTTGACCGCCAAAAAGCGAGAAGACTTAGTCATCCTATCAACTATCACCCAAATGGAGTCATGCTGTCAGCGAGTACGCGGTAACCCTGTGATGAAATCCATATTGATCACTTCCCACTTCTAAGTAGGAATGTCGATCTCTTGAGTCATACCCCCCGGTTTCTGATGTTCTACCTTGACTTGCTAACAATTGGGGCACTTACTCACAAAATCTGCTATATCCCTCTTCATGCCATTCCACCAATAGACTTCCTGCAGATCGCGATACATCTTAGTGGCACCTGGGTGAATAGAATATCTGGAGTTATTGGCTTCTACAAGAATATGTTGTCTCAACTCGCCCACATCAGGAACACACAATCTACCCTGGTAGCGAAGTACACCATCTCCCCCTTAGGAGAAAACCTCCACTCTCTGATTATGGACTGCACCCTTAAGTTTAAGCAAGATTGGATCACTGTCTTGATTTTCCTTAACCTCTACTACCAAAGAAGATTCTGCCCCATTCTGAACTGTTACACCATTGTCTGATATGCTTATAAGGCGAACTCCCAAGCGAGCAATCATGTGAACATCCTTCACTAGCTCCTTTCTTTCTTTCTCAACATGGGCTACACTACCCATAGATAGTCTACTAAGAGCGTCTGCTAGCATTCGCCTTACCAGGATGATAATGCACACTCATATCATAATCCTTAAGGAACTCAAGCGATCTCCTCTGGCGAAGATTCAACTCTTTCTGGGTGAACACATACTACATGAACACCATACAAGTAGTGTCTCCATATCTTGAGTGCAAACACCACTGCTGCAAGCTCGAGGTCATGAGTTGGATAGTTCTTCTCATGCACCTTAAGTTATCTAGAAGCATAAGCTATAACCTTATCTCGCTACATCAATACATCACCAAGGCCAACTCTGGATGCATCACAATAGATCACATAACCATCTGACCCCTCTGGTAGAATAAAAAAAGGAGTTGTAGTCAATCTAGTTTTCAACTCTGCAAAACTTTTTCACAATCATCTGACCATTGAAACTTGACCATCTTCTGCGTCAACCTAGTCAATGGTGAGGCTATGGATTAAAATTCTTCCACGAACCTTCTGTAATGACCCGCTAGACCTAAGAAACTTCTGATATCTTTAGCAGAGAAAGGTCTGGGCCATTGTTTCACTGCTTCTATCTTCTGCGAATCGACTCAAATCCCTTCGCTAGACACAATGTGACCAAGGACAGCAACGGATTGCAACAAGAACTCACATTTGCTAAACTTAGCGAATAACTGGCGATCCTTGAGAGTCGGTAGAATAATTCTCAAATGACTCGCATGTTTTTCCTCATTCCTAGAGTAAATGAGGATATCATCACTGAAGACGATAATGAATAAGTCCAAGTACTGTTTGAACACTCTGTTCATCAAATCCATGAAAGCTGCAGGAGCATTGGTTAGTCCAAATGACATAACTACAAATTCATAATGACCATACCGAGTTCTGAAGGCTGTTTTAGGAATGTCACTATCTCTGACTCTGAGCTGCTGATAACCCGATCTGAGGTCTATCTTTGAGAAATGGCTAGCACCCTGAAGTTGGTCAAACAAGTCATCAATCCTGGGGATGGGATACTTATTCTTGATTGTGACTTTGTTCAACTGTCTATAGTCAATGCACATTCTGAGAGAACCATCTTTCTTCTTTACGAACAACACTGGTGCACCCCATGGTGAAATGCTAGGTCTGATAAAACCCTTATCTAGAAGGTCTTTCAACTACACTTTAAATTCCTTAAGCTCTGCTGGAGCCATTCTGTAAGGAGGAATAGAAATAGGCTGGGTATCTGGAAGGAGATCAATTCTAAAGTCGATTTCCCTTTCGGGAGGAACTACGGGAAGATCTTCTGGAAACACTTCTAGAAACTCATTGACTACTGGAACTGACTCAATAGTTGGGGTTTCAGAGCTAGAATCCTTAACCCGAACTAGATGATAGAGGTAACCCTTGAATATCATCTTTTTGGCCTTAAGGTAAGAAATGAATCGACCCATAGGCGCTAAGCTACTACCCTTCCATTCTAAGATTGGCTCGTCTCGAAACTGAAAACGAATTATCCTAGTTCTACAATCGTTTGAGGCATAACATGAATGTAACCAATCCATTCCTAGAATGACATCGAAGTCTACCATTTATAACTCTACTAGATCTGCTGAGGTGACTTTCTGAGAGATTGTGACAAGGAAATTTCTGTATACCCGTCTAGTTATAACTGGGTCACCGACTGGAGTAGAGAATGAGAAAGGTTCTGAGAGAGTTTTTGGACTAATGTTAAAGTTTAGTGTTATACTGAGTTACAAAAGACAAAGTAGTCTCTGTTGTCTTTACACTGAGTGAACCATATGTGAGTCACATCCTTAAGCTGGTTGGATGCCAATTTCACCGTATCAGTCCAGTTACTTGCATAACTCCAAATATTTTCTTGACCTTATCAATGAACTTCTGTGGGTCCTCACACAACTTGGGACCCTAAAACTCAGGTGGAATCTTTCTAAACAAATGTCGAATACTACCCGCCACAAATCCACCATTTTTATTAGTTGGAACTCGAAACTTCTGATTGTTCGAGGTTGTCATACTTTTAGCCCAAAGCTGAATTGGCGTTCTAAAACTCTACATCAAAACTTCCTTATCTTGTACTAGATGAACTGCATTAGCATTGCGTGTATTAGAATTTCATGCCTAAGATCTAAGAGGAGGCACGATCTTAAGCGCAGAACGTCGAGTTAGAATGGAATTAGATCATACCTTACGCACGATAAGAGTAACAACAAAGTGAACTTTTCCAAAAACACTTCATAGCCTCCTTCTCATTAGATGTGGTGCACTTCACACCCATGAAAAGGACTCTACTTAGTGCGGCTTTTCAGACATCCTAGGACACTTAAACCTAGTTCTCTGTACCAAGTTTTGTCACGCCCCGAGCTACCCTCGAGACGCAGACATGGAACCTAGGACCACGAGTGATCCCAAGCTAACCCTGCTGGCATGATAATGAGCATACTAAAGAATAATAAACTGTTGCGGAAGCTAAATCATACTTAAAATAAAAGGTAGGAAATACCCATATACCAAAACTGAGATATATGAAAACTGATGAGTTTAATACAATGAAAATATTAACTGAATGCTAAGCTGAAACTAACTATGTCTGAAATAAGCCTCTAAACTGGACTAGAAATAATGGAACAAGCCCCAGCTAAATCTAGCAAAAACTGAAACTAGAAGACTAAGTACTGAAAAGACACTCATAACTACTGTCCTCAGAGAATGAGGACTCACCACTGAATCTGCTGAACTAGAGATCGAAAATTGATCTAAGCGTAATCTGGACGCTGAGAACCTGAACCTACATCACGAGAAGATGTAGCGCACGTATGCGTCTGTACTTGAAGGTACTAAGCATGTAGGATAGAGTAAAGCTGAAATAAAACATAACTGAACAAACACAAAAGCAAGTATAATAATCTGAACATGATATACTGAATTCTGAGCTAACTGAATGCAATGACTAATTTATAACATACTGAAACTGAATACTGAATATACTGATAAATGGTCAATGCAGAGAGTCTGAGTGAACTGTGGGAGCTACTAATAACCGATAATAAAACCACATGAGCTAAATGTGGAGTCCGCTGTATACGCCCCATCGAGAGGACCCAATATACCCTGCCAAAGGTATAAAGGCATGCTGCCGTGATCACTAAACTGATTGCCCACAGAGGGGACTTACAACCTACTTGGCTAGTAGTTCTGGTACTAATTGGGTACGCCAAACCCTCGTCCAACTCGGTATTATGCTACTCCCATTGATTTATATAGTTAACTGATTATGTCTGAATTTTTGTAAAATACTGGATAGCTCAAAACTGAACATGCAAACTAAGAATGCAACATTTACTCTGATAATGATGCATGTATATCTGAAGTAATTGAAATATCTGACCTAGCATATGTAATTCAAGAACTAAAGAAATACAAAGCTAGGGTTCTGAAATTATGCGATAATCTGAGTAATAACATAATAATCTGATTTGGACGTATACTTTAACTAAATCATGAAGTTCTGCTGTAATTCTAGGAACCCTAGGTTTAATCATGATAAGAGAATCAAGAACTGACTAAAAACTAGGGATCCAATGGGTGAAAGAAACCCACTAGTGAAATCCCACATACCTGGTGATGAAATTCACGGAAAAATACTTAGATTTTGTGGCTGGAACTGCTGGAAACTTGCTGCGTTCTTGACTAGGGTTCTTGACCTTTTTTCTCCTTTCTTGCTTCTAATTTTCTAACGTTTGATTAATGATTTGACTTAGGTAAGTTTTAGTTATGTTTCTAAGCTTAAACTGACTAAAATCTGATAATTTAGGGTTAAAACGACGTATTTTAAGGTTTAAACAAAGTGGGAAAAGACCAAAAGACCCCTCGGTAAGTTGCTGTCGGACCAAACGACGACCAGGACTGACGGTCCGTCGTTTGGTCCGTAGGTTGGGCCTGTTCGACAGGCCTTTACTAAAACGGTCATAACTTTTTGCTCGGAGGTCTGATTTTAGCAAGGTTGGTGGCTATGGAAAGCTAATTCAATTATCTATATGTGGGAAGGTCAAAGGACACGTAATTAATTTTGTTATAATAGTTATGACCATTTGAAGTTGACCCTATTGCATTTCCCCCCTAACTAGCTGCTAGTTCCCACCTATGGTTTGACCTACGAACTGTGGGTCCACTTCCTGGGCTGAGATTTTTAGGAGTTTATGACCCCATCGATGCTGGAACAACTGGAATATTCTTTGTGGATGGACCTCGGGGAATTGGAAAAACATACATATACCGTGCATTACTTGCCAATGTTAGATCAAGAGGTATGATAGGTTTGGCAACAACAACCAGTGGCGTAGCAGCTTCAATCTTACTAGGGGGACATACAACACACTCAAGGTTTGAGATCCCTCTTCAAACGAATGAATCAACTATGACAAACATGTCAAAGCAAAGTGGTGCTGCCAAATTGATTAGAAAAGCAAAATGATTATATGGGATGAAGCACCAATGGCCAGACGACAAATAATAGAAACAGTCGACAGGAGTTTCAGAGACATAATGGACATCGATAAACCATTCGGTGGAAAAGTCCTGGTTTTTGGAGGAGATTTTCGGCAGGTGTTACCAATAGTTCCAAAATCAATTAGAGCAGAAGTTGTAAATGCAAGCTTGGTCAAATCACATCTCTGGCCTTTGATGGAGAAGATTCAATTTACAAGAAATATGAGAGCAAGAATAGATCCAACATTTCAGTGAGTTCTTACTTCGAGTGGGTAACGGTGATGAACCAACAATAAGAGACAATCTAATCCTTCTCCCATAACATTGGACTATCAAACATTCTCAAGATGGAATTCCAGAAGAATCGATAATAAAGGAGATATTTCAAAACCTGCAAGAAAATGTTGCTACGGCAAAATTTGTCACTGAAAGAGCTATTTTAGCAAGCAAAAATGACCATGTGGATAAACTTAATGACAAATTAATATCCCAGTTCCCAGGTGAAAGCAAGATATTCAATAGCTTTGACTCAGCAGAAGATGACACCAACAAATATTACAAATAAGAATATCGAAATACTTTAACACTAAATAGTCTCCCTCCACATAGATATTGAAGATTATACATTACAAGTTGCAAGAGGCAGTAAAAATATAAAAATGGTTAGATTTTGACATATCTTATTAAATGCATGTTAGAATTGAAGAAAAATGCACCTATCATGTTGCGAAGGAATTTAGACCCTTCAAGTGGCTTATGCAATGGCACATGAATGATATGTCGAGGCTTCTCCCAAAATGTTTTGCATGCGGAAATATCAAGTGGTCATTCTGCAACAAAACATGTGTTTCATCCCAGAATAAAACTATCACCACTAGGAAATGAAGGATATCCATTTAAATTCATTCGAAAGCAATTTACGGTACGCCTTTGCTTTGCAATGACTATAAATAAAACCCAAGGTCAAACAATTCACAATGTTGGTTTGTATTTGCCGCAACATGTTTTCTCACATGATCAATTGTACATGACACTCTCAAGAGGGATATATATGTCCCCAACAAAAGTACTTGTCCTAACAGAGCAACCCAAACGTCAAAAGAGAACATACACAAAGAGCATTGTCTATAAAGAAGTTTTAGGTACGATAACCCCGTATACATATATGGCCATTCTAACATAGATAATTAACTATTTGCAGATAGTATATACTAACAACATTACATTGCTTCAAATCTCAGGTTTAGAAGATGCAAACAAACCTATGCAAATATAATGGATTCTTCAGCGACCCATACTCTTCAATGTGTTAATGTCAATTCAGAATAGTTCTTTGAGTACTATTATCAACTTTCTAAATATTGTATTCTTTGATAATGTTTTAATATTATTATTATTAATAATTTACAGTACTTTCGTAATTCTGTTTTGACACTTCATATTAACTGCATGTTGTCGTTCCTAGTTATTATTAAATGTATAAGTGAAATCTTTTTCACTATACGAGATCACTAATAGCTCATGCAATCATCAGAAGACTAATAAACACAATGTATGCTTCTACTACATCAATAATAATGCATCCACTCATGACAACATTGCTTTACAAATGTCTCTGCACAGAAAATGATATAACTTAACATGGCTCACACGTGCAGTGTTCCTAACTAGTTATATTATAAGTGGGAAGCTCCAAGTCAAAAGTTAATTACGAAAATATCCCTATGTTAATATTTTTCATTAAAAATATATTTTATTAACTTTTAAAATTAAATCAATAATGATAATTAAATGACATCTCTTTTTCTTAATTTTTTGACATTTTTTCTTTATCTATCCTTCTATATTATGTTAAAAAGTCTTAGAATTTCTCTAGCTACTTCCGTTTATTTGCATTAAAAATTTTCAAATAAAAGTAAAAGCACTTTTAAGGCATTTTCTTTAAGAGATCACAATAAATATAGGCTCTTCATTATTTTTCTTCAACTCTTAGGCTTTTGCTCTTCTAACTTCCAAACTTTTGGCCTCCCAATCCAATATATCGTTACATATACTTATACCTTCTAAAATCATTTCACTTTTAGTAAATTTTAAATTTTAAGCTGCTAATTTTTTTCTATTCGTTTGTATCAGCCTATCAGGTATTGTTTCATTTGTAATAAATTAAAATTTGTTTGCTTATTGATTCTTGTAATTTTTCATAACAATTTCTTCTTCTTCCATCGAATATCAGGCTTTCTAGAAAGATTCTTTTTTTGAGTCGTTTGTTTTTTTCATTTGTTATTGATAAAGTATGTCTGCTCCACGTATGAAATTGATTTAATTTGCGTTTCAGTTGCATTGATATTTTTTTATGTAAAGAATAATTTTCTTTTCAATTTTTGCTTGATATATAAAATATAAATAATCTTAATTACTATTCTGAAAGAAAAATACTATTGCACCTTGTGCACCAATAATGTCATACGTAGAAGTGAATAAATACAATACATATATTTTTATATGTATCATTACAAATTTTTGGGATAATGTATAAGTACCCCAGCAACCTATGCCCGAAATTCTAGAGACACACTTATACTATACTAAGGTCCTATTACTCCCTTGAACTTATTTTATAAATAATTTTCTACCCCTTTTCGGCCTACGTGGCACTAGCTTGAAAAAAATGTCAACACACGCTGACCTACAAGATAGTGCCACATAGGTAGAATAGGGGTAAAAACTTATTTATAAAATAAGTTGACGGGGGTAATAGTACTTAGTATAGTATAAGTGTGTCTATGAGACTTCGGGCATAGGTTAAGGAGTTACTTGTGCATTTTTCCCTAAAAACAATTGGGCATAATTATTGTGAAATTTTATTTTATTTTTGTACCATTTGTTAGCAAGGAATAGATCTCTCAGTTGTTAGCAAAATACTTGGCAGATTTAGATATTAAAATTTAAATATTGATACAATTTGTATTGTTAAAATTGAAATTTCTAAGTCAATTATATAGGACAAAGAACTGAAAGTAAACTCTTTTTTTTATTTCTTCCATTTATGGATGTTGATTAGAATGAGGAATTGAGATATGATTATTTCTTAGGTAGTTACATAAATAACTTTTGTAGTTAAATTTCAAGTAGCTTTTTGATTAAATTTATAATATAATCTGATAAAGTAATAACAAGAGTTTGACCAAATACGTTCGTATTTTGACATGCGTATCATTCAAGTATTCAATCCAAAAGAAAAGAAACTTTTCTTTTCTTTTTGATCATTTTTGTTATGCCAACACACTGTGTTAATTTATTTATATTTTATTTATTTAATTATGAAAAGAAGTCTGTATCAACTATAATAAGTGAATATCTGCTTTTTTGTAGCTTATATTCTATAAAAATGAAATTTATGATTTTATATTATGTCAAACAATTGAAATTAATATATTTAATCTTCATTGCGGTTCTATTATTTTCAAAAATTAATTAGAATAGGAAATCATTTCCATTAGTTAATTGTAATATAAAAAAAGAGATTATTTTGATAATTGATTCTTGTGTGCTAGAAATTACTTTATTGTTTAGTTGTCTACCGTTTAACTTTTATAATATTTTTATATTTGTTGAATATAAAATTTTCACATTTAGTTATGTTATGCATTAATTAATTTATTATTTAAGATTTGTTTTTCAATAGTATGATGACAGGTTCATTTTATTGCTTTTTCACATTAATTGAGTTGATGTACAAATATTTTTTATGTTTAAAGTGGAAGCTTTTAAATTCAAAATTGAATTATGATTTTTTTGTTTTTTTTTAATTATAAAAATTACGTTTTCCTAACTTTTATAATCAAATTAATAATGACATAAGAAAATTTATCTTAAAATAAAGAATTTTATTATATGTTTTGAAAATAAACCTGTAATTACACTTTCACGAACTAGAAAAAATTTATTTTTACAAAACTCTTCCATTATATGGACTCAATGGACCAACTTGGTGGGATACAATAAGATAAATGTATTAGAAACATGAGTTTGGACCGTATAAATCTAATATAATGATAGGGGTCAAATGTGCAACACACCTTCTTAGGGCTAGTATTATTAATAGTGAGAAGAATCTATGTCAAAAGGTGAATTAAAAAATACCCTTTATCGACTAATTTATTTCTTAAAATCATTCTGAAAAATGTTTTTCCAACTAAAATCAACTCCATAACTAAACATCTTTATTTTAATAACTTATAGTCATAATATTCATTAATCTTGTGCCTTTAAGTCACACATTATCATCTTAGATTAATATTATTTTCTACTTCTTTTTACCTTTCATCCATTAAAGAACTTTTCATATTGTTTTACCTTCTATAAAATAAATAGTTTTAGCTTTTAGGTCATAATCAAATTATTATATGCTTTCTTTTTTAAAATACTCAATATTTGGTGTATTCTTAACATTTTCTGCAATAACAGTTCATTGCTTGCATTTTCCATCTTCAGACTTTGTTTGTATTATGTGACTTATTTTGCTTGGTAATTTTTTTGGAATTTTTGCATCTGCTCAATCTCTTCACTTTCTTCTCTATTATTTTAAAAAACATTTTGAGAACTAGTAATCATCAAAAACATAAATAAGATTGTTTTCATGTAATTCAAGACTAAATAAAAAGTACAAGATTAAAACTTAAGATGAATTGTTATCCCTAGATCTTGCACCAAAAAAGAAGAAGTCTCTTGCAAAATAAACCTAGGGTCCTATAGTGTTTAAGGAACTAATCCTTCTCCAAATTTGATTTGGAATCCTCAAAAATTTGGAAATTCTTAAGGGAAATCTGGGTAGGGTTCCATCAACAGGGAGCACACACTGGGCAGCTGGTGCGGCGCGCTACCAGTGCTCCAGTGTAGCTCCTCAATTATTTTGAGGCTGGGACGACGCACCAATGCTGCCCCATGGTGAAATTTGTTCATTCTCTTTTCCCCTTTCACTCCCCTAAGGTCTATTCTAACTCCCATTGTACTCGTACTCCTTTAGGACCCCTGTATATTGTACTCGTACAACTTTAGAAGTCCCTGCATATTGTAAATTATATAGGTTGGTGTGCAATTATCACAATACTCCTTAAAACATATCAATTAGCATCAACAATATCCTTGAAAGATAAGGTATGTGTGGGTAAATCATAGTAATTGGGCATATAAATATACCCAAGGTCATCACCCTACACTTACGCCTTTGTTCGTCCGCGAACAATCTCTAGACTATCAACTCAACATTAACACCTAAGGACTCGTCTCTTTAATTACGCTTTTGTAGTTCACACTTTACGCCATAAAAGTATATTCCTTCACCAAATTAGTATACCAATTTACACGATATAAATTAATGAGTGACTCGTCATCCATCTTACCAGGCCAATGTAATAATGTACAAGCACACCAACATAAATACACCCAATTATGTGCCGTGAATGCCCTCATTATTTTGGCATAGTCTTTCACTCATTCATAAATCATGTTCGCACATTTTAATTCAAAAGGCCTATTTTCAGAATTTAAGCTCTGGCTCTCAGAAAAGAGATTCTTGTATATCACAACATGCCATAGGTTAGCCTTAAGTGTACTTTAGCTTTCATGTTGTATTCATCATGGCATCAAGAGGACTTAACTTGGTTGTAATGTCGGTTTCAGGATAAGAAGGGTACATTTATGATACAAATAGACTACTACTTCTTAATGCATTTGTTTTATTATTCAAAAATTTTAATCACTTTTCCCTTCTTTGACTCATGCCTCTAAATCATCCTCTATTCATCTTTTCATCTAGCCCTCTACAAATTTAAGCACTTGTCCACAATGTTGCCATCTTTTCTTCTTTTTTTTTAAAAAAAAAACCTCTTTTTTGCCATAACAACTGCTTATGCAATTTTATTATAGGGCTCTTTTCACCTTATTCCTTATATTCACCACCTAATCCATCCCATCATTCTTCACTCTATCACTAGTTTGCACCTGCTTCACTCTATCATTAGTTTGCACCTGCTTCACTACTTAGTGCATTAAGGATCAATATTTGGATCAAACAATGAAATGGTATTAACAAAAGGGGATTTGGCTCATCATGCGGTAAAAAAGGTATTATAGGCTCAAAATTTCAGTGGGACATTACTTAGGATAATCATCATGGAAACATAAAGAGAATTAAATTGGCTATGCACAGAAATGCCTCAATCTTATTTCATAGTTCATAAAAGTTACTTGTTAAGAACACATGGGGCAAGTTCTAGATGAAACATGCAAGAACAAGGCAATACTCACCACACATGACATCACCACACATGACATCATGAGATACACATAAGAACATAAACAAATTAGCATGCTCATACTAACCACATTGAGTGATTCTATCATAATTAAGCACAATTTTATAACTTTGGAGTCAAACCAAAGAACCTATGTGCCTCAGAAGGTTAATCATTTCAGTATATTACATGTTCAAGAGTAAAATTCCCATGATGTCTGGATAACTTCTACGCAGGGCTTTAAGGTACAAACCAAAGGGCCGGTTTCACAATATACCAACCTATGACTAATTTTTCCTTAGGATTGTCTTTATCCATCCATACATTCATCAACGGGAAAGTCACTTCTTAGACGACTCTAAGACTTAACTATCAATCCATGTAAACAAAACAAAGAAAAAAAATCATATTCGATTCAATGGGACTATCCTTAGGAAAAGAACAAAAAACAACCTAAAAGACTCGATAAGCAACAAAATATACACACGGAATTCCATCTCCCAGCCCACACTTAAATAATGCACTCTCTTCGGTGCAACAAATAAAGCGTGTGGATAGAGTAAAAGAAAACTCCCTTTAGGCCTCCATGCCTCATAGTCATAATCATCATTAGACATATCTTTGGCGTCATATATGCGATTAAGGTCGTACAAACATCAACAACACAAGTATTATCATTATCATCGTCCTCAGTCTTATCCTCTTCCTCTACTTCTTTCACATCTTTTGCGGCATCATCATCATCATCGGCTATTGAAATGACGGCCCTATGAGACACATACACATGGCACAATCTATCAAAGGGTAGAGTTCAAACCAATGTGTGCATCTCCTCCTCACAGGATGAACGACCACCAATCCACAATTGCAGTTCAGCCATACCATGCATGCGCCCCATCCAACTATCATCCCGATGATCAATAGTCAATAAAACTGGCACGTGGGATGTATCTTGTGCCTTAGTTTTTGTGACGTCCACCAAGTGAGAAGAGCGGGGCGGTAAAATATCATACACTTCTTCCTCAACCCCTATTGAACGTATAAACAATGTCAACAAACTATCATAACAAAAATGTCACCTTTTATTGTAACAAAACAATAAAATATTTATTTTGTCGAAGAATCGCACCAACATTAATTTGTAGCCTTTTATTAGGAAGTAAAATAGCACTACTCTATCCCTTTTAACCTTCGAAGTTTGCTTACATGGTAAAAAAGTGCTAAAAACAATTTTAGGTCACACGCGTCACCTCTTAATTTAACTGTGTGTAGTCTAAAGGGGCATGCCTGCTCGTATCTTTAGTACATTCCCATATTTCCATCGAATTCACACCCCAAAAGTTGTGGTGTATATCCCGATAGGGAGGCCTATCCTTTATCTATTGATATTCATTGTGATCATATTTAGGAGCCCCCAAGAGATCATTCAATGCCCCAAACATTAAATTAACGGACCTCTAATGTTATTCTAATTCTAAAACAAGTTAATCATGTTCCAATTCACATATAATTTACACACAAGACATAAATTACACTCACATTGGTCAAGGAAAATATATTGAATGCGCAATGTATACACCACCACATGAATTTAGAGAAACTCTGCTTGCAACAACCCTTCATTAACATGTGCATCAACCATATTTGATGGAGTTAATCTGGGAATCCCATGATTCCCGTTTGACTCTAAAAATTGGTCTGTTTCCGTGTTAAGTGATTCTTGTGTCTTAAACTATATTGATATTGTGATCCTATTTTTGATAGTATGGTAGCGCTCAGAGATCGTTCTAAAGGAAAAATCTGTCCTTGTCATCCGGAGAGAGCGCTATTATCTTACAGGTAGGCCTTTACTTCCTTTCTAATTATACAGAGCAGGAATGTGTAAATTCATGATGATGAGTGTAAATTGGGTGTGGGTACCTAGTTATCTCTACTTTTCTTCTTGGAAACTATGATCTAAAGTTGATTAATATTGTTTTGAAGGTACTACCATGTTGGTGGAGGGTTACATGTGTGTTGTAGTATGATATGTGATTTACTTGTTTGTTTACTTATTTTTAGAGCATTTTTTTGCTTTAGCGTAGGATAGACTAGTGTTCCCTTAGCCATACACTTTGTGACTATAGTATGTCTCCAACGTCATTTCTGATTGACTAGAGTCTTGTATAATGGAATAGCAGATTTGGGTCTGATAGTATGAGCCTTAGCTTGGGAATTTGCGTTACTTGTTAGCCTTTGTGTCTTCTCTCCCTATGTTTGTCCGATGTGTTATCAAAGAGTGTGTGCTTTCTCGGGATTAGAGTGCTTCTGGTTTGGAGCCTTTTCTGATATATTTAGGAGTGGACGTCGATCAACAGTAGCTTGGAGTATACTTGAGATCCTTGTCGTAGTCAATAAGCCCCTAGACACCCTTGCTAACTAGCCGACTGACACCCTTGAGAGTTGGTTGGGTGGCCTAGATATATGTGATCCTCTATGAAGTTGACACCACCCTGAGGCACTTTTGCTAGTTTGGAGGTAGATGCCCCTAGACTGGATTTTTTGGTTGGGCAGCCTAGGATGATAGTCACTCTTGCTAGCTGGACTGGGAGTTGTTTGGTTGAATTGATTGTTACACTTTCTAGTTGGGCTCAGAATTGTCCAGTTATTGAATTTGGATCCGAATTACTTTTGTTTATTGTAGACTTAGTTATTCTGTGTACCTATCGAGCTTATGGGGGTCCGTTTGAGTTTTATTTAAACATGCGCATGAGTGTGCCTTCGGGGCTATGAGGTCCAGTTAGGTTTATTTTAGTTGTACTTAGATTTACTTCCAATATGTCCGTGTGCCTTCCTTTCTTATCCTCTTGGTCTCTCTTTTGTGTCTAGATTCTATATTTTCTATTTTTCTTTACCTTTCTTGCTTGGTCAACTTTTCTATGTTAGCTTATCTTTATCCTGTGAGAGGGATTGTTGTGGTACACTTTTGGAAATTGTATTCATTTGTTTAGAGAGATCTGCATTTATGACTTCCGGGTTCTAGGAGGGTATATATCTTATATAGGTTTGAGTTTGCTTTCCATTTCTACCTTTTCTTGTTTTTAATTTTATTTTCTATTTAGTTTTTCTCTTATACTTACCACTTCTCATTTTGCGTACGGGTCGACTTACCTTACAAGTAGGTGTCATCATGGCACGGGGATTCAGGTCGTGATAAGTTGGTGTTAGAGCCTCAGGTTCACTAGTCTAACTTGTACAGAGCTTATACCTAGTAGAGTCCTACGAATTAGTCCAAAGACGTACATGTATTATATTTGGGAGACTTAAGGGTGTTTTTAAAAAAGTTTATCTTTTTTATCGCTTTCGTGCAACCTGTGTGTTATTGGTTTTCTAAAATCTCACTTGCTCCACTCTTTTCACAAATGGCTCATACGTGTCGTGAGGTTGATCGAGGTAGGGGCCGACCTCTTTTGCCAGATAGTGGTACAATACCACCCTAACAAGAGAGTAAGGTATGGAGCAACTAGTGAATCCTTCATCAGCCCATATTTCAGAGTAGCCGATGGTACCTAGACTAACTCAGCCACCACCGGGACCAGCTATGGCCTATGACTCCAGAACTCCAGGCAGTAGTTACTCAGATTCTGAGAGTTCTTAGGGTATGCAGTAGGCCTCAACACCAAAAACATGTCAACATGATCAACCTGGAGTAGAGTCACATGTGTCCCAAGTACCAACTAGGGGTTCACAACCTGTGATTGCAACCCTCACCAGTAAAGGAGTAGAAGATGCTCGAAAGGTTCTTAAGGCTTTCACCTATGAGGTTTTATGGGTTGTGGGTGAGGATGTCACAAGTTTCTAACTACTTACCGTGAGCGGATACATGCGTTGGATCTCGTGGAGTCAAGAGGAGATGAGACCAATACATATCAACTTGATTGGCCAGCCAGATAGAGATGGCTTACATTTATTGAGACTAGGGTAACTCGGTTTCCTTCGATCACTAGGACCAAGTTTTTTAGGCCTTTTTGGCTAGGTTCATTCCTCGTAGGGGTATAAATCACATCAAGGACCATTTCTAAATTAACATTTTTTATTTAGACTTTTATTTTCTTCTTCCCTTTCCTACAACCTAGCGCCGGCCGGCCATCGTTGCCACTTTCGCCGATAGGCACCACCTTTTTGGCCGAAAAAGTCTTCAAAAAATTTACCATCTCTTACTTTCACCCTCCTCTACACAAATCCACGAACCATTGATCCTTATCCATAGTCAAACTTCGTAGATCTAAGAAAAAAACCAAATAATGAATCTTCACTTTTTTTCATTAGATTTACGAAGTTCCGGTCATCCCCATCCCATATCCTTTACATATATGTGTAGAGCTCTTCAAGGGTTATTTATTGATATAAATGTTATGTCCAAAAACCTTCAAAAATTTCCGGCGACCCCCATTCACCAAAAAAATTATGTCAATCTTTTCCGCCTCTCAACCTCTATCCAAATCCGTCATTATCATTTTCTTTTAACCATATAAGTTTTTTTGGTGAAGCATTTTGTATTGTTTTGTTAGTGTTCTTTAAGTTTATAATGATAAAGTTGTTGTTTGAATTTTATTTTATTTTTAATTTCATTTTTATTTTTTATTTTTTTATTTTCTGTCTTAATTTGTTGTGTTTGATCTTCAAAAAAGTTTATATGTTTGAATTTTGTGTAGTGGGCTGATTTCTTTTGATTTTTGGGTCTTGGGGAAATAGGTCAACATTTTGGGCCTATTTTAGAATTTTCAGATGACCTATTAGCTACTATTCAGTTAATGAATAAAAGAAATGGATCATTGAAAATGACAAAACAATCTTTTAATTAATCTGAAAAAAAGGAATAAAAAAAGGGAAAATTTCATTGGTCATCTTGGGTGGCACCTTGGGAAAAGACATGCATTGACTCTTAAGTTTTTAAGAAGAGTGGGGGGTTTAATGCTCAACACATATTTAAACCTGATTCTTCTTTCATTTCAAAGGAGAAAAAAGAAAAAACAAAAAGGAAAAAAAAAACAAGAATAACAATTGGAAGAAGGAAAATCATAAGAAAAAAAAAGTCTTCTTCTAAATAATATATATTTCATCTTTGGTGGTCTTTGGAATTGAATTAAACTTGCTTTCATTATTTGCTTTTCATCAACTTTAAGTATTTCTCCTACATTTCACAATGTAATCTTGAATTAATGTTTATATTCTTTTTATGTTTTGATTAAGTTGTTGTATTAAGTTTGTTTTGATTTAGTTAAGTCTATTGTGATTCTTATGTAATTATGTTTAGTATATGTACATATATATTTATTACTAGTTGATGTCTAGTTATATTTTACCTCATTATAGAATTAGTAAGTAAACTCATGCTTTGCCAAAAAAAAAAAAAAAATCTCAATTAAACGATTCTGGTCACTTCAAAAAAATGAAAAAAAGAGAGGCTATTTTTAGCGAACAATGTAAAACTGGTAATTTTTACAAAAAGGATAAATCTGGTCTTTTTTGCAAACAAATATAAATCTTGTCAGTTTTGCAAAAAATGTAAATCTAGTCGTTTTGCAAAAAAAATATAAATCTTGTCATTTTGTAAAAATGTAAATATGGTCTTTTCATAAATAATGTTTTTCTCTTCTCTTAACTAAATATATGAAAAGGATAATAAAATAAAAATACAAAATCGGCTACTGTGACTTAGTAATCGAACTATTAGATAAAATTGGCTATTTTTGCAATCTTCTTTCAAAAAGAACAATGTGCTCATTTTGTATAAAACAGAAATTGTACTAAAATGGTCATTTCTGCAATTTATCAATATAAAAAAAATTAAATTAAAAATAGTATATCACTACTTATTTTAAATGGAGGCTTAATATTATTCTGTAAAAAAAATTCTATTTTTCTTTTGTTGTCATCGTCAAGTAGTAATACTTAAATGTCTATTTGTTTCTTTTGATATAAAAATGTTAGTAAGCAATTTGCAAAAGCAATATATATATATATATATATATATATATATATATATATATATATATATATATATTATTTTTTTATCTATATGTTGCAACAAATTCATTTATTCGTTTCAATCATTATTAAATAAAACTTGAGTAATTTAAAAAACTAATATACATAAAATTAAAATACCTCCATGTGTTCGGTCATGATCGTTGGTGTGTATTTTTTTTTCTAAAAAATAAAAGGCATCTTGTTTGCGGTTACGCTCCTAGGCCAATCATTTTTTTTATAAAAAAAAATAGTAACTAATACAAATCTACTTTTTTAATCCAAAAAATTAATATTTAGCCAAATATAAGTTAATAAAGCGACCGTGCTAGAGTCACGGGACTTGGGGGTGCCCCATATGTTCTTTTCGATCAATAGAATTCCTTACCCAATCTTGTTTTCGTAGACTAAAAATAAAAAGTTTTTTTTTAAAATTTTAAATTAGCAATTACCAGGTGACTTGGAACACCTAAAAACTCAATTCCAAGTGGCGACTCTAACAATTTTTTTTTCTTTTACTTTATTTTTTCAAAAACCCAATCATATCCTTACAATTGTAAAATTAAATGGAAGAGGTGTGACAAACTTCATCAGGTCGATTTATCTCTGGAAACTCAATGAGCTTTAACTCAAACAACTCATCAAAAATATTAGAAACTTCAGAATCCAATAAGGGATATTCCTTTTCTTACATCCCCTTAGGGTCGGCTTTTGATTTGAACACACTTCGAAAGTCGCTTTCACACTTTGTTTCTTGCTTTCCTTCGTAGTGAATTTACAGGAGACACATTGACATTCATAAATTCTTTGTTGTGATTCTAGGCACAAATATGCTGCATCTTTTGGGTTCCTACTTGTCCATTCCTTTGCAGGATCATGAAAAACATCATATATTTCCCAATAGAAGGCATCCTCAACTCCATATCATGAGCACGAGTAGCTAGATCTTTGAAGGGCTTTGGCTATATACCTTGTAAGATGAAAAGAAGCTCCTAGTGCATTCCTTGGATACATATTTTTATTGCAAAAGTTTCACCAAACCAATCATTGTAATTTAGGCTCACGTTTCTCCATCAATTTATGAAATCTATAACCGGTTTATCCTTCCTTTGGTGAGTAATTATGAGTTCTACCATGCTCACCGTATTCCTTGTATTATAGAAATGGTTGGAAAACTCATAATCTAGGTGCTCCATACTATCAATAGAATTAGGCTCGAGATCCGTGTGAAAATCAAGGGTATTTCCTTTTACAAAGTGGATGAACTACTTGAAAAGATGGTCCCCATAGGTTCCATCATTATTACATGTCTTCACAAAGTGTGTTACACGTTGCTTCGGATTTCCTTTTACCCTCGAACTTTTGAAACTTGGATGGTTAAAGTCAGCAGACATTTTGAAGTTATCAATTCTTACAGTGTATAGCTTGGCATACATATGGGAAGACTTGATAGAGACTTCATAATCATCTTTGATAGTCCCATTTGATGAACTCATTCAATCGATCACGTGGGATAATTCTTTTAGAAAAACTGGTATCTCCTTGACAAACTGTGCTTGCTTTAAAGGATTGTCGATCTCTTGAACTTCAACACTCTTTCCAGGCGCATGATTGGTTATCATTCAATCTTATCCATCAACTTATCAATTTGAAACCCTTAGTGGTGTACATGCTTTCTCAATCCTTCAACCAATTTCATCAACTTTGCAAGTTGTTCCTCTGTGGATGAAGCAACAATTGCCATTGCTTGCATGATCATTGGGACGTAGGAGACTAACAAGGATTGTTACGCAAGTTGATATTCAACAAAATCATATTATGTGATGTTTGTCTGGAGAATTCATTGGTTGAATTGTATTTGTCCTTTGTGGTAGGGTTCTTGGAACCAGATTGTGTAACACCATGTTAATTGAAAGAGCAAAAATTATAAAGAACCGTCTTTGAAAGAATGAAAATCTGAAATTTGTTCAAGTTATGTTATGTTTGAGTTTTGGTTAACTTCAAACGATCATAACTCCTAGCTCAAGATAAGTTAGGTGTTATACAAGATATCTTGGGAAAGATCTTTGAATTATCTTTCCAACGCCACCTAGTTTGCTCAATTTCGAGTTTTATGAGGGAGATATGCCCATTTGAAGTTGGGCTATCTAGATAAGGAAAGTCAAAACCGGATTTTAGAAGGGTATTATGGTCTTTACCATACACAATTAAATTATTTCATTTTTAGTAAGTAATTTGGGGTCTAAACTGAGTTAGTTCAGTTTACGCAATTAAAAATTATGTTAGGGCTTTGAGAGAAGAGAGCAGAGGAGAAAGGTCAAGTGTTCTTGGAGATTTCTTGCGGAATTAAAGTCATTTCGCCAAGGGTTAATCCCTAAAGAATTATGTGAGACTTTCATAGTGTTGGGTCATTCACACATGCGCCAATCATGTTTGTTTGCGTGAAATTTATTCTAGAAAGTTGAAAGTATGATATTTCTTGAATTATGTTCTTGAAACTAGCTTTAGTTCTTGAGATTTGATGGGATTGTTGAGTTCTTGATGGAATCGTGTTGATTTTAGAGTTGTGATTGATTAGATTCTTGTGTTCATGTACTGGGCATTTGAAACTAAAGAGGAATTGAGAAAAATAATCAAATTTAGGCATTGTGGTGAGAAAACGAAGAAGGAAAGTCGAGCATATTTCAGCACGCATGTCCGCATCACAGACTTGCTCCCCAGTGCACAAAAATCACATCCGCGTCGCGGAGAGAACGCGGACTCCTTTGTTTCAAAAATAAATTTTGTGATCAAATATTTAAATATATCTCTGTGTCGCGGACTTGCTTCCAGACTATTGGTATGAAAAAATGAAGAAGGAAAAAGTCAAGCATAATTCGGCATGTACGTCCGCGTTGCGTACATGCTCCTCCATTGCACGAAAAGCACCTCCATATAGTGGAGAGGACGCGGACTCCTGTGTTTCAAAAATAAATTTCACGGTCTAATATTTAAATGCATCTTTGCATCACGCATTAGCTTCCTGACAATGATTTCTTGATCGTTTCTCATGTTTAACTATTTAAAAACACTCCTAATTATCATGAGATCTTTCCTATCACAAATCACAATCCTTGAATCCATACGAATTCAAGGAAAGTTAAAACCCAAGTCTAGAGAGTTCTTAGAGTCCATTCAAAAAGTATTTTGCAAATGTGTTAAACTTGTTTTAAGACTTGAGTTTGAGTTAAGTAAGAGTAACAAATGAAGTTCATTTATTCAAAAAGAGTATATGGGAAATAAGTATTCCCAAAGAGTAAATGTTTTCACAATTAAATAATAGAGGAACAATAATTTACAAGAGGGACTTTGAGCTGGTTTTTGAGTAATTATCTCAAATCATAGAAATAGTTTTTGTTTCTAAACATATGAGCTAAGTATTTTGGGAGTAGTATTGAGCACCGATATGAGGACGAGTTCATAATAACTCAATCCATAAACCATGTAGCCATTATGGGTAGAAAGGGTCATACTTTTTAGATGATTCCTTAGTATTTTCTATCATAGACTAGTGTATTCACTTAGTTGAGACGTTCGATATCCCAGAAAGTTATAGGATAGTTCTGGAAGCGTGGGCGAGACATTGTATCATCACATAGCTCATAGTGATGTTTGTCGGTTAGAGAGACTCTCACATAATTATACTACTTTACTATATGATTAAATTTGAAATTTATATTTACTAGTTAAATGTTTTATATAAAACTATACCTTTACTGTTGTTTATTTCTGCATTGAGTTGAGTATCCATGAGTTGAGTAAAGTTCGTGTAAATATTCAAAATTCTGTTCAAGTTTATGTCATGTTTAGATTTTACCTCGCACGCTCGTACATTCAATATATTGATGACATTTAGCCTGCATCATTTTATAATACAGACACTTGTAATCAGGATCAACGTCAACACCTCGTTAGTCCAGTTTAGCACTCAGAGACAATTGGTGAGCCTCCTTGTTTTCCGGAGGATATTTTTGGTTATGTTTTGTTTTATTGCTTGATTATTTCACTTGTTAGAATGATCGGGGTCTTATCCCGACATCCATCTTAGTATCTAGAGACTTCATAGACAATTAGGTATAGTTCTTTGGTATGATATTTCAGTTGCGTGATGTTGAGACTTTAGTTGCAATTTTTGCTAGTTGAATGTTTCTTTTAATGCATTCTAAGTTTATTGCATGAGTTTATCTTTTGAGTCGATTTCAAGTTATTTAAGTCTTCCGCGAAGTGTTAAGCTAGGCAAGGGTTTGCTTGGGGCCAATAATAGTTCTCGAGTGCGAGTCCTGCCTAGGGTGTAGGCTCGAGGCGTTAATGATTGGTCAAGTAGAGTTAAGGTCTTTTGATCATTTCATCAACACATGTTTCCTTCTTCTAAAGCATTTGTAGAGGACCTTTACCAGTTTTGAGTTGAAGACCCAAAAATAGGAATTGGTGTGGATGAGACTTGAAGTTTTTGTTGTCCCAGCATAGTGGACTTGCTCCTGTAATAGCTTTGAAAATTCCAAAGGTAGTACCAAAGATTCCTTCAATTTCAATAGGGAACTTGGAGTTAGCCTTAGAGGAAGTTTATAAGAGTTGATCTTCTTGAAAGTAATATTGATATTCTTTGATGCTTGAAAATTAAGATGAGAGTTAGAGATTGTCCCAATGGGCGTGCCTAATTAATAGACAGTAAAATTCGAGTTGAGAAAAATAATAATCAAGACTGGAAAATAATGCAACAATTGTATTTATTAATTTCAGAATATTAGTGTTACAATCTCTATTATTCCTCTTATTTGGAGCTTGACTTTGAATCTTTGATGAACTTGAACTTTATCTCGATCTTGATCTCGAGTTATACATGAATTCAATGGATTATAAGCTTGATCTTGATTTGTGGATTTGATGAAACTGATTTGGAATTAAATTTGATGATCTTGATCTTGAACTTAATCATGGATTCAAGGATTTTAGAGCTTGTTCTTCAATCTTTGATGAACTTGAACTTGAACTTTATCTTGATTTTGACTCTTACTTGAATTCAAGAGTTTTAAGCTTGTTTTTGAATTTGATGGTCTTGATCTTGATCGTTGTTGAACTTGTAGCTTGTAGAGAAATTGGTGACTTTTGATCCACAAGCTCTATCTGCTTGTTAGAATTCTGGTCTCTTTTTTGTATTATGAGGACCCCTATTTAGAGTTTGTGAATAGAGGAGTTATAACAGGAACAGTTTTCCCTTCGGCCAACCAGATCAAAGTAACATATCTTATTGGGTTTTACGAAGTGAATATGTCATCTATGACATGTTGCATGATCCTATTGGCTTCTTTGTTTGACTTGGCGTTCCATATTATTTGACATGTGGGACCAAAATTGTCACACCCCAAGCTTAGACCCTGGATGTGGCCGGAACCCAATGAACATTGCTGGTCTTGAGAGAACCCTTGTCCTGACTTACTTAACTCAGCGAAAAGAGTTAACTTAATCCTAAGGCGAGAAACAATCTCATAAAATAACATTAATAAATGTCTTGGCCAAAATGACTATTAAGTCTCAAATTAGAACATCTGAAATGCAAGATAAGGGGAGACTCAAATAGAACAAGTGGACTGACTATCTGTCTATGAAGCCTCTATAATACTAATATGAATGTTGGGACAAACCCCACAACATTCTGTAAGTAAAAACATGGAAAGCAATAAAAAAAAACCTCCTCCAGAATGCAAAGAGGCTCACCACTGACTTTGAGTGCTCAAACAGGATCAACAGGGCGCTGGATGTTGATCCTAGTTACCTGAGTCTGCATTATGAAACGATGCCGGCCAACTTGCATCATTACACTGAATGTACGAGTATGCCAGTTGGAATGCTAAATAATAACTTAAGCTTGATAAGAATAAGAAGAAAACTTACTTAATATAAAGAAATATAGACACGTGCAATATATATATATATATATATATGTATATATATATATACATATAAAGCTTTGTAAAATGAAAAAATAACTTAGTTCGTTAAAGAAAATATAATTAAAAAACTCAACCTTACTTATATGAAAGTAATATAGTTTCCGTGTGAAATTCTCTAACCGTCAACCATCAATATGAGCCTAAGAGATGTAAAACGTCTTACCTCACCTTTCAAAAGGACTGTCCTATACCTCGTTGTCAGTATAGAACCTGAACTACTAAGTGGATCACTAGTTTATGCTAATAAGCACTATGGAATCATCTAAAAAGTATGACCGTTCTTCTGTTCATGTTGGCTTCATGGTTTATGGGGGCATGAGTTAATATGAACTCGCGTCCCCATATCGGTGTTCAATACTACTCCCAAAATATTTAGATCATATGTTTTTAAAACAACTTCTTCTCTGGTTTGAAGTAATTTCTCAAACATAGCTTTAAAAGATCTCTTGGAAATCATAGTTCCCTCTTTACTAAAACTAACCAAAGGTTCCATTGAAAGTCTAGCTTTCTTTTTTGCTCAAAATGTGAAAACATTTGTAACTCTGAGGGAATACTTAGTTGCCTTATAACTTTTTGAGAAATGAACTCAACTCTTTAATCTTTACTTAGCTTGAAACTTGAGTCTTAAATCAACTCTTAGGAAATACTTAGTTCCCTTATATTTATTTGAAGGACGAACTTCAACTCTTTACTCTTTACTCAACTTGAAACTTGAGCCTTAAAACGAAGTTTAAGCATTTATTAAATACTATTGAAACTTTAAGAAAATATGCTTTGACTTACTTCTTAATCTTTATACTCAACTCTTAACTTCTTTGACTTTGATCTTAACTTTTCTTGAATTGGATTATGGATTCAAGGTTCATGATCTCATGTTTATGGAAGATTTCATGATGTTTAGATGTACCTTAGAGTGTTGGAATCAACTAGGAAACGTGGGTACGTACATCACTTAGGAACTAGTACGAAAAGATGGGGAATGAATGGGGTCTCCAGGCATCCTTGGCGCTTTGAGAGGCGTGGGGCGCCAGGCCCAAAACTTCAAAGGCCAAGTTGGGTCACTCTATCTAGAGCACCGCTCCAAGACCATAGGGATTGAGGCTCTCATGTGGTCTATGGGAGGCGCAGCGCCCCAGGGCCCTACATACGTGCGTTTTGACTTTTCTTCTTTATTTTTAATATCTAAACCCTCTAAACTTCCATGGATATTTCCCCAAACACTTAGAATCATTAATACCCTCAATACCCAATAGATTAGACTCAATAAAATAACTGGAAACACAAATCAAATCAACTCTACGAATACATAGAGTTGAACATAGTAAAATAAGAAATTGAAAGATTTCGTAAAAATTGTTCGTTTGGAAATTTCCCGAAAAGCTAATCATAGGTTCGTTATGGTAGAACATTCATGTGGTACTTTCTCAAATTTTACACATGTGATACATGTTCCTTCTATATCCCCAAGTAAAGCTCTTCGCATTGTGCAACAACTCAACCAACAAAAATTCAACAATTTTCTTCAAGAACTTCACTTTTCATCAATCAATCTACTCAAAATCATTGAATTAAACAAGTTGGTGTGTGGGTGAACGAAACCAATACGGAAATATCTCACATAGCTTAATAGGGATCACCCCCGACGAATTTCAGTAGAATTTCCTTGGCGTTCTTGGCGAAATCTTAATCTTTCTCCCTTATTCTTCTTCTCTTCTCTTTTCTCCCAAACCCTAAGCGTGAAATACTTTTCTAATCTAAACTAAAACTTATGTTAACCCTAATTAGACACTTAAAACGAATTAGGAAATAGTTGGGTGAATACACTATGTTTGCCCTTACTTAAATTCAGAATTGGACTTTCCTCTCTCCAACAACCCGACTTCTGAAAGGCATATCTCCCTCATACAATATCAAAATCGAGAAACTCAGCATCGTTGGAAATATCTTTCCAAGGGATTTCCAACCATAAAAGGAACAAACTCTAACTCATTCTGAGCTAGAAGTTATAGCCGTTTGAATATGACCAAAACTTACTTTCTTAACTTTAGGAAATTTTTCAGGTTTTCCCTTCTCTTTCCAAAAGTAAAATTTTTTAGTTTCTTTGCTTATTCTTGGCTATTACAAGTTATGACATGTTACAATATCTCTCCCTTGGGAACATTCATCCTCGAATGCAATTTATTTCACTAATCTAGGAATAGTAACCTCAAGTTTAACAATCAACAATCAAAAGCAAGTAACAACATGCTTACTCATAGTTTACAAAGTAATGAAAAGAGAATTAGTACCTTGATCTATGTTATCTCCGAATTCGAAGAGACGTGGATATCTCTTCTTCATATCCTCTTCAGTTTCCCAAGTTGCTTCTTCAACAAATTGGTTCCTCCAAAATACCTTGACATACGCAACCTCCTTTGTTCTGAACTTGCGAACTTGGCGATCTAAAATCTGAACTGGAATCTCTTTATAGGATAAGTTATCCTTAATCCCAACATTTTCAGTTGGTACAATCAATGAAGGATCACCCATGCACTTTCTCAACATGGAGATATGAAACACCGGATAAACCACTGCTAACTCTTGTGGTAGCTCGAACTCATAAGCTACATTGTCAATTCTCTTGGATATTCTATAAGGACCAATATATCGGGGACTAATTTTACCCTTCTTACCAAACCTCATAACACCCTTCACGGGTGAAACTTTTAGATATACCCAATCATCCACCTCAAACTCCAATGGTCTTCTCCTAATATCTGTGCAGGACTTTTGATGACTCTGTGCCATTTTCAATCTCTCTTGAATCACCTTCACCTTCTTCAGCTTGTTGAACTAGACCTTGTCCTATCAACCCTGCTTCACCAACTTTGAACCACCCAATAGGATATCTGCATCTTCTTCTATAAAGAGCTTCATATGGAGCCATTTGGATGCTCGAATGGTAGCTGTTGTTGTAAGCGAACTTAATGAGAGGTAGGTGATCATCCCAATTCCCCTTGAAATCAATCACACAAGACATAAACATATCTTCTAGGGTCTGGATAGTATGCTCTGCTTATCCATCCGTCTGAGGATGAAAAACGGTGCTTAAGTTCACCTTTGAACCAAAACCTTTCTGGAAAGGCTTCCAGAACTGAGCAGTAAATTGTGGACCTCTATCTGAAATGATTGAAACTGGAACTCCAATGAAGTATTACCACTTCTTGAATGTACGACTTTGGATAATCTTCTGCCGCATGAGTGGTCTTTACCGGAAAGAAGTGGGCTGATTTTGTCATTCTATCGGCAATCACCCAAATTGAATTATGCTATCTGCGAGACCTTGGAAAGCATGTGATGAAGTCCATATTAATCATCTCAAACTTCCATTACAGAAGTTTTATATTCTGAGCCAAACCTCCAGGCCTTTGATGTTCTATTTAACTTGTTGGCAATTTGGGCATTTGGCAACAAAATCAGCAATGCCCTTCTTCATGTCTTCCCACAAATATACATCTCTCAAATCGCGGTACATCTTGGTGGAACCCAGATGAATGGAATATATGGAGCTATGAGCCTTCTCCATGATCCTCTCTTAGAGTCCATCCATCCTAGGTACACACAATCTACCTTGATACTTTAGCACACCATCTTCCCCCTTGTTCAAAAGACAGTACTCTTTTCTTATGAACATTCACCTTCAAATCAAGTAAAATGGGGTCTTTGTCTTGCTTTTCTTTCACCTCTAACACTAGTGATGATTCAGCCCCATTAGTCACCACTATTCCTCCTTATGTGGAATCCATAAGTCTGACTCCCAGGCATGAAAGTTTGTGCACATCATTGGCTAACACTCTTTTCTTCCTCAACATGCGGCTACTCCCCATGGATAACCTTCTTAAAGCATCAGCAACCACATTATCCTTACCTGCATGGTAAAGAATACTCATGTCATAATCCTTGAGTAGTTCTAACCACCTTCTTTGTTTGAGATTGAGATCCTTCTAAGTGAACACATATTGTAGGCTCTTGTAATCAGTGAATAAATCAACATGAATGTCGTACAAGTAATAACGCCATATCTTCAAGTCGAATACCAAAACAACCAACTCCAAATCATGGGTAGGGTAATTCTTCTCATGAACCTTCAACTATCTAGAGGCATAAGCTATAACTTTGCTATGTTGCATTAACACACAGCCTAACCCAACTCTAGATGCATCACAATACACCACAAAACCTTGAGTACTCTCAGTAAAGGTCAAAACCAGAGCAGTAGTCAACCTCTTTTTCAACTCCTGAAAGTTTTTCTCACAAGCTTCAGACCATTGAAACTTGATTGTCTTCTGAGTTAGCTTGGTCAAAAGAGACAAGATAGATAAAAAACCCTCAACAAATCTTCTATAGTAGCCATCCAAACCCAAGAAACTCCTTATATCTATTGGAGATGTGGGTCTAGACCAACTCTGAACTGCTTCTATCTTTTGGGTATCAATGCTAATCCCATCACTGGAAACTATGTAGCCAAAGAGTGCCACATACTTAAGCCAAAACTCATACTTGGAGAACTTGGCATATAACTCCTTATCTTTAAAATTCTGAAGAACTATCCTGAGGTGACTAGCATGATCTTCTTCGTTCCTTGAATAGATTAATATGTCATCAATGAAGACGATAACAAACATATCTAAATAAGGTTTGAAGACTCTATTTATAAGATCCATGAATGTTGTAGGCGCATTGGTTAAACCAAAGGACATGACCAAAAACTCATAATGCCCATATTTGGTTCTAGAAGTTTCTTTGGAATGTCACATTCCCTAACTTTCAACTTATGGTAGCCTGATCTGTGATCAATTTTCGAGAAGCAGGAAGCACCCTGAAGTTGGTAGAAGAGATCATTTATCCTTGGCAGAGGATACTTATTCTTGATGGTACCCTTATTCAATTGGCGCTAGTCTATACACATCCTAAGGGAACCATCCTTCTTTCTCACAAACAAAACCGAAGCGCCCCAAGGTGAGACACTTGGTCAAATAAAGACCTTATCCAACAGATCTTTCAATTGTTCTTTCAACTCTTTTAACTCTGATGATTCCATTCTATATGGCAAAATAGAGATAGGACAAGTATCTGGGATGAATTCTATACCAAAGTCTATTTATCTCTCAGGAGGGACTCCGGGTAGATCTCATCATGAAAGACTTCTGGAAAGTCCTTTACTATAGGAACTGACTAAAGAAGTGGTACCTCAGCACTTGAGTCATTAACTTGGACTAAGTGATAGATACAACCCTTTTGAAACTAGCTTTCTCGCATTAAGGTATGAAATGAAACGACCCTTAGGCACTGCTGAACTACTACTCCACTCTATGACTGACTCATTAGGAATCTGGAACTTGACACCTCGAGTTATACAATCTATAGATGCATAACAGGCATGAAGCCAGTCCATACCTAGAATATCATCAAAATCTATCATGTCTAATTCTACTAGATCAGCCATGGTGTTCTTGTGATTGATAGAAATAGGACAATCACGGTAGACTCTTTGCGCTAGTATAGACTCTCCAACAGGGGTAGAAACACAGAAAGGTTCACAAAGTTTCTCAGGAAGAATCTTAAACTGATTTGTAATATAAGGAGTTACAAAAGATAAACTTGATCTTGGGTCTAACAAAGTATAAACATCAAAAGTAGACTTTGATCATACCCGTGATAACATCTCGTGAGTTCTCTTACTTTTGGAGGCTAGTGATTGCATAGAGGTGATTTTCCCCTCCACCAGTACAAGAAGTGGATCCTTTATGTGCAAGGCTGTCTGGTTGAGCAACTGATGAAGATTGAGCTTTGTTGCCCGAAAATCCACCACCCAGCTTATGGTTAGGACACCCTTTAATGAAGTGACCCTCTTGACTGCACTTGAAGCAACCTGAATGGCCATCATGACACTTACTGGAATGGTTCCTACCACACCTACCATATGTAGGAGCCTAATTACCTCCTTATGCCACACTACCTTGGGACTGGGTTGGTCTAGCCTTGAAGTTCTGCGAATTCTAGCCATTATACTCACCTCTGTTTCTGGGCGCAGGTGAACTAGCAGATGATGGTGCATGCCCCTTTTGTTTTTAAAATTGTGGCCAATTCGAACCACTTTTCTGTTGCCCAGACTCATTCCCAGTCTTGGATTTCTTGTTCCTGTACTCCTCTCTGTCCCTCAACTTCTCCTCTTCAACTTGCTGCACATAAACCATCAACCGGATATGTCCATGTCACTGATCAGCATTGCAGCTCCGCCCTCTTTGCTAGATGCACAACCCAAGCCAGCGACAAACAAACTCATTCTGCTCCTCATATCCTTAACCATATCAAAAGCATAGCGAGATAACTAGGTGAACTTCAACCCATACTCGTACACACTCAAAGAGTCCTATTTTAGATTAAGGAACTCTCGCACCTTTGCCTCTTTCATCTCTCGGGGAAAGAAATGCCCCAATAAAACCTCTTTGAAATAAGCCCAACTCGATTGTGGTGCATCCTCATCTATACCCTCCTTCCACTTGTCAAACAAAGTCCTAGCCACATTCTTAAGTTGGTATGCATCTAGATCGACACTCTAAGCAATCAATGACATCCATCACATCAAAAACCTTCTTCAAATCTTCCACAAAGTTTTCCGGATCATCAATAGTGCTCGAACTGATAAAACTGGGAGGATTCATTCTCAGAAATTTGTGAATCCTCGAGGTGTGATCCTCTTCTTGTCAAGATCCTATATGTTTCCCAACTTGGTTAGTCACCGCTTGGCTTAACATCCGGATAGCCTCACAAAACTCAGCATTGGTAACTTCCCCTTGAGGTTACACTTCGGGTGCATTGGGTAACTCTTATTCCTTAGGTTCAATGTTCCTCTTAGCTGGACGACCTCTTACAGCTCTTCATAGAGGCATTGTTATCTAAAGCATGCGGAACCATAAGTTAGAGAGAGACTTTTAGAGATAAACTCTCACGCATAAAAAGGAATATGAAAGAAGTGAGAAATTCCAAAATGTTGTAGCCTCCTAATCATAGATGTGGCGAGCTTCACACCGATGACTAAGACTATAAAAACAAGGCTTCATAGACTACCTATAACTCTTGAACTATGTACTCTCATACCAAGTTTTTCACACCTCGAGCCTACACCCTTGGACGTGGCCGGCACCCAATGACCATTACTGGTCTTGAGCGAACCCTTGGCCCGACTTAATTAAATTAGCGGAAGACTTAACTGAATCATAAGTCGAGAAACATTCTTATAAAATAACTTAAATAAATGTCTTGGCCAAAATGACACTTAAGTCTCAAAATCAGAACATTTGAAATGCAAGATAAGGGGAGACTCAAACTGAACAAGCTAACTGACTATCTATCTATGAAGCCTCTATAATAATAAAATGAATGTTGGGACAAACCCGACAACATTCTAAAAGTAAAAACATGGAAAGCAATAAAAGAGTCCTCCGGAATGCAAGGAGGCTCACCACTGACTCTGAGTGCTCAAGCTGGATCAAAAGGGCACTGGATGCTGATCCTGGTTACCTGAGTCTGCATTATAAAATGATGCAGGCCAACTAGCATCAGTACATTGAATGTACGAGTATGCCAGTTGAAATGCTAAACAATAACTTAAGCTTGATAAGAATAAGTAGAAAACTTACATTGGCTCTGCTCAACTCATGAAATACTAAACTTAATATAAATAAATAAAGACACATGCAATATATATATATATATATATATACATACAAACTCAACCTTACTTATATATGAAAGTAATATAGTTTCTGTGGGAAATTCTGTAACCGGCAACCATCACTATGAGCCTATGCGATGGTATAACGTTTTACCTCACGTTGCAAGAGTACTGTCATATACCTTGCTGCCAGTATAGAACTTGAACTACTAAGTGGATGCACTAGTCTGTGCTAAAAAATACTAAGGAATAATATAAAAAGTATGACCCTTCTTCTGTCCATGTTGGCTACATGGTTTATGGGGACTTGAGTTAATATGAACTCGTGTCCCCATATCGGTGCTCAAACTGAGTTTTAAAAGCTCTCTTGGAAATCATGGTTCCCTCTTTACTAAAACTAACCAAAGGCTCTATTGGAAGTCCTTTCTTGCTCAAAATGTGAAAACATTTGTAACTCTTAGGGAATACTTAGTTCCCTTATAACTTTTTGAGAAATGAACTCAACCTTTTACTCTTTACTTAGCTTGAAACTTGAGTCTTAAATCAACTTTCAGGGAATACGTAGTTACCTTATATTTCTTTGAAGGAAGAACTTTAACTCTTTACTCTTTACTTACCTAGAAACTTGAGCCTTAAAATGAAGTTTAAGTGTTAATTAAAGGCACTTGAAACTTTAAGAAAGTTTGGTTTGACTTACTTCTTAATCTTTAAACTCAAGTTTTAACTTCTTTGACTTTGATCTAAGCTTTCCTTGAATTGGATTATGGATTCAAGGTTCATGATCTCATGTTTATGGATGATTTCATGATTTTTAGTTATACCTTAGAGTGTTGGAATCAACTAGGAAACATGGGTACATCACTTAGGAACTAGTACGAAAAGATGGGGAATGAATGAGGTCTCTAGGCGTCCTTGGCGCTCTGAGAGGCGTGGGGCGCCAGGCCCCAAACTTCAAAGGCCAAGTTGGGGCACTCTGGCTGGCGCGCCGCCCCACGGACATATGGACAGAGGTTGTCCAGTGGGGCTATGGGAGGCGCAGGGCCCCAAGGCCCTACGGATGTGCGTTTCAACTTTTCTTCTCCATTTTTCATCTTTATCCCTTTAAACTTCCATGGATCTTTCTCCAAAGACTTAGAATCACTAATACCCTCAATACCAATAGATTAGACTCGAAAAAAAACTGAAAACAAGAATCAAATAAACTTTATACATGCAATAACTCAACCAACAAGAATTCAACCATGTTCTTCAAGAACTTCACTTTTCATCAATCAATCTACTAAAAATCGCTGAATTAAACAAGTTGGTGTGTTGGTGAACCAACCCAACACAGAAATATCTCACATAGCTTAATAGGGATCACCCCCAATGAATTCCACTAGAATTTCCTTGGCGTTCTTGGCGAAATCTTGATCTTTCTCCCTTCTCCTTCTTCTCTTCTCTTTCCTCTCAAGCCCTAAGTGTGAAATACTTTTCTAATCTGAACTAAAACTTATTTTTACCCCAATTAAATCCTTAAAACTAATTAGGAAATAGTTGGGTGAAAACACTATGTTTACCCTTACTTAAATCCGGAATTGGACTTCCTCTCTTCAACAGCCCCACTTCTAAAAGGAATATGTCCTTCATATGATACAAAAATCAAGCAAAATTGGCGTCGTTGGAAATATCTTTTCGAGGGCTTTCCAACCATATAAAGAACTGACTCTAACTTGTCATGAGATCGAAGTTATGGCCGTTTGAAAATAACCAGAAACTCACTTTCTTAACTTTAAGAATTTTTCCAGATTTTGAAAAGTTATAGTTTTTTAGCTTACTCTTGGCTATTAAGAGTTACGAGATGTTAAAAAATGGTCTCTAGGATGAGATGACACTGGACTCAGCAGACTGGGCTCATCTATTGTAGCATAAATCAATTGATTAACATAATTAACCGAATTATATTAAGTAATCCATAAATATTTATTTGGACTATTATATTCATGAATTTAATATAACTCAAATGATTTTACTAATTTATATTTATTAAATTTTACATTATTACACCGAGGCTTCTGGTTAAAGGTGGAGCAATTCCACCGATATACCACAACCCATGTTTATATGTCATGTCAAATAATCTAGTTTTTTTATTTAAAAAAATCCACCCATTGTCCGAAACACTCATTAAAGCTCCAATTAAATTCGGACTGCCAGATAGTCTAGTTCATGATTACTAATGTTGGAGCGGGATATTGTCATCTGTAGTTGGCAAAAAATAATCTGTGCTTCTTTGTTGGTGTTTATGCCATTTTATGTATTTGTATTTTTCTAATTTCCCTCCTCAAATATTTTTGAAATGATGTTTTCAAGGAAATAAGTAAATTAATGTACTCCAAATTATTTTAAAATATATATTATGCAAAATACAAAAGAAATACAACATAAATACAGAGAATGAGAATAGCATAAAATTATACTTCCTCCGTTTCAAAAAGAATGTCCCTATTTCCTTTTTAGTTTGTTTAAAAAAGAATGACCCCTTTCTTTTTTGACAAAACTTTAACTCTAACTTTCCACGTGGCATGTTTAAAACCACAAGATTAAAGGGCATTTTGGTACATTTGACATAACTTTAATTTAGAACCACAAGATTAAAAAGTCTTCTTTCTTTTCTTAAACTCCATTTCAAGTCAAACTAGGTCATCCTTTTTGAAACGGAGGGAGCATCAATTTAGCAGAATATATGAACAATCGAACCTGAGAGGAGTAAAAATATAATTATGTAAGTAATGTATGATTTTACTAAAAAAATAGCGTTTTAAATAGCATATTGAAAATATAATTAAACCTATTATTTGTTCCTCGTTGTTCTGCCATATTTTCTTAAGAAAATTTCAATAGAAAAATGTTGCCCTTGTGTGTATGTGTTATTTCACCAACCAACCAAACGATACCTAAAAGTATAGTGAGTCAATTTTAGGTCATCAAGAGTCAAACTTTAGTATTTAAGATTTTCATTTTTAAAAAAATTTTGATAATACACTTTAATATAGTATGAAATTACATAGAAGTCTTGTGAACAAATCTTACCGTTACACATTATAAAAAAAAAGCATATGATTAATCCATGTAAAATTAATCAAGCCTCCCTGTAAGCTGGAGGCATATTGAAAATATAATTAAACCTATTATTTGTTCCTCGTTGTTCTGCCATATTTTATTAAGAAAATTTCAATAGAAAAATGTTGCCCTTGTGTGTATGTGTTATTTCACCAACCAACCAAACGATACCTAAAAGTATAGTGAGTCAATTTTAGGTCATCAAGAGTCAAACTTTAGTATTTAAGATTTTGATTTTAAAAAAAAATTGATAGCAGAGTTTGACATATTTAATTAGATATAGTACCCTTCGTTTTAGTTTAATTTGTTGTCTACTTGACATAATATCTTTAAAAACTAAAATTATACTTTTTTGATCTTGTGATTTTAAAAATATCTATCAAATATATAAAAATGTCTTTTAATTTTATGATTTTAAAGAAAGTGAAAATTGAAAAGTCACAGAAAAAAAAAGGGAAAGAAACAACAATTCCTTTAAATGAAATTAAAAAATGTTTATAATAAACAAAGTGAAGCAAATGAAGTACTTGAAAAATAATTAATGTGATGTAAGAACAGAATCGTTTTTAATGCTTGCGTCCTGGAATTATAATCGTGATAAAAATAAAATGTTTCTCAAGTTAAACAATCTTTAAATATCTTTTTTTTAAAGAAGATAAAATAAAATCCAAAAGAAATTAAAAGAGATGTAAATAGTCTAACATTAAGAAAATATTGTTCTTAGTATAGAAATATATGTGTACACTATGACTTTCTCCTCCTTCCAGATTTCTCATCAAATAAACTACAAAAGAATAAACTACAAAAGTATTGATGTTATTATGAATATTTTGTCCCATAGCAATTCAAGTACGTAGTGTTGTTGCTGATTCACTTTGCGAAAAAAATATTGTATCTCCTTGAAGACACACTCTAGCCACCCAACACACCATTACGCTTGATACAACATCCCACATGCCATCACTCAAAAGAATCAAACACTCATAATCACTTCCCTTTTTACAAAGGTAATCTCAGGCTTAGATAGGACATGGGGCTTCAAATAGTTGTATCCTATTTGTAACAAGTAGTTGAATATCTATAACATTTAGTTAGTAGTAGTTGAATCTCTATAACATTTAGTTATTAGTAGTGGAATCTCAATAATTACCAGTAAATATTTATATTATTTTTTCTTGTTACTATAAGAGTTGTATATGATTATGAAATCGTTTGTTATATTATTGATACAATGTGTGTTATTTATACATGAACAAGTATAGAAGATAAAGGAATCTATCGAACGTAAGAGACCTAAATAGAAGAGAGATAACTACGTATATAACAAAACATACTAACGTACTAGGACTCTATATCCTTATCCTTATCATGCCCCCTCAACATAGGCTCAACTTGCTTGAGACCGATGTTGCTAACAAGGTGGACAAAGGACCTTCTGGGAAGTGCTTTAGTTAAGGCATCTGCTAGTTGAGCTCTTGTTGGAATGTGATGAACTGAAATCTTTCCACTTTCTACTTGGTCACGGACAAAATGAAAGTCAATTGCGACATGTTTCATTTGACTGTGAAAGACTGGATTACGGCACAGGTAAGTGACACCAATGTTATCGCAAAAAACCTTAGGGGGACAAGGCAGCTTGACCCGAATTTCTTGCAGTAGGTTGGTTAGCCAATTTAGCTCAGCAACAGCAATTGCTACAGCCCGGTATTCCGCTTCTGTTGAAGATCTGGCTACAGTGCGTTGCTTGTTGGAGCACCAACTAATTGGATTCTTTCCAAGAAAAATAACGTAGGCTGAAGTGGAGTGTCTAGTATCGGGAATACCACCCCAATCTGCATCTGAGTATGCAAGTAATTGAGAAGAGTTACCACGTTTGAAGTGAAGGCCATAGGTGATGGTTCCTTTTAGATAACGAAGAAGCCTCTTTGTTGCTTGCCAATGCTTAGTTGATGGAAAGTGTTGGAATTGAGCGAGCTTGTTTACCGCAAAGCATATATCAGGCCGTGTGAAAGTGAGGTATTGCAATGAGCCAATGATCTGCCTATAAAGTGTAGCATCTGCCGATGGAGAACCGTCATCCAAGGATAAAATTTCACTTGTGGACAGAGAAGTGCTCACACTGTTTGCATCCAGCATTTTGAACTTGGTGAGTATGTACGCAATGAAGCTACTTTGTGTGAGAGTCAATCCATGATCATGCTGGATAACTTCAACACCTAGAAAAAAATGTAAAAGACTAAGATCCTTAATGGGAAATCTGTCACCCAACAACTTAATTGTTGCATAAACTTGTGAGTTGTTAGAGCCTGTAACAACAATATCATCAACATAGATCATGATAATAATGAGAGAATTATGAGACCATTTGATGAATAAAGAATCATCATATTTGGAACGAGCAAAGACACATGATAAGAGGAACGTCTTTATTTCAGTATACCATACGCGTGGTGCTTGGTGAAGTCCATAGATAGATTTGTGTAGTTTGCACACGTGATTAGGAAATTGGGGATCTACAAAACTAGGTGGTTGTTGCATGAAAACGACATCATGTAGAGTACCTTGTAAAAGGGCATTATTTACATCAAGTTGGTGCAACGACCATTTTAGAGACACAACTAGGGACAAGATGAGGCGAATAGTTGTGGTTTTAATAACTGGACTGAAGGTGGAATGGAAGTCAATTCCAGGACGCTGATGAAATCCTTTTGCCACTAATCTGGCTTTATAACGCTCTATGGATCCATCAGGCTTGTGTTTGACACGAAACACCCATTTGCACCCAACTACGTTTTGAGAGAGAGTAGATGGAACCAATGACCAAGTTTTATTTTTAAGTAAAGCGATGTGTTCTTCTTTCATAGCAGCTAACCATTCAGGATATTTGGATGCTTGACTAAAGGTATTTGGGGTAAGTGGAAGGTGTTTTATAGTAGAGGTTGCAAGGTAATCAAAAATCACTTTAGGTTTGAAAATATTATTTTGAGACCTAGTGATCATTCGATTTGATGGTGTCTCATGCGTTGGTGTTGGAGATGTATATGGACTGGTAGTTTGAGAAGGAGAAAAAGACAAAGAATGTGTAGGAGGACTTACAATGGAGTCGGTTGACACGTCATCCTGATGGCCCTGAGTGTGACATCCACGAGTAGACATGGAGTTGACCAAATCAGTAGTAGCAGGGATTGGAATTGGGTCTGCAACAATAGGAGGTGAAAGAGATTGTGAGGAAGAGGAAGAGATGGAGAGGTCATCTAGAAATAATCATTTTTCCATGTGCGAGCCTTGTGGACGAGAGAACTGAGGATAGTTGGTTGTGAAAGGAAAAATATGTTCAACGAATACAACATGCCTAGAGATATAGATTTTTAAAGTGGCAAGGTCTAGGAAAGCATAACTATTGGTGGCAGCGGAATATCCCATAAACACACAGGGATTGGACTTGGGATCAAGTTTGGTTGACGTGTAAGGCTTTAACCACGGATAACAAAGACAACCAAAAATTCTTAGTTTAAGAGGGTTTGGGGTAGTGTTAAAGAGACGCTGATATGGAGACTTAAGACCAAGAAGTGGTGTTGGCAGCCTGTTAATGAGGTATACTGCACATTGGAATGCGAGAGACCAAAATTTGAGAGGGACAGAAGCATGGTGAAGAAAAGTTAAAGCGGTGTCCACAACATGGCGATGTTTTCTTTCGGCAGTGCCAACTAGTTGGGGAGTGTATGGAGGACTTATAAGATGTTGTATCCCAAAATTCAAGAGAGTTGATTTAAGGCCAATGTATTCACCTCCTCCATCAGTATATAACGTTTTAATTCGCAATTGAAATTGGTTTTGAACCATTTGAACATAATTAGTGAAAATTTCCTTAACGTCTGATTTGGATTTTAGAGGAAACAACCAAGTATATTTGGTGAAATGGTCAACAAAAATAACATAGAATCTGAAATTATCAAAAGAGATAGTTGGAGAGGGACCCCAAACATCTGAATAAACAACATCAAAGGACCTAGAATTTGTAATGGAATTGTTACCAAATGGTAGACGATGACTCTTATTGCATAAAAAGGAATTGCAAAATGTAAAAGACTCTGCATGGTTCACTGGTAGGTTGAAAGAAGAGACACAAGCTTTGGTAATACGAGGTTGAGGATGGCCAAGACGAGCATGCCATAGATGCAATGATGGAGTTGTTGATGCAACAAAATGTGCTTGAGGACGAGGTGAGACTGATTTGGTCATGTCCGTAGGCCACTCATAGAGATCACCATTACTCTTGCCTTGAAGAAGACATGCCCCCGTGCTCAAATCCTTCACAACAAAAGAATAAGGAAAAAATTCAATGGAAGTTAGATTTTGCCTACGAAATTGAGCAACCGAAATCAACTTCTTTTTAATAGATGGAGAACAAAGAACATTTTTTAAAAGAAAATTGGCAGCAAGATTAGGAGAAGATAAAGTAGTGTGACCAATATGAGTGATAGGAATTGTTTTACCATCACCAACAATTATCGCATCCGTTCCAGAGAACTCAGTTTGAGTCTGAAGAGAGTGAGAGTTGTTTGTAATATGATGCGACGCTCCAGAATCCACAACCCAAGGGCTTGGAGAATTGGAAGCATAAGACTGACGGTTGACAAAATTAGCATATGCTTCAGTAGCACTGTGTGACTTGGACCTACATACCTTTGCAATGTGATCAAACTTATCACAAAGTTGACATTGGACTCGTTGATTGTTGCTTCTTGTGGTATTCTGCTGGGTGAAGGAATTGTTATGCGGGGCAGAAAATTGATTACGAGAGTTGTAGGTACCTGATGGAGAAGTGTTCCTACGATTGGAAGAATTAGGCTGTCGATTTTTGGGTCCATTATTGGTGGAATGCTGATGAAATTGAGCAGTGATCATGGGTGTGTCGACCTTAGGTTCTGAGTGTTTGATGAACATCTCTTGTGCAAGGAGTTTATCAAAGAGTTCTTCGAATGTGATAGGATTATCACGAGCTCTTATTGCTGCAGATAACTCCTTGTACTCAGGACCTAGACCACTAAAGACCTTAATGACAAGTTCCTCGTTGTTAATGGGTGAACCACTGCAGGCCAAATCATCTGCAATGGACTTGATTTCTCTCATATAATCACTGATTGAGCGTGCGTCTCGTTTGACATTTGCCAAAGTATCGCGCAAACTGAAAATTCTGGAGTGCGATTTGCTCGCATAAGTTGTTTGGAGAATATCCCAAGCTTCTTTGGCAGTGGAAGCATGGGCAATGAGGGGGGCGATTGTAGCGTCAACGGATGCCATAATGGCATTGCGAACAAGACTGTCTTGTCGCGGCCACAATCTCAAGTTGGGGTTAGGAATTTGGGTATTTTCATTGTCCATAATATGCGTAGTTGGAATGGGAAGTGAACCATCAACAAAAGTAAGAAGATCGTAGCCAAATAATAGAATGGTGACTTGGGATTTCCAAGTTGGATAATTCGCACTTCCTGTTAGCTTGAAGGATAGCTGAGACGCAGGGTTGAAAAAGATCAATTGAGAGAGCTGAATGACACCCCCTTGATTGAGAGTGACTGCTGGAGAGTTGGGAGAGGAGGAGGGAGTAGCAGGCATTCTGGAGAAAAAAAAAGTTGGAAGCTGGAAAAAAAAGAGGAAGATGA
This sequence comes from Solanum sitiens, assembly GCA_016801875.1. Lineage (NCBI taxonomy): Eukaryota > Viridiplantae > Streptophyta > Magnoliopsida > Solanales > Solanaceae > Solanum > Solanum sitiens. Next base: position 773,130 of record JABWTJ010000348.1, on the reverse strand, counting down.
TCGGATATACTCGTCAGAGTGTTTAGGAGGCTCTTGATACCATATAAGAGTTGTATATGATTTTGAAATCGTTTGTTATATTATTGATACAATGTGTGTTATTTATACATGAAAAAGTATAGAAGATAAAGGAGTCTATCGAACGTAAGAGACCTAAATAGAAGAGAGATAACTACGTATATAACAAAACATACTAACGTACTAGGACTCTATATCCTTATCCTTATCAGTTACAATAAAGAAACAATTATTGGAAGCCCTATGTCATATTTAAGTCTGAGATTACCTTTGTAAAAAGGGATGTAAACGATAAGTGATTGATTTTTGCGAGTAATGGCTTATGGTTGGTGCTACATCACAGATTATCCATAGTCGATAGAATCATTGAATGGGTTATTTACGTTGATCCACAGTGTGTATTTTTCTTGGACCACTGTTCAGTATACATATGCTTATCTAATTTTTAAGCATCTCTTATCAGACCTAGTAGGCCAAAGACAAGGATATACTATGATTGTCAATCTGTCCAGAACTAATTCCATTTCAATTATGACTTCTTTGTAAATGTTTTGTTTGTTAATTTAGTATCTATCATAAAATTAATCACTCGTCAGTAACATGATTTAAGTAACATTTTCTCTAATTAAAGAATGACACTACGTCTTTACAAAGAACAAGTTGCTATTTTATAGCTGAAAGGAGTTCTAAGCACACAGTACATGATATGATCTGATCATGAAAGTAAAACTGAGATTGCAATATGGAATTCAAAGGCCATTCTCACATCACTCTTTCAATATCTACAAAATACAGTTTAAATGCTAAGGTAGAACATTTATAATCACCTGCTAATATCTTTTAATCTTCACCACTTGCATAGACATTCTAAACAATAGAATTCAAACTTTACTAAGGTAAGACAACAACATACATATTATCTTTTACAACTAGCACAACATTTTCACATTTGTGTGAAAACTTTCTAAAACAGAAAATAGCTACTTATAAATCCTTAGCATTTATGATTACATGTACAGATGTTGCCAAGAACAAGAAGTAGAAAGGCAGTATGCAATATCACGAATAAAATATTTCATATGCGAGACTGATTTGATATTCAAACTAGTATAAACTAACAACCTAGAGAGAAGAAGAACACTTGAACACTTCTCCTGAAACAAGAACAATAGACAAAGGAACGTCTAGTTACTCTGCCAGGACTCATGCGACACTATTACAATTTCAAGTAAATAGACACGAACATAAACAAGGTCACAGAACTTTACTTATGAATTATCAAAGTATCATAAGATTGCACAGTGCAACAAGTTGAATTCCCTCAAAGCAGAGAATGTTTTTACTGTTCTCTTTTTTCCTTTTGAGTTTCAAAGAACGGAAATGTACTAGATAAGAAAAAAAATTTCTTTCTCAATTTGCAATCAGGTATTAAAATCACATAGTTATATATGGCAGTAAAAAACATGCACTAGTCTGCAACTGAAGCCACAATGTCGGAAAAAAATATTTATGAAAAAATAATATCGACACTAATGATAAAACAATCAAGAATGCATCCTATGTATTCGTTCCCTAGAAGATATCAACTTTTCTAAATAAATAAAAAAACTCTACTAGATTCCAAACGAATTAAAGCAAATAACTACCAGATTCACCAAACTTCATAAATAAATAAAAAAAACTACAAGATTCCAAACTAATTAAAGCAAAAAATTACCAGATTCACCCAACTTCATAAATAAATAAAAAAAACTATCAGATTCCAAACGAATAAAGCAAAAAACTAGCAGATTCACCCAACTTCATAAATAAATAAAAAAACTACCAGATTCCAAACGAATTAAAGCGGTGAACTTGCAAATTCTTAGGTGAATAAAAGTAACCAACTCAATTTCACATAAGAATCAAAGCATATGAAGAAACCCTAGAAGATATTAACTTTTCAAAAACATCATAGATTCACATACTATAAACCTCATAAGAAAGCAACTATTTCTCCTAGTGCTTCAGAAGTTAGCGATTTTGATACTATGTGCTTCAACAATACCGATGCTTTCCAAGTCTCAGGTCTCTTACATAGTGCAATACTCTAAACAAGAAGAAAGGAAAAGGAAAAGTTGTTGATAAGCAAGCTCTCCAAGCCGATGGTCACCTCGATGAAGATGGGTTAGGTCTCAAGAGAAGTCTCCAAGAGCGATGTGTTTTGGAAGAGAGAACATGTTCAAGAAGAAAGAAAAGCATCCCTAATATTTACTTAATAAAAGCAACGAATTTAGCTACAAAATTATATATCTGTCGCTATATATATTATTTTGCTATAGAATAATTAATAACAAAAATCTTCAGCTACGATTTAATTTTGTTGCTAAGACTTTAAATTTATTTTTTAGTTTAGCGACAAACAATTCGTCGTTGCATCCGTCGCTAAGTTTCGACAAAAAAATATTTCATTCCTATGTCGCTATTTTTGTTGCGAAATAAAGGCGCCAATTTTTGGCGCAAAATAAAAGGCACAAATTTAGCTTGTTGTTGCTAATCCGTCGCTAGTTTGTCGCTAGTGTGGATACCAGATTTATTTTTATTTTTTAACAACATACATATTATTTTTTTGCTAATTTGTCGTTAAATAGTGTAGTTCATCTTATATTCTTAAGATACTTAGAACAAAACTTTGAAGAACTTGATAAGACACAACAAAGTTTACGAACATTTTCACAACTAGAAAATTAAAACTAGTAGAGATACTAGAATCAGAAAAAGATAACATAAAATATACGAAATATTTTTCTTAAAAAAGAATTATTGACAATCCGTGTCTAAAGAATCTTATTGATTCCAACAAACTTTGCATAAACACGAAGTTAACAAAGTTAAATGAACCAGTGAAGAACATAAGAACAAAAATTAGTTCACGAATTTAAAATCTATAACACATCCCAGAATCTGAAAAAACAGAAAGAAGATCAAGCCCACTGAATGCACAGTATCCCCTTAAGGAAATTATTCTGCTCTAGTATCCGAGGTTTGATTTGGAATATGTCCTCCCAAGATAGAATGATCTCAATCACCAATTTATTAATATCCAAAACGCTGGTGTCAGCGAGTTACTCAACGGTAGTAAGATACACTTAGAATACTAGATTTAGTAGTAGTAGAAGAAGTCCATAAATTCTATCTTCAAAATGAGAGAAAATCCCTCAATTTATATAAAACAAAGGGTAGTGCGAAAAGGTTCTTATAACTGGAAAGGTGACAAACCTTTGGAAAAGTCACAATCTTTCATAAAGGTTGTAACTTTCATAAAAGTCGCAACTTTTTATAAAAGTCGCAACTCTTCATTTTCCATTCACACCTTTTAAAACCAAACAATCCCCCGCATGAATGGGGAATGACTCCAAGACAAAAAAATGGAAAAGTATGTGTACATTACAAGCAAGAATTAATTGCATCTGGATAAATAGGTTTCCCCTTGGACTTTCCGTAGTGAACATATGTCGGATATACTCGTTCAATTGGTAGATACGATATCTTTGAACCGTCGAGTTTTGGTGTATACCTAGACAACCATATGTCACACAGTTAACCTTTTGCCGTCTATGGTTATTACAATTGTGTTCGTTTAAGCCATGAACACATCCTGGTTTCATGAGTGTATGGAGAATAGGCTTTTGACAGTCATTCTCTTTAAAGTGGCTTATATTTCACACTCACATAGGTGATTTCTAACCGTTTTATCGCGTAGATACATTATTTGGTCAAATCTGCCAAACTTAGCAAATCATTACAAACCATTAAGCTTTTATTAACTCATTAACAAGACTTAATTTGTATCTGTGTTCCTGAGCATTGTCTTCATCATGAGAATGGATTGAGTTGGTTGACAATGTTGAACCGTCATTTTCAACTTTGTTTTTCTCCTTGAATCTAGCTCTTGGGATCTCCAGTCTGCTAGATAGAGTTACCACCATGATGACTTGTCCTAAGTCGTAAACCCATTCCCTTAGATGATCTATAAACTTTCTCTCTAGTTAGGCCTTTTTTAAGTGGATCCGACACATTATCCTTTGACTTTACATAGTTAATTCTGATAATTATACTAGAGAGTAGTTTTCTAACGTATCATATCTATGTCCTATATGACGAGACTTTCTGTTATATATCATGCTCCATGCCCTACCTATTGCATCTTGACTGTCAAAGTGTATTCATACTAATGCCAATGGTTTGGGCAAAAAAAGAATATATATCAAGAAATTCAAAAGTCTTTCAACTTATTCACCGACCTTATCTTGAGCACCTAGCTCAAAGATCATTGTAGAGCTAGCGATACATGTCTCTTTTGAAATATTTCCAAGATACTTCTCCTCTACCAAGAATAAATATATATCCACTCGTGGATTTTACTTCATTTGTCTGGTTATCAAATTTGCATCACTGTATCTTTTCAATATTGGTGGACATTGTTATAATGCAAGGCATAATTTTAAGTATTTTTTAAATACTCAAAAATCTATTTATTTCCATCTAATGAGTTTGATTGGGATCACTTGTGAACCGACTCAATTTATTAATAGAAAATGTTATATCCGATCGCGCACACTTCATGATATACATCATACTTTCCAATACTCTAGAACAATTCAATTGTGAGTAACTTTCGCTTTCACTCTTTTGAAATGCAAAGCTCACATTTATTAGAGACTTGACAATATTGACATCCAAATATTTAAACTGGTCAAGTACCTTTTCAATGCAATGAAACCTTGAAAATGCTAAATATTATGGAGTTCTAATGATTCTTATACCTAAGATTGCATCAACAACTCCAAGACTTTTCATTCCAAACTTGTTTTCTAGCATACATTTAGTAGCATTTAAGTCATTAGTGTCTCTATTGATGATCAATATATCACCAATATACAAAATACAATGACCATGTGATTTTTTAATGTGAACACATTTATCACTTTCATCATTCTTAAATGCATTTGCCAACATGGTTTGGTCAAACTTCTTATGTCATTGTTTGGGTGCTTGTTTTAGTCCATAATGTGACTTAACAAGTTCGCACACTTTCTTTTATTTACCAGGAACAACAACACCCTCGAGCTTTTCCATGTAAATTTCTTCCTCCAATTCTTCATTTAAGAGAGTTGTTTTCACATTCATTTGATGAATTTGGAGGTCATATACCACATCTAACATAATTAACATCCAAATGAATGTAATTCTAGTTGCTGGCTAGTATGTATAGAAAAGATCAAGACCTTATTTTTTTTATTCTAAAGCCTTTGACAAAAAGTCTTGTTTTATATTTGTAAACAATTCCATTGACTTTCATTTTCCTTTTGAGGATTCACTTTGAACCCAAAGGTTTATCTCCGGGAGGAAGATCAACCAACTTCAAATAGGATTGCTCAAGATTGAACCAATCTCACTATTGACACCATCTTCTCAAAGGATGAGTCTACATAAGACACAAGAAATGTTACAAAATCATATTCGAAGGAAGTAAATGTCTTTTGACATTTAATACGCCTCTGAATCTCTTTATTAAGTACATTCTTCTCTTTCCTTTCCAAGGTCTTTTAGACCCTTCACTAGACTACTCAAGTCTGATTTTACGATCCAAAGTCATAGGCCCTGTTTTAATCCTTTTAGGAATAGGAACTTGGTCTTTGGCTAGACACCCCCACACTTTGAAATATTTCAAGTTGAATTTCTTTTCTTTTCATTTCTCATAGGGAATAGATTGTGTCCTGAACAAACTAAATTGTTTTCTTTCTGAAAAGACAAAAATTTGTGTTGTTCCTTTTTGCAGTAAGGATAGTTCCTCCACACAAGTTTTCTGGTAAACCCAAACTTATAAATAATGCATCCATCATTTCTTTCGATGCTTTGTGTTTCATTAGATTGAGGTGAATAGGGCAACAGTTTGATGTATAATCCCACTTTTCAAACACATTTCTACAAAGTGAGATTTATATTCTCCATCCCTATCACTTCTTATCTTTTCCGAACTAATTTTCAACTTCAATATTATATTGTCTAGATGTTTCTATTGTTTCATTCTTACCTTTCAGCAAATAGACATACTTATTTCTAATGTAATTGTCAATAAAAGAAACAACATACTTTTTCCCACCACGAGATAGTATTGATTTCATATCACAGATGTCAGTGTAAATCAACTCTAAGGGATTAGAATTCCTTTCGACGGAATTATAAGAATGCTCAGCATACTTAATTTCCACACAAACTTGACATTTATATTTATTTCACTCAAAGTTAGATAAAACTTCTAAGTTGATCAATTTTCCTTACAAGTTTTGTTTTTAATTGACATGCCCCAAGTTCTCATGTAACAGACTTTGACTCAAGCAAGTAAGAACAAATAAAAATATTGAGTTTGAAAAGTTCTTCTCGAGGTAGCTTTTTTCTCAAATATTTTGTTCCAACTTTTTACAGTCCTCTTCAAAAGAACCTTTTCATAACTTTCAATTTGATTGTTATAGAATTACCCATGAACAGAGTTTCATCGGTTTCAATAAGGGCTATATAGTCCAAATGTTTCTTCTACAAAAACATAATAAATGATTATTCACCAATATTCATGTCTATGCAAATATTTTTATTATAATAGACATACCTTTTCATGAACAATCACAACATTTTAAGTGACACTTTTTCATAAAAGAACACAATTATTTTGAACAAGTATATATATTATTTGGTAGTTTCATACTAGTAACACCATATACTAGTAATAGAGAAACTCAACAACCACAATACCAAATATACTCCAAGAATTTTGTGGGTCTAACATAATACAAAAAGTATCAATGAATTTCATACCTTTTTCTCCAAAATTAAATTAGACACCAAGTCTAATTTTATTTTTATCATAATCAAAGAACCCCCACATTTTTAATGTTATCTTAAAAATATTTTTCAAGCATTTGAAAATAGTTTTTCCACATATTTCCCTAGACTATCAAAATGTCATTCGCAGTATGAAACCTCTTTTGAAAATATTATTTTACGAAAGAATTATAGAGCTTCAATTCTCTTTGACAATCTTTACATAGTGTCAAAGTTCATTTCATAGAGGCACAAACTCACCAACTCTAAGTCATTGGTCTTTCCTCTATCGAAAATAGACATACCACTAAGTATTTAGAATATTTCAAAATCACACTAAACTTTATAGAAAATCAAAAGTACAACACAGACTTAGTAGGTGAAGTTTTCATATTTTTCAAATCAATTACATAGTTTAATTTATTCAGAGTAGAAAACTACAAGAGTTTTAAATCCAGAACAATCAGACATAATCAAAATCACAAGGAGTACAAAACTACAAAAGTTTTTGTCTCCAAATAGAATTAAACATATTCTTTATCACATAGAAATGTTTTTCTTTTCAAATAGTCTTTCAACTATAACATTTTGACATACTATTTTATTAAACAAAATTATTTATCTCTCATTTTGCAAGCTAAAGAATTTTAAAGGCAACACTATTTGCCAAGCAAAATTCATTCCACAACATTTAGTTTGCAGATCTTTTTCCAAAGATACTCATGATAAAAAATCAAAATTGTTAACTCTTAGAAACTATTTTCCTCCTTAGATAAATAATAAGAAGATTACCTGGTGTAATCTTCAACCAGAATACCACATTTTTTTCTGTTACATTATCACTTCGACCTTACTAAACAAAGCAACAAACTATGGAGAAGTAATGCATTTATCTTCTACTTCCATGATCAGATTCTCAGAATCAGTAGAATACAAAAAATACTATTAGTATAATAATTTCCTTAAGAGTTTTGTTCATCTTGTATTCTTAAGATATATAGATCAAAACTTTGAAGAACTTGATAAGACACAACAAAGTATACGAACATTTTCACAACTAGAAAATCAAAACTAGTAGAGATACTAGAATCAGAAACAGATTAGAAAAATATATAAATTATTTTTTTTTAAAAAGAATTATTGTCAATCCGTGTTTAAAAGAACTTCCTGATTCCAACAAACTTTGCAGAAACACGAAGTTACCAAGCTTTAATTAACCAGTGAAGAACAGAAGAACAAAAATTAATTCACGAATTTAAAATCTGGAACACATTCCAGAATCTTGAAAAACAAAAAGAATATCAAGCCCACTGAATGCACAGTGTCCCCTTAAGGAGTCCGAGGTTTGATTTGGAATATGTTCTCCAAGGATAGAATGATCTCAATCTCCAGTGTATTGATACCCAAAACGTTGGTGTCGGCGAGCCACTCAACGGCAGTAAATTACACTTAGAATACTGGATTTAGTAATAGTAGAAGAAGTACAGAAATTCTATCTTCAAAATGAGAGGAAATCCCTTAATTTATAGAAAACAAAGGGTAGTGCGAAAAGGTTCTTATTGTGTCTAACCGAAAAAGTCACAATCTTTCATAAAGGTTGTCACCTTTTATAAAAATCACAATTTTCATAAAAGTCACAACTTTTCATAAAAGTTGCAACTTTTCATAAAAGTCATAACTTTTCATAAAAGTCGCAACCTTTCATAAAAGTCAGAACTCTTCATAAAAGTCGCAACTCTTCATTTTCCATTCACACCTTTTAAAACCTAACAGATAGCAACAAATTTAAGGTAATCGCTAGATATTTGTCGCTAAATGCTGTTTTTCTGGTAGTAAAAATGGTGTGTCAGGAGCCTAGAGTGTCTTCAAGGAGATGTTGTATTTTCTTTAATTCTCTTTTTTTTTTTGCAAAGTGAATCAGTAGCAGCACTACTTACTGAGGTTGCTATAGAACAGAATAGTCATGATAACATCTGTGTTATGGTAGTTGATTTGACGAGAAACTAGGAAGGAGAAGAAAAACCATAGTACAAACATATCAACATATATGTGTATACTATGGACTTTCTCATCCTTCCCTATTTCTCATCAAATCAACTACAATAATGTTGATGTTGTCATGATTATTCCGTCCCATAGCAATTCGAGTACATTGTGTTGTTGCTGATTCACTTTGCGAAATATATATAGCATCGCCATGAATACACACTCTAGCAACCCGACACTCTAGATTTTTCCTTATTCTCCTCCTAATTTAATATGAATTCCATAAATAAATTAAATCTCTCTATAAATAATTTTTCTTTCTCTTGGACCACTTATTATTCTTTCTGTAAGTTTTTCAATCAAAATGATTTTTTCTCTCAATACATAAATTTTGTAGAAGAAGTTATAATGCAACATCCTTTCAAAAATTCTTTATATTTTGAAAAAATTTAATTATTACGTGATTTTTCTTCTTACATCAGTATCTTCAGAAGTATCATGAGAAATTATCTCTTTCTCTTTTCATGAATAAATATCATTCCATCATCAGAAGAAGAACAGATAACGTAAAAGAGTTATGATGTTTTAGTTCATTCTAAGATGTCTTCTCCTCATTTCTAAATTAGCTTTTAGTGTGTTGTGTCAATTTTGTTGTTTTTTCCTGTTGCTTGTTATCTTCTCTTCTTTATGATTGTTGTTGTTGTTTTGGTGCATTTTTGAATTTTTCTCTCAATGATACATTCATGTATGTTCAATGAAACTTGTTTGATGTTCCTGCAAAATTTAAAAAGTAAAGAAGAGAAGGAAAATATAAAATAAAAAAGATGCATTACACTCTCAACTTTTACAATACAAAAAGCGCTATATATAGCCTAGAATGGGGTCGAGAAGATAGAAGAAGAGGGAGAGAACGTTCAGAATCACAATTAACTGCCACCCTTTCCTACCAACGTTTTCACATTTTTATACAACTTTCGTAACTATCGTCGCATTGGACATGTGACTTTCTTCGTGTCCAAAAGTAACCGTCCAACCTTTTAGGTGGAATTACACTTCTAGTTATCCGACGTCGCTTGTCAATGTGCTTGTCAATGTGAATATCACTAGTATCATCCTCCTTATCATTCATAGTAGCAAATGCCTCCATTGAGTTCACAACATTACTCCATGCTGAAAATCGACCTTGTCCTCAGGTTGAAGTCATCTAGCTCAGTCAAGTCAGGACAATCTTGGAGTTGCAATGGTGCTACTTGTTGGATAGGCTCCCCCAAGCAACGCTTAAGTATTGAAACATGAAACACATGATGTATCTTTGCCTTGACAGGAAACTCCAATTTATATTCCACATCTGCAATGTGTTTGATGACCTTGAAAGGACCAAAGTATCGTCATCCAAGCTTATGTCATTTTTTTAGGCGCATAGAAAGTTGACGGTACAGTTTCAATTTTAGGAAAACCCAATCACCTGGTGTAAACACTTAATAAGTACGATGTTTATCTGCAGATGTCTTCATCTTCGTTTGAGCTTTGAGCAAATTATTTTTCAACAACGCTAGAACTGCATCACGCTGAGTGAAGGCCTCCACCAATTCACTAGCAGCGCTACCCAATATATATCGAGCAAAAGTTTGGGGTTCTCTTTCACACAGTGCTTTAAACGGTGTCATTCCAGCTGATGTTTGGTACGAAGAATTGTTCCAGAATTCAGCCCAAGGCAGCATGGTTACCCACTTGATTGGAGCAGCAACATAACAACGAAGGTATTGTTCAAGACACTTATTTAGAGTTTCAGATTGTCCATCAGTTAGGGGATGATACGCAGTACTCGTAGACAATGTCGAACCCTGAAAATGATTTATTTCTTGCCAAAACTAATGGAGGAATCGTGGGTCACGATCACTGACAATAGTGCGAGGAGGGCCGTGAAGGCAAATTACACCTTGTCAAAACCCGAAACCATACCCTAGAAGTTAGGGTACAATCTTGAATTGTAACCGGCGTCGTCGACCTCTCGGAGGTCTAAGACAAGCCTCTCATATCATTCATTGCATATACATAATGAAAAGTAGTGCGGAATTAAAACTTTTCACAAAATATAACATAGTCTTTAAAAATCTTTTTCATATAAAAGTAATAGGAAATAGTAAGTCTCAATCTCATCATCTTAAGACACAAGAATACTTGGGACACGGCCCATACTTCAATACGAAAATAGAAATACATAGTCTATTACAATACTTCAAAGAAAACATAAGAGACATATATGCCCTCGAGTCAAATGAGGACATACTTCAACTCTTCTTGAACGATCTCCTTGTCCAAGACTTCTTCCCAAAGCTCTTCACCTATTAATAACTATAGATAGAAAATAAAGCATGGAATTAGTACAACCACATGTACTAAGTATGGCATTATGCATAAAAATCATGAAAATGGACTTTATTGGAAATATGCATCTTTTCATTTTACAAATCATATTTTAATCATAATAACATCATTAATCAATTTAGAAACACATAAGATAATAATTAATCAACAATATCCAATTTAAAGATCACTTTACAGTGAACTATATTCACTGTACAGTGAATTAATTCACTGTTACAGTGAATTGCTAAATCCTCTTAAAACTCAACTTCTAGCATGTAATTCCCTCACTTAAAGTCATCCTAAGATTCACTTAAGTCAGACAAAGAGAGACCGCCCATACACTCTCTCTAGATGTGCCTAAACGACCCTTAAGATTACCTATAATGAGTCACATACATACTTACAAAGCAATCATAAACATCAAGGTAAGATTCATCTACCAAAGGTGACTTGTAAGTATCACTTGAGTGAGTTGTGAAGCGACCGCCCATACAATCCCTTACACGCACACTCAAGAGATCCTATAGACTCCCTAGGATAGAATCATTCTCACTAAACACACCAAGACATAGATGATAGGACACTCTCCTTCCAAAGGCTATCAAAAGACCTACTTAAGTAAATCAAGAAGATAACGTCCATAATTGACCTCCTCAAGATTACCTAAATAGTCCTTAAGACTATCTAAAGCTTAAATCATGTCAACAACATCAAACCTTTTCCCTAACTAGAGTCATTCTCAAGTCTTATATAGGTAAGCCATGAAGAAATCATCCTTTATGCCCTCTTCACAATTTAACTAAAGAATCCATAAGCCACTCTAAATTAGGTACTTATTCACTTACATACTTCATAACGTAAGTCATTAGTTCATTAATTCATTAAGAGACTCATGCAATACATAAGGACATTCAAGTAATGGTCTTAGAGAAGACCTAGGGACTCTCATTAACATCTTCAAAGCCTATTGTGCGATGTCTAGATAGCGTCCCATACCACCACCTAAACTTCATAGAACTTCTCTAATGCTAGCAAGTATCCCATATGATGATAATAGGCAATAACCGACATAGACCATGGTAGCAAGACATGGAATCCGGAGTTCTATCCTACTCCGATGAGGTTGTTCTACTTGCCAATGGTAGAACTTGGACACATCCCATGTAGGCACATGGTTAAGGAATATGAAGGGTTTCTTTGTATTCTAGTCTCATGCTTAACTAGAACTACTTCCCTTACCATACTCACTCGGTGCTAGCCTGTGTTCTCATAGATTAATTCAGATTAAGGTTCATACAATAGGGTTCCATATCTAGTTCATAACCCAATTACATTTACCCTACCAAAGAGGATCTCTAGGATTTCCTTCCAATGGCGAGAAGAAGCTCATTATGACTTTTTCTAGGGAGATATGATGTCGTTCCAGCCAATCAACCTAGGTCCATCATCCCACATGAAGGATACCCTTATGGCGTTCGACTTCAATTTACATTAATTTTACCCTTGGTTTCAAGGTTTCACATAAAGACCTTATTTTCATCATTTAAGGTCACATGTCATTCACTAATTCAAATCATCACATAACCATATTCATATAAGCATCAAGCAAGATATACAAGTCAATCAACACAAGACATCACATACTTCACTTGAAATCATAATGCAAGTCATTCTAGAAACACCTAGAAACAACCTAACATCTTCAAGTCATCCTACATATCACCATAGCATCAATAATGTACTCCACATAGACTCACAAAGCCAAGTAGGAATAACCAAGACTTAACCCTAACACTATACCCATAATGTCAAAGTCATAGTCTAGCATGATCACTTAAGGCAACATAAGTAGAAGAACACACATATGACTTCACATGTAGATAGATAATGTCATGCTTCACATAATCAACTACACAAATAGCCACATTACTTCAAGTAGTTGCCAATAAGGCCATGCTCATCATATTGCATAAAGTAACGCCGACAAGGCCACGTCAATTGCAAGTAAAACACATAACACAGCCACCATAAGTGGACCATACCAAGCACAATAGAATCGAAGTATAATTAATATCAAATTAAAGAAAATGGGGCAGCATACCTTCATACCCTCATCCACACTTCAATTCAATTCAACATCACAAGGCCCTTACCCATGGCCATAAACAATAAATCAAAGCAATAACCATAAGACTCAATGAATCTACATCAATTAAATCTAGGTTTAACAATCTAAGATCAATTATATATCAATTGAATATAATTCTTATATCATTAAAAAGCCCATCAGAAACTACATAACAATTCAACAATATTGGCTTAATATCAAGTAACCCAATAAGTAGTCAAAACTAGGGTTCATCAATTTACATGGGTTCATAGGTAACTTATGTTAAAATCATCAATACAATATCAATTAGATCATAATTCAATGTTTATAAATCGTTTATGCAAGAACCCATGGTAGAATCCCGAAATTGGATAATTCACTTTAGAAAACTTTGAAAAACATCTTGAGAGTTGGGCTCCTTGATGAAACAAGTTTCAAGGATCAAAAGACATACCTCAAGGATGATAATTCTTCACTTTGATGAAGAATTTCCACTCAAAACGCCACACCAAGCTGTTTCTTCAATTTGGACTTCAGTGGAGTCTTTGGGATTTCTAAGGGACTTTGGGGTTTTGTTTTTGGAAGAATGAATTATTCTAAGTGTTAAACACTTATATACTCATTTAAAATACCCAAAAAGCCCTTAACAAACCGCCTAAACTCTTATTTGGAAGTGGGGTGAATTTACCAATTCACCCCTAACTTGGCAGCAACTCTGCGCGCAGGAGACTGTCTCACTGACGACTGCCTCGATGGGGCATCACCACCATGACGGGCCGTCACTGGCCACCGTCGGTGGTTACAGAAGCTGGTCAAGGCTTATTTACCTCCCATGGTTAAGTCCCCATCAACGACACCCTTTGATGGGGCGTTAACAGGCCTACGAGCCATCGACTGCTCCGTCGTTTGGGGTCTGCCTGGGACTGCCATGCCAACAGTTTTGGGTCCTTCCTCAATGACCCTTAGAAGGTCCTTGGGGATAATTTTCTGGACGTTTCCAACCCAAATACGATATTCTATAAGTTTAACACCTCTCACATAAATTTCACACACAACGAACTCGTAAAACTCAACGAAACACGTCTAGACGTTCAAGGTCGATTCAAGGCATATCTTTCGAACGCCATGAACATTTTTGGTCGTTTGACCTTCAAACTTCTCGAAACTCAACACACTGACTATACATGATATAATAACTCAATTAAGAACCTTAAAACATTATGAAACACACATAAACACATAGAACTACATACAAGGCTTTTAGGTGACTTAGTCGTCGAACGTCTTAGTCGTCCTTTGACGTTTGACTTCCAAAACACCTGATACTTTAGCTACTGTCTCTATATCACATATTAAACATATTTAGGACCTTAGACCATCAGGACCTTAGACCATCAATATCAACATGCTAGGCTCTAGATAACCTGTCATTTTTAGGTCTTACATTCTCCCCCACTTGGACAACATTCGTCCTCGAATGACACTTGCCACTCTCCGAACATTTCCAAGATTAGAGACTCAACTAATAGCACATAACCAAACCATACAACACATAAACAAGAAGAAAACATCAACTCCACATAATCAAGAGATTCACAACACAACAAGAAACTAGAATACAATTCTATAACTCATTATGCTATGAAACTCACATGCTTCAATCCAAATAGCAAAAACTCATTTTATATTCAATATTATACTCATACACATCAGTTATAACCACATTACAACAATTTTAGACCAATTAATAAAATAGTCATTTTTACAAAAATTTTACAGTAAACTGTCTTAATGCTACAGTGCTTTTTACCAAATTTTTCAAAAATGCACATTTAAGGTAATTCATGATATAAACATGTTAATATGCAAAGTAAAATCATATAAACACACCTTATAACATAATCAAGGCTTCATTAAACACACGATGCAAGAAATTAATGAAATTCAATTTCAACCAAACTCCTAAACATCATGCTCAAGCAACAACTTCTAAGACTTCTATCACATCTACTAACCATACTCCCCCATTTAGAAGGAACTCATATCTTAACAAAAGAAACAAGGACTTACCAACATCATCATCACCATCACCCGGCTTCTCAACTCTAGTACGGAGTGCATAGAAACGCCTCTTTGTTAGAGCATCTTCCTTTGGGACATTAGGAGCAACTTGCTTACCCTCTGTACCTCTAGAAGCAATCATAGGACAATCTCTAGCCTTATGTCCTTCCTCACCACAACCAAAGCAATTCCCGGTACCCACGAGACACTCACCATAGTGTTTCTTGCCACAATTGGCACAAGTAGGTTTGTCATTTCGAGAACCACCTCCTTTCTCAAATTTCACCCTAGGAACACTAGATCCCTCTTGAGTTTGAGCCCTCTTTTTGAACCTAGGCTGCCCTTGATCACTTGCACCACTTCTTTTCAAGTTTCTAGCCATTCTTTTAAGTTTAGACTTTTCAATAGCTTGTGCATATACCATGAGTCTAGCTAAAGTCATATCATCATGTAGCATAGCCGTACGGCATTCCTCCATCACTATGTAGGCTACCCCGGTAACAAAGCGACTCATTTCATCTCTTGGATTTGACACAAGAGAAGGTGCATACCTAGCCAAAGACAAAAATTTCAAAGAGTACTCCTCAACACTCATATTGCCTTGCTTGAGATTGATAAACTCCTCCACCTTAACCTCTCTCATTTCTCTAGGAAAGTACTTGCCTAGAAAAGCTTCCTTAAACTCTTCCCATTCAATAGGACCCGCTTCCTCTGGCCTATTGTCCTTCCATTGAGTAAACCAAATTTGAGACACATCCCTCAATTGGTATGAAGCTAACTCCGCCTTCTCTTTAGATGTAACCCCCATAGCACTCAACACCTTGTACACACCATCAAGGAACTCTTGGGGATCCTCATCTACTTTGGAGCCAAGAAAGATAGGAGGATTCATCCTCACAAAGTCTCTCAACCTAGAAGTCATAGAGCTCTCCACAACCCTAGGCATCATACTCAAATTGATTTGAGTAGTTACGGCTCGAACTAAAGCCATCAAAGCCTCTCTAATATCTTGAGTAGTCAACTCCGGATGAACCACCGGAACCTCATTAGCTCTACCCACATTAGGAACATGATCACCTTGGGGAGGCACTTGAGCATCTTGAGGAACTTGCTCAACTTGAGGAGGAAACTCCTCATTCACCCTCTCCTCTTCCAACCTTCTAGCGGCCATCCTTCTAGTATTCATCTCCTAGAAACACAAGGAAACACATAAGAAGGATAATCATAACATTTACTCTACTGCACGACATAGGAGTAGAAAAGAAGGCAAACTCTATCGTCTTATAGCCTCTTGCCCATTGATGTGTCGCGACTCACACTGATGGTCAAGACTCTACTAGACGTGACTTGATAAGACTTTTTGATTCCTAAGACCACTTTCAACAACCTATGCTCTGATACCAAGTTTGTCACAACCCGAAACCATACCCTAGAAGTTAGGGTACAATCTTGAATTGTAACCGGCGTCGTCGACCTCTCGGAGGTCTAAGACAAGCCTCTCATATCATTCATCGCATATACATAATGAAAAGTAGTTCGGAATTAAAACGTTTCACAAAATATAACATAGTCTTTAAAAATCTCTTTCATATAAAAGTAATAGGAAATACTAAGTCTCAATCTCATCATCTTAAGACACAAGAATACTTAGGACACGGCCCATACTTCAATACGAAAATAGAAATACATAGTCTATTACAATACTTCAAAGAAAACATAAGAGACATATATGCCCTCGAGTCAAATGAGGACATACTTCAACTCTTCTTGAACGATCTCCTTGTCCAAGACTTCTTCCCAAAGCTCTTCACCTATTAATAACTATAGATAGAAAATAAAGCATGGAATTAGTACAACCACATGTACTAAGTATGGCATTATGCATAAAAATCATGAAAATGGACTTTATTGGAAATATGCATCTTTTCATTTTACAAATCATATTTTAATCATAATAACATCATTAATCAATTTAGAAACACATAAGATAATAATTAATCAACAATATCCAATTTAAAGATTACTTTACAGTGAACTATATTCACTGTACAGTGAATTAATTCACTGTTACAGTGAATTGCTAAATACTCTTAAAACTCAACTTCTAGCATGTAATTCCCTCACTTAAAGTCATCCTAAGATTCACTTAAGTCACACAAAGAGAGACCGCCCATACACTCTCTCTAGATGTGCCTAAACGACCTTTAAGATTACCTATAATGAGTCACATACATACTTACAAAGCAATCATAAACATCAAGGTAAGATTCATCTACCAAAGGTGACTTCTAAGTATCACTTGAGTGAGTTGTGAAGCGACCGCCCGTACAATCCCTTACACACACACTCAAGAGATCCTATAGGCTCCCTAGGATAGAATCATTCTCACTAAACACACCAAGACTTAGATGATAGGACACTCTCCTTCCAAAGGCTATCAAAAGACCTACTTAAGTAAATCAAGAAGATAACGTCCATGATTGACCTCCTCAAGATTACCTAAATAGTCCTTAAGACTATCTAAAGCTTAGATCATGTCAACAACATCAAACCTTTTCCCTAACTAGAGTCATTCTCAAGTCTTGAATAGGTAAGCCATGAAGAAATCATCCTTTATGCCCTCTTCACAATTTAACTAAAGAATTCATAAGCCACTCTAGATTAGGTACTTATTCACTTACATACTTCAAAACGTAAGTCATTAGTTCATTAATTCATTAAGAGACTCATACAATACATAAGGACATTCAAGTAATGGTCTTAGAGAAGACCTAGGGACTCTCATTAACATCTTCAAAGCTTATTGTGTGATGTCTAGATAGCGTCCCATACCACCACCTAAACTTCATAGAACTTTTCTAATGCTAGCAAGTATCCCATATGATGAGAATAGGCAATAACCGACATATACCATGGTAGCAAGACATGGAATCCGGAGTTCTATCCTACTCCGATGAGGTTGTATAACTTGCCAATGGTAGAACTTGGACACATCCCATGTCGGCACATGGTTAAGGAATATGAAGGGTTTCTTTGTATTCTAGTCTCATGCTTAACTAGAACTACTTCCCTTACCATACTCACTCGGTGCTAGCCTTTGTTCTCATAGATTAATTCACATTAAGGTTCATATAATAGGGTTCCATATCTAGTTCATAACCCAATTACATTTACCCTACCAAAGAGGATCTCTAGGGATTTCCTTCCAATGGCGACAAGAAGATCATTATGACTTTTTCTAGGGAGATATGATGCCGTTCCAGCCAATCAACCTAGGTCCATCATTCCACATGAAGGATACCCTTACGGCATTCGACTTCAATTTACATTACTTTTACCCTTGGTTTCAAGGTTTCACATAAAGACCTTCTTTTCATCATTTAAGATCACATGTCATTCACACATTCAAGACTCTTAACATACTAAGTCAAATCATCACATATTTATATTCATATAAGCATCAAGCAAGATATACAAGTCAACCAAGACAAGACATCACATACTTCACTTGAAATCATAATGCAAGTCATTCTAGAAACACCTTGAAACAACCTAACATCTTCAAGTCATCCTACATATCACCATAACATCAATAATGTACTCCACATAGACTCACTAAGCCAAGTAGAAATAACCAAGACTTAACCCTAACACTATACCCATAATGTCAAAGTCATAGTCTAACATGATCACTTAAGGCAACCTAAGTAGAAGAACACACATATGACTTCACATGTAGATAGATAATGTCATGCTTCACATAATCAACTACACAAATAGCCACATTACTTCAAGTAGTTGCCAATAAGGCCATGCACATCATATTGCATAAAGTAACGCCGACATGGACACATCAATTGCAAGTAAAACACATAACACAACCACCATAAGTGGACCATACCAAGCACAATAGAATCGAAGTATAATTAATATCAAATTAAAGAAAATGGGGCAGCATACTTCATCCGCTCATCCACACTTCAATTCAATGCCAAATCAACCAATTCAACATCACAAGGCCCTTACCCATGGCCATGAACAATAATTCAACGCAATAACCATAAGAATCAATGAATCTACATCAATTCAATATAGGTTTAACAATCTAAGATCAATTATATATCAATTGAATATAATTCCTATATCATTAGAAAGCCCATAAGAAACTACATAACAATTCAATAATATTGGCTTAATATCAAGTAACCCAATAAGTAGTTAAAACTAGGGTTCATCAATTTACATGGGTTCATAGGTAACTTATGTTAAAATCATCAATACAATATCAATTATATCATAATTCAATGTTTAGAAATTGTTTATGCTAGAACCCATGGTAGAATCCCGAAATTGAACAATTCACTTTAGAAAATTTTGAAAAACATCTTGAGAGTTGGGCTCCTTGATGAAACAAGTTTCAAGGATCAAAAGACATACCTCAAGGATGATAATTCTTCACTTTGATGAAGAATTTCCACTCAAAACGCCACACCATGCTGTTTCTTCAATTTGGACTTCAATGGAGTCTTTGGGATTTCTAAGGGACTTTAGGGTTTTGTTTTTGGAAGAATGAATTATTCTAATTGTTAAACACTTATATACTCATTTAAAATACCCAAAATCCCTTAACAAACCGCCTAAACTCATATTTGGAAGTGGGGTGAATTTACTAATTCACCCCTAACTGGCAGCAACTCTGTGCGCAGGAGACAGTCTCACTGACGACTGCCTCGATGGGGCGTCACCGGCCACCGTCGGTGGTTACAGAAGCTGGTCAAGGCTTATTTCCCTCCCATGGTTAAGTCCCCATCGATGACACCCTTTGATGGGGCGTCAACAGGCCTACGAGCCGTCGACTGCTCCGTCGTTTGGGGTCTGCCTGGGACTGTCATGCCAACAGTTTTGGGTCCTTCCTCAAGGACCCTTAGATGATCCTTGGGGATAATTTCTCGGACGTTTCCAACCCAAATATGATCATCTATAAGTTTAACACCTCTCACATAAATTTCACACACAACGAACTCGTAAAACTCGACGAAACACGCCTAGACGCACAAGGTCGATTCAAGGTATATCTTTCGAACGCCATGAACATTCTTGGTCGTTTGACCTTCAAACTTCTCGAAACTCAACACACTGCCTATACATGATATAATAACTCAATTAAGAACCTTAAAACATCATGAAACACACATAAACACATAGAACTACATACAAGTCTTTTAGGTGACTTAGTCGTCCCTTGACGTTTGACTTCCAACACACCTAATACTTTAGCTACTGCCTCTATATCACATATTAAACATATTTTGGACCTTAGACCATCAATATCAACATGTTAGTCTCTAGATAACCTAAGTCATTTTTGAGGTCTTACACACCTACTACGAATGCGTCAGCTACCAGTTTAGTAGAGAATGTGGAAGGTAAAGGAATAAAATGACCATATTTGGTGAGACGATCCACCACAGTAAGGATATTAGTTTTCCCTTTGGAACTTGGAAGGCAAGTGATAAAATCCATTGTGATATCTTCAAATACTTAAGGAGAGGCTGGAATAAACGTGCTGGATGCAAGTTTGTGTCTTTCATCTGTTGACATATCTGACAAGTTGTAACAAATGATTTCACATCCTTGCGAATCTGTCACCAATAATAATTTAAAGCCAATCGAAGGTATGTTCTTGCCACCCCAGCATGTCCTCCGATATTCGTGGCGTAGAGTTCAAGCATTAGCTTGTGTCATGATGGTGCATCTGATGGAATCACAAGCCCGCCTTTAAAAAATAACAACCCATCCTTGAATTGGAAATCCATGTGAGCGTCTACATCTTTTTGTAGAGCTTGTTGAATAGCCAATAGTTATGGATGTGATTGATTCAAGGATTTCAATTCTTGTTCTAGATTAAAGGTCCTGGCAGAAATGGCCATAAGAGACGCATCTGAATTACGAGAGAGAGCATCAGCTGCTGAATTTTGTTTCCCAGACCTGTATAAGATATGAAAATCATAACCCACTAGTTTAGTGAGCCATTTTTATTGCTCAGGAGTTCGGATGGTTTGATTAGTGAGGTTCTTCAAAGTTTGTTGATCTGTTAGTATTGTAAACCTTCTACCAAGAATATATTGCCTCCATTTACTCACAGCTTAAGTAATCGAAAACATCTCACGATGATATGTTGAAGCCCATTGCATCCTTGCATTCAATTTCTGTCAAAAGTATGCGATGGGGTGACCCTTTTGAGATAGAATAGCACCAATTCCTTTCCCTGAAGCATCAGTCTCTACTTGAAATTCTTGATTGAAATCTGGTAATGCCAATACTGGAGTGGAACCCAATATAGTCTTCGAAGTTTCAAATGCAATTTGACCTTCTGGTGTCCATCGAGAAACCTCTTTATTTAGCAAATCAGTAATTGAACTTGCTATGGAAGCATAATGGTGGATAAATTGTCGGTAGTAGACTGCAAGGCCAAGAAAACTGCGCACTTCTTTTATTGTACGAGGTGGTACCCATTGCTGGATGGATTCCATTTTTCCTGGATCAACAGATAATCCTTGAGATGAGATAATATGTCCTAAATAGTCCACTGATTCCTGTCCAAATAATCATTTGGACTGCTTGGCCATAAACTTATATTGACGCAATAATTGAAGAACTGAGACCAAATAGTCCAAGTAGGACTATATATCAAACTGTCATCAAAGAATACCAGGACATATCAACGCAAGTAAGGTCTAAATATCTCATTCGTAGTTGCTTGAAATGTAGAGGGCGCATTTGTAAGGTCAAATGGCATGACGATAAATTCAAAATGTCCATCATGAGTGCGAAATGCTGTCTTAGGGACATCCTCCGGACGGACCCTAATTTGATGATATCCCGACAATAAATCCAACTTGGAAAAATAGCAAGCACCATTCAATTCATCAAAAAGTTCATCAATTGTAGGAAGTGAAAATCTTATCACGAATTGTGATTGCATTTGATGCACGATAGTAAACACAAAACCCTCATGTGCCATTTTTTTTGAACCAGCAATACTGGAGAGGAAAATGACTAGTACTTGTTCTGATTGTTCCTTCTTTTAGCATTTCAGATACTAATTGCTCCATAACCAGCTTTTGAAAATAAGGATATCTATATAGTTTCACATTAACCGGTCTTGCACCTGGAACTAGATGAATTGCATGGTCCTGACTTCGTGAATGTGGCAAACCTAGAGGTTTTTAAAGTACATATTCATATGTATTGATCACCATTGCCAATTCGTAGGGGAGAGTACATGAAGGCTCCAAATCAGATACCAATTGTAGATGAAAATAGGAGGAAATTGCCACGAAATCTTAGAACAATTCATAGTAAATTCAAATATTTTCTTTGCATAATCAGTAAGGAGAGGACCCAAAGTTGCAAGCCACAAAATGCAGAGTACTATATCAGCGCCATGAAGGGATAAAATGTATAGATCTTCCACTATTTTGTTGCCATGTATGGTTATTGAAAATTTTTTAGCCACTCCCTTACATCGTAGTTGTTGTCCACTTCCTACCACCACCGAAAAACTAAGTTGTCACGACCAGAATCTAGACCCTAGACGATATCGGCGTCGTTGACCTCTCAGAGGTCGCAGACAAGCCTACATACGTAGTCGTTACTTCATCTAGGTTAATTTTAGCGGAAAATTTGAACTTTTGTTTACTTAAACTTTATATTGGAAAACATTGATCTCGCATAATACTATCTACGTAAACTCATAAGCGTTCACAACAACCATCTAAATCAAGATAATCAAATGAAAGATATAGTCATAAATATAGAGTTGCCAAAATGGCACCAATACAATGTCTGAAAGTAAATATGAAAGAAATGCTAGTGGAACATACTCCACTAGCTCATGCCTACGTGTACTCTAGAATAAACCAGTAAGCATCCTCGAAAGCATGAGGGCCTACCAAATTCGGATGAAAGCTCCACGTCCGGATAACTTCTGCGTCGACTCGTAAGCTCTAACGTCCAGCTGCACCTGCACCTAAAGGTAAATAAATGTATGGGATTAGTACACACTTGTACTAAGTATGGGTATATGCAAGCACACACCACGGACATGCATGATTTAGAATAGCTCTCTCCTAACGATATGAGTTATGGAAAGTCAAGTCAGTGGACTTGCCAAAATCGGATTAGGAATGTCATGCCATTAGAGTAACATGCATCATCATACGTATCATATTGCACACAACACATAACATATTGCATATAGTACATAACATATTGTATATAGCACATATCATATTTCATTTCATTCGTTCATATGCCATGAGACCTTGGAATCATGGACTTAACATTAGGACTTCCCAAAATGAGGGCTCAACATATGGGACCTCAACTAGGAAGCCTTCTTTAGCAAACACAGAGTCTGCTTCATTCATTCACAAGTACTTCATTTTATTTCATTCATAGGCTAGTGTATACACCAGCTATACCTAGGATGTAGTTTAAGACTCTCTTTGGGTTCACTGTGCAATGACTAAGAATAACCTAGTGTCATTACATAAGTCTAGTTCACCTCTTATTATCCTACCCAAACATCTTTGGTATCGTTCATTTCATTGTGGGCATTACATGAGGCTGGTCTCATTCTTTCTTTGGGAACTTTAACTTTAACCGACATAGATTATGTGAGCTCCATGAAATCCTGTGTCTACCCCACACCGAAAAGAGGTGGAATCATCGGCCAAAGTGAAACCAAAAACATGCTAGTGTATATAGGGGATTGAACCCTGCTAGATCCCTATGTTGGCTGCATAGGTTCAAAGACTAGGGATATAAGGAGACCCATACCCGTATGGATGGACAGTCTCATCTCGTGAGAATTACACGAACCTCTTCCTACCCGAAAGAAGGAATCGCCACTCATAGCTAGCCTATCGGTGCTCAGTATAAAGTTCCATTACATTCATCTCATACATCATAGATTCTGGCTTCTATCATGAGGACATCATTTCTCATTAGATGATTTCTCATCTCATCATTAGTATTAAGTATGCATTAACTTTAATACTTTCATTAGAGTGTTCATAGAGACTGGTCTCTTCATTAACTTTACACTCTCATAGGTGAGTACGTTTTGGTAACATTTACTTAGGCTCATTTGAGATTGCTCTCATGTTTCACATTAGCCTCTTATCATGTTGTCACCACATTCATTAGTCTTAGCACATTTGCCCTTCATAATTACTCACCCCTTTTTACGTGAATGTTCATTTTATCATATGCCAATGCACTTGGCCTTTTAGTGTGTTTCACACTCTTACTTAACCCTTCTGGGGTCTCATCATTCATCACATAACATCTTAGGTTCACTTACTTTATAACCGTATGCTGGACTTATGAGTCCACACACAAGCAATGAGGCTTCATTCATAGTTCATTTAAGTGATTCATATTGCCCAAGATTATGTGGTACAAGACTTATGCATCTTGTAAGTATGCCAAGGTCTCAATTGATTCCTATAGGCAGAATTCATTAATTATTTAATCACGTAAGACTTATGTGTCAATACGAAATTGGTCAAGGGAACCC
Organism: Solanum sitiens; assembly: GCA_016801875.1. Classification (NCBI taxonomy): domain Eukaryota; kingdom Viridiplantae; phylum Streptophyta; class Magnoliopsida; order Solanales; family Solanaceae; genus Solanum; species Solanum sitiens. The sequence goes on along the minus strand of JABWTJ010000348.1, from coordinate 748,138 downwards.
TATTTCAAATCCCTTGTATAACACTTAGTAAATTTTCCTTATGATTTTCGTTGACATACTTCTTGGCTAGGGAACCCAAGATCAAATCCCCACACCTACACTTTCTTTCTTCTTTTTTTTTTCTTGATTTTTGCCTTAATCAATTCGGCCTGGGGGACCGAAGATCGAATCCCCACGCCACATTCTTTTCTTTTTCCTTTATTTACTTGGTTTATTCGCTTAGATTAAGAGGGTGTGGGATCGAACCCCCACAGCCTCACCTTATTTTAATTTACATTTTCTCCTTACCTTCTCATTCTGCCAAGAGGTTGTGGATTCAATCCCCACTCACCACATCTATTTTTCCTTTCATTTTTCTCATGAAATTTTTATGTAATTTACATTTGGTGAGGTCTTGGGTTCAATTCATCTTTCTCTCATGTTTTTATGTTGATTCTTGGAGTAATTCGGGTGACATTTTTCCAGCAACATTACCCTTATATGAACATCACACTTGTAACATTTTCATACACGAAAACACAGCATTTTAACACACAAATTTCAGGCAGCAACATAGTTAATTTACAGCACACACATGCTCAAACAGTTAACTTAAAACACCTTTCCGGAATACGTCTTTCATTCCTCACATAATTTCTAAAAACACATTCAACACATAATCACAACCAGACCTAAAATTATCTACCAGAAGACATACCAACGCATGCTTTGAATCTTTCAAGGATCTAATGACAGGGGCATGCAACGGGGATAACCTTAGTTTTTCAATTGCGATTAAACTGAACTTAAGGGTCTCTTGGGAAAGGGAACAAGAGAGAAGAAAACCCATACCTGAAGTTGTTCAAAGTGATTCAACGTGCTGCCTATTTCCCCACTAAGCCAACGTCTCACCACCGAAACCACAAGTAAAATCCGTCGAGAAATTGATTTTTACTTTTCATTTTTAAGCTTGTTTTGCTTTTGAGTTTTTAGCTTTCAAGTTCTTGATGAACTTTGTATTTTACGTTCTATTCTTGTTCTCTTGTTGAAGGCAGATCGTGAGTGAGAGAGAGATGGTGAGAAACGTGTGAGAGTGTTAACTTAGGATTAGGAGATTAGGGAGAGACTTAGTCAAATTAGGATTTATCTTTAATTAATAAATAAAAATCTGATTTCCTTTTTCTTAAATTAGCAATTAAATATTAATTAATTAAATTAATTCATTAAATAATATAAATCAAATTAAATCATTGCTCCCACCTAGGCTCGAACCCGGGTGGAGCAAGATTTTGCTCAAAGGTCAATTTTGGCCCTTTCTACCCAAATTGCCCCTCCACCATATTAATTAATTAATTAATTAAATATTTAGGGTAATTACAATTCTACCCTTAGCCTGGAAAAAGACCATTTTACCCCTAGACCCTCCAAACCTAAGATTACCCCTTTTAAGTCCGATAGGACTCATCCGAGTGAATCTCTCCAATTCGGTTGCCCTACATGGTTGGTTATCACCTTGCCTAGCTCAACTAACTCACCAAGTTGGTTGGCTAGGCTAGTGCATAGGTTCTGAGGTCTGGTTCTACGCGTAACAAGCCGTGTGAACCCGGTCTAATCCATGCATTCTAGGTACGTTTAAGCATTACTTAGCATAGTTATTTTCGGGTTGTTACATAAGCATTGGTTTAGTCTCCAACTGAAGAAAGTTTGTCATCCTCGCCTGAATAAAATTATGTGTACTAGAATTATCCACAAGCACTTTTACCGGTGAACCATTAACATGACCAGTAAATCGGAGAGTAGTGGAAGAATTTCCTCCAGATAAAGCATGATATGAAATAGATGACTGCTCTTGAACCTCCAAACATTGTATTTCCTTTGCTAAGACATCATCTGATACAAATTGATCTGGTAAAGTCACTTCAGCCTCAGACTCTTCAGAACAGTAGAAGTTGGGGAAGTGACTTATATTTGTGACCAGGAGAGTATTTTTCATCACAAGAATAACAAAGACCATATTCCCGTCGACTTTGTAATTCTACATGGGAAAGACGTCTCATGGGCGGATGATTTGATGCGGTTTGGGCAACTGAAGCTATCTGATTTGAGATGAATGGTTCTGAGACTGTATGAGGATGAGTGGGAGTTTGTAGAAGTGGTTGAGCCTTAGTGAAAGCAGACTTAAAGGAGCCCCGTTCATGTTGGATCTTTTGCTCGTATAAATGGGATAAATGTCTAGCTTCATTTAATTTTGTGGGCCTACAAATTAAAATAGCCGTTTTGATATCAAGTCTTAGTCCAGAAGTAAAAGATGTGCTAATACCTGATCTGGAAAATGCAATGTCTTATTAGAAACCGCTTCGAAATGACTCTGGTATTCAGCTACCGTAGTGGTCTGCCGAAGTTTAGCAAGTCAACCTTCTGGTGCCTCTAGATCTCATTTCTGAAATTGGACCAGCAGTTTCTCAACGAAATGCTCCCAATTAACTAATTGTTTATTGTGAAACAACCATCTGTACCATTCCAATGCATCACCATCCAAGTAGAATGATGCTAGTGTTAACTTATGATCCTCTGTGATTCCATAAAATTCAAAGTAGCGCTCTTCTTGGAAGACCCATGATTTAGGATTCACTCCATGGAACCGTCCTAATTCAACCGAAGCAGGTTTGTGACGCAAAGTAGGAGGTGTCTGTGTATTTCAAGTGTTTGTTTGTATTGTAAAAGTTGAGAGTGTCATTGGTGCTTTCATCAAGATGTCTCTAATGGAAGAGGACCAAAAACTCAAGTTCCTCGAAGACTCTCTACGGGTGGTGAAAGAATCATTCTCGAGTGACATCTCTAAAACACTTGATATGTTTTACTGACTACAATTACAATACAACAGGACACAAACAAAGGAACTATAAGTAACACTAAAACAAGGAAATATACTTGAAATCTGAAACTAGAAGCCTAGAATGGGGTCGAGAAGATAGAAGAAGAGGGAGAGAACTTTCAGAATCATAATTAACTGTCTACCCTTTCCTACCCACATTTTCACACTTTTATACAAATTCCGCAACTAACCGTAGCTTTGCACATGTGACTTTCTTCCTGCCCAAATGTAATTGTCCAACCTTTTAGGTGGAATTACACTTCTAGTACTCCGATCGTCCAAAGTCGCTTGTTAATGTGAATATCACTAGTCTCATCCTCCTTATCGTTCATAGTAGCAAATCTCTCCATTGAGTTCACAACAAGAGACAAGAATAAACACATAAATAAAAATTAGTGGATACCTTTTACCATATTGTTTGAAAATATATTCTGATTAGCTACTCTACTTTATAGATTAGTACCTTTCAAATTAAGTGTGAAAAAACTTTTCAAATTCCTTAATTAAGTGATAAAGAATAAACTTTCAAATTAAATTTGAAAAAACTTTTCAGATTCTGTAATTAAGTGATAAAGAATAAATCCTCTTAAATTTTGTAATTAAGGAAAATGTCTTTTATGGTAAAGAATTGATACTTGAAGTTTTGATGTTTATGTTTTAATGAGGAAAAAATTAAATAATAAACTTTAATATTATGTTAAAACTTCAAACAAATATATAGTTTTTTAAAATGTGAAAAAATCTCAAAAAAAAGAAAAGATAAATATGATTCAGCCCTTAGAGGCATACCATATTAGCTATTCTATATAGATTATTTTAAAATTGAGAAAAAGGTCAAGTGCGCCCAAAAACGTATAATCGAATTTTCACTACACACTTAAACTTTACGAGAGTTCTATCACATCCCTGAACTATTTAAAAACGAAAAAATTATACCCTTAAAAATCCATAACCAGATATATGATGGCATGTGCGTTTCACGCGTCTGACATGTCATCATTTTTTTTCAATTGTTATATTTCTTTACCCTTTTCTTATATATTCTTACCCAACCCTTCAAACACCCAAAATATTTTCACAATTTTCACCATCACTAGAACACCATAAGTCCATTATTGGATCTTTAAGGAAGAAAAGTGAATAATGATTTAAGAACTCGTCTAGAGATATTAGGGTTTCGCTCATTTGAAACCTAAAAATTAAATTTTAAAAAAGTGAGGGGGAGAAGAAGACAAATATGACGGAATATTGTCATTAACGGTGGTCACCTAAGAAAAGCAATCCTGTCAAGGAAGACGAGGAGGAGGTGCCTATGATGTCTTCCACATTATCATCTATGGCGACGACAATTTCAAAGAGGAAGAGAATGATTCTACAACAGTTGATAGATTGACAAGATTAATAGTGACAAATCTTTAGATATAGTTGATTGATTGAGATTTGTTATTGATAATTAAAGGGTCTATTAGTAAAAAAAAAAATCGATTGGTCCAATTGGATTCAAAGTAAACCCATATTGATTTGTCTCATGAGGTGATATAAATATATGTAAATTTATCTCAATTGATTTATGTTGATTGGTTTTGTAAGAGTTTTATATGAGTTTGAAAATTTGTTTGGAATCAATAATAGTGAATTCGGTGAAAATGATGGTGGCAACAAAACTTAGAGGTGGTGAAAGATTGAGAGATTTGTTTATATTGATGGAGAAGAGAAAACAAAATAAGAAAAACAAATCATTAAGAATGTACATATTTATTGAAAAAAGATATTAAAAATAAAGTTTTAATAATAGATTTTGATGCTCACTCTCCCAAAGAGAGTGAAATATACTCACTATGTCAGCTAAGCATTCAGGGAGGTAATTATTTCAATTTGAAATAGTACGGGTGATGATAGGACTCCTGTGAAGTTTAAGTGTGTAGTTGAAAATTTGATATACGTTAAGGAGACATTTGACCATTTTCTCTTTTAAATTTGTACGAAATGAATATAGTTTAATGGACTTATAAAAATAAAAATATGTTTGAATAAACAATAGAGTAAAGTAGTTAATATATAGCCTATGTTCATTTTTCTCTGTTACTTTGTATAAATTTTTCATCTATTTCTTACTATATATATATATATATATATATATATATATATATATATATATATAAAGGATTATTATTGTGTTAATGAGTGTCAGTGCGTCACCATGTGTATTGATAATATTCCAATCATGGTCATATATATTCGAATTATTTAAATTATGAATTAAGATTTTTCTCTCTTAATATCTTTTAACATTTATTTTTATCAAATTTCTAAGTAAAATTATAATGTAATTATTAGCAAAATTAAAATGATTTTTTATGAATTGCTATGAGTTATAAACTTTTTGTTCCTATCTTTATTGCCAAATAACAATTAACTTTAGTAAATAAAGGTTGTTCGTTTTTGTCAAAGTTTGTTTACAACTTATATGCGAATTATTTTTTTAATTTGTACCAAAAGAAATTAAGAAGACGATGAAATTATTTTAGTAATTAGAGCCAAAGGTAGAAATTCAAATAATGCATCGAGGCAAAAACCAAAATTACAAAAAGGTATTTGAGGGTTTTCATGGGACGAGAACTTTTTCTTCATTGAACTATCTGAATATATGATCAACATTAGGTATTTTCACAACTCAAATATAGTACTTAAAAGTTTTCATATGAATTTTTAAACTTATATACTCAATGATAGAAGATATACGCACAAAGTGTGTTCTCAGAAATTAGTATATATATAAAGACTAGAAATGTTGAATAGAGATATATTGTAAATGAAAAAAACTTGATTGATTACCTCCACTGTAAGGATTTTAAATTGCCAAATGTTGGTGGGATCGAGCCGCTCAATTGATTGTTAGCCAATTTTATCAATTTCCCCAATGCATTTGACATTTCTCCACTGATTGAATTATTCTAATCTTTTTGTATTAGAAATTAAAAAGAAATAGCTAAAATTTTCATCTAACAATTAATAATGGGGAATTTGCCAGATGAGGGACAAGAGAGTCCAGCACCTCCTAGGTCCCTCATTTGAACAATTGTAGTGTTAGTGTACAAAATTTCTGCATGTCGGATTAGCCAAAAGTAGTGTATTTTTGGAGATTCCTACAGAGATGCGATATTAAAAGTGAAGAGTCCGCGCAACTTAGCTTTAGACTACTATGTATGGTCAAACACACATTATTACTTACAGATTATACTCATATTCCTGTAACTAATTATTTAGAAAAATATAAAGAGACGATGAATCAATTTGACACACAGAAAGGATACTCTGATCTTGTATATATTTTTGACATTTTTATCTTACGTGGCATCGTTATTTCTATACAAAACCCCGCCCCGCATTGGCCAGCCTACTTCTTGAAGGTCCATCGCCAAAGGCTTCATAACACAATAGCCATTTCTTGAACAAGAGCTCTGATTCATCTCTATGGAGTTGCGGCCACCACAGCCCGTCACCGTTCCTCTTGATAATCTCTTTTTCTCCATCTCGTACCTTTCTGCTCTTTTCCTCAGGCTTTGCCTTTTGATAACTGCACTCATGATTCTATCCTTATTATGCTTTCTGTGCATTGACATTGAAATTGGCATGGCCTCAAGTCCCATTAGCTTTGCTACTACTCCTGGTTTACACCAAATCACTCTCTCTCCTGCTATTGTCGAGGGCATGTTTTGAGTTTCACTACTTTTCATGTCCATTTTGCGGTTGCAGTTTCTTGCAGTGTTTAGTAAAGGAGACATGTCACGGAAAGAAGAACGATACATGGCATCTTTGCCATCAAGAGAGAATCGGGGATACTGATTTAACGCGGCGTTCCTAGCTGTTCGTAGTATGTCAGAACTATTGACACATGACATTCTGTGTTGGACATGCGGCCCATATTGGTTCAGCTTTGCCATTTTCTCCTCCATGTCTAATTGGAGCAACATCTCCTCCAATGTTGTCTGGCTTCCTCCCCTTGGATCCATGGTGTAATTAGGAGACGAAAGTGCAGGACGAGCAGAGGCTGTGGTTTGATAATTGAGTGTGGAAGTAGACGTGTCGTTATTACAGAAGCTTTTAAAGCCTTTCTTCATCTTAGCTCCCATAACATTTTTCAACTGAAAGAAAGATAAGTCTTTCATGATTCACCTAGCTAAGGGATTTTGAAATGAATGAATGAGAACATAAACATAAGTAGAAGTAGTCTAGTTCATAAAGAAAGACATGTAATGCAAGGCGTGACTCAAGTAAATAGGGGGCGGTGTTAGGTTGCTTTCTAAGCCTTAAAAGCATTCACATGATAAAACAGCTTAGCCTTCACAAGACCTCTCAGGATAAAGTTATAATAATGATATCAACCCATTCTACATCATTAAATGAGAACCGTCCATCACATAACAAAATTTTCTTTAATCTATTTGCACCATTTCTCATGATTAATCACAGATCACATCCAGTTGACATACAGAAACTCTTAGGGTCGTTTGGTTTGAAGACAAGATCCAAGGAATTTCCCGGCTTTGATAAATAAATCTACTTCGATTATGTTTCCTCATCGTTTTCTCTATTCCTTTCTGGTTATTGGTCTTTCACCATGAACAATTTGAGTCTTGCTTTAAAGATAAAGATAAAATTTGAGTAACATAAATGCAAGATACTCCAGTCTTGACACCAAATATAATACAATATCGTACAAGAAAACAATTGGTTACAACAGTATCAACTTATCAGCATGTAAAATAACTACTTAACATTAGCTTTCCAGAAATGTTGGAGGGAAGGAAACATAAAGGAAATGAAGAGGGGAACTAACAGGTGTTGAAGGGATTTTAAACTGTGTTTATTAGCAGCTAAACTCAGCAAGAAATTGATCACTTGGATCTCGATAGAATGAATGTATGTCACTAAAAGAAGACATTGACATGTATTGCCAGAGGGAGAGTGAATTGATTGTACCTACACTATCCACTTCCAAGACTTGTCTCAAAAAGCTGGCTCCCCGGTGAGGGATCTAGCCACAAACCTGATTGATGATCAAGGTTGTATGTGCGAGCACTTAATATATAAGCAGAAGCAAAATGTGTGACTAGAATATTAACTAACAATTGGTGCCACAGATAGCATCACAGCAAACCTAAGGTTACAAATATCAGGTAGACTAAGAAATATATACACACAGAGACAAAAAGATCCTTATCCTCAGTCATTCAACAGGTATTCAGCCATCTGGAGATTCATTAGCCTTCACAAATCGACCCTTAACTCGCTTTCTAGTATCAGCTCTGGCCTTCCTCGATTCATATCGAATGTGCTTATCATATCTGGACATCACAACCCACAGACTCAGAGATGCAACAAAGCCAGGATATAGGGGCAAACTCAGAGGCAACTAGGGAAAACTATGCTGAAAGGAAAACTAAAAGAGATAACCTACCTTCGTGTTTTCTTTTTCTCCTTATAACGTTGCATTGCATTTCCTCTGTTCTTTGCCAGAAGCTCCATATCAGCCTTGAGTGTTTCTTCACCAGTGTTGTCACCTCCCACAACAATGCTTTGGTCCATGAAGTTGAGATCTGTAGATACTCCACAGCATTTCGGCTTTACACAACCTAAGTCGGATGAAGTCTTTATTCTTGGTAAATTGTTGCTCTCAGATGTCGCTGGCCCCTGGCTTGCTGCTCGGTTATTTGAATTATTCTGCAAGGCGATAACCAAGTTAATTTTTCGGGTTCAGGAGGAAGACATCATTGTATCATACATTTTAAAGTGTCAGCTTATTGGCAGTTCACTTGATGGAACCTCCAATTGTCATCGATTCATGAAGGTGCTGACCAGAGAATTTAAGAGTTTATTACAATTGGTATGGTCATATTCAGGTTAAAGGCACAGCAGTATTACTTGTGCACCATCCCTTTGCTGGAATTTACAATTTGTGAAGCTAATATATATATATATATATATATATATATATATATATATATCCGATTCCTCAACACACAAAGGAATCCTCAATATTCCTCCAAAACTGAACAAAAGAAATGTGAAGTTCGTAAAAGAAGTTTCTGATCTGTCACTTACAAGTACAAATGTAAAGAATTAATGCCACAATCATTGATTTATGGGATTAAAACTATGCATATTGAGTTCAACTAAACGAAAAAGAAATCAAAATTAACGTGTGGCTAGAGCTTACACTGAAGGCTGTCATATCATCATGGACAAAGGAGCAGTTAATGCCTGAGAGTCCTAATCCTTTTGAAGTTGCTAATGATGTTCCTTTTATGAGTTCACCATAGCTTTTCATCATGCATGCCATGTCGCTCTCACTGTAGTCTGCTTCCAATGAGCTAGACTGTTCATGGCTCCTCAACTGCCCCAGATTAAAATCCCATATCTGAAGAAACAAATACAACAAGGCAATGTACACAATCAGAACAATTGCCAGAACTGGATCAAAGATGTAGCAGAGGAAATGAAGCTTGTACCTTTTCAGGTAAGCAAAGATGGTACAAGATGAAGTAAATCTCTTCCTTCTAAGTTATTCTAGTCCAAAAATTCAAAAGCATAATTCTCTGACACTAATCGTTACTCTTTAATCTTGTTGCAGGTTTGTAAAATCCAAATACTTTTTGCAAGAGAAGATTAAAGTGGAATGATTGATTTTAACAGCTCAAGGATAGTTCTCAATATCATATTCTCCTAAAATGGAAATAGAAGATTTTCTTAACACTGAGACAGAATATAAAATTCAACACCATAGTATTATGCACCTTTTCTCTACTTGTAGATCTAGAATATTACCAACTCACGATCTGAAAAACTAGTCAGAAAAGGAAATTAGGCATGCTGCCTGTACATATTTGACATAACTACATCCATTAGTACAAGAAACTTGTGCTTCCAACTTCCAACCCCCTATCCCCAACATTCCAATATGATGGAAGTCACCTCTACTTTTTAGATGTGCACTGGAAACAAATCAAGCTATCACAAGTTTCTTGCACATCTCAAATGTACTCGAAAGTCACTAAACACAATGATGAAATAGGCTTATAATCTCTTCTTTCTCAATTCAATTGCATAATCATACTTGCAGATCCATGTGAATGCTCTATATCAATCATATCACTATTAGTATGAAGAAATCCCGAGTTCAACTAAAATTCGATAGACAATGCAAAGAAAGCAGTTTTATCCTACTCTGCCACATTTAAAACAAAATAGTAAAATGTACAGAACAATTCGTAACGAGACAACAGAACTGGACACAATTGCACTTCTTTGGGCTATGCAAAATGTCCCAATTATGAGTGAATAGCACCGTGAAAATGCCTAGAAGAATACCTGAGTGTTTTGATCAAAGGAATTCCCCCTCCACAAAATGTTCCGTTCCACCATTTGGTCACTGTCTTTCGGATTATGAGGCATAATCGAAGAGGTAAATGGCACATTTTGCGGCTGTTGCTGCTCAAGCTTCTGAGTGACACCATCCATGACCGACACATTAACATTTCCCTGCCAATCACTAGTAGCATTAGGTGTCTTTGGAACCAAATCTTCAGCTCCAGCTCCAGCTCCAAACCCATCTGCCAAATCTCTCTTGAATAGCTCAATTAATTGTTTGAATATGACTTGTTTCTGCTTGCCACAAGTTGGAGTTTGTTTGGTGGAGTAAATAGCAGAATTATTAGCGCTAGGTACCATTAAATCCTGCAACAAAACAGAAGAAGGAGGAGCATCCTTAGACATCCAAGAAGGATACTCTAAAACGGTATGCTGCTGATGTAGTTTCTTTGACTCAATATCCAAACCCCAAGCTGAAGCAAGGTCAGAAGCAGAAGGACATCCAGAAAACCCTTCAACAGGACTCCGATCGTGTGCACCAGAAACTGCACTACTTCCATGAGCATCCCAATCACATTCTTGACAGAGTACAAGTTTGTCGGTATCACAACGAATAGAAACAGGTTCAGAGCCACAATTATCACAGATCTGAGAACGAAGATGCTTCTTAGAAAGAGCGTTAGCTGAATGAACAAGTTGGTCACAAAAAAGACAGAGCTTAGCTGTATCAGCTCGGCAGTAAAGGACGGCAATCTGCTGATTGCAGAAATCACAGGGACGGCTTTCCCCGGGACTCATTATCACAATTCAAAGTACTCTAGTAAATCTTGATGATTGTAATTCAAAGATATTTCCAGAAATGAAATGGACAGAGAAGACTACCAAAATCACCTTTCTTTTTTTAGGGTTGGAATGTGAAAATATCTTTGTGAACTTTTTGCTGAACTGGCATACTCTTCTGACTCGACAAACTTTTTCAAATAATTATTACTTTCTCTAATACTAATAATTTAAAATGAATTATCAAAATTAAGCCATTATAAATTATTTTATTAAAAATAAAAATTAAATAATTATTTAATATAAAACTATGTCTTTTTTTTTTACGAAAAAAAATAGAAATCACACGAATCGAAATAAATGAAGTACAAGTTTACAACTACTATTTCTGTTCACTCAATGTACAACTTATACGATACCAACGTGGGGCCACATAAAATCACTCATAGTTAATTAATTAATTAAAAAATTAGTGTTAATAATTGATAGAGAGTCGCGTAATCTTTTTTTCTAGAAAGAGAGATGCAATATAACCACTCTTCTACCATTTGCATTCTCAACTATCAATCTTCTTCCACCTTTTTTATTATAGTCATGGTTATGTATGATTTTATAATGTATTATATTATATTGTATTATATTAAATTATTTTAATTAATATAATGTGTTATTATGATTTTATAATGTATTATATTATATTATATCATATTAAATTATTTTAATTAATATAATATTTGAATATATTATATCATTTTTTGTCGTTATATAATATTTACATATTTATAATTTGAGTAATAAATTTACCGGAATGATAGGTTATGTGGTAAAGTTATTATAAAAGTATAGGATAATAGATGAAATATTATTATTAAATAATAAGTAAAGATAAAATGATATGAAAATATTAAGGTAACGACACGATCACACCAAATCAGTCATTATACAAAATAAGTCTTTTCGTTGTTACCTAACAATGAATTTAAATGATACATATAATAGTATTTAAGTAACATAAAAAAATTATATTTAAACTAACAACATAATATAATACGAGTGGTAACCATCCAAACAAGGCGTTAGTTTCATTCTACTTTCCTCTTTCGGTTAGATCTGTACCAAATTTTCTATTTAAGTCTTCAGCTATCATAATTCTATTTTTATTCAAAATCAATTTTTTTTGGATGAGAAAGAACTCTTCTATATATTTATTTTTTTGAGAAATTGTTTTGAATATCTATAAATAGGATATACAAAAACACAGTAGCACCCATAGCTTACTCATTTAGAATCTTTTATTTGGGTAGAGATTTATTCTCTTAATAGCTTTAAAAATATATTACTATTATTATATAAGTCTATTGATCAAACTCATATCCTATTATAAAGTCTTTTTTATAGTTTTTTGTTCTCTCATTCTGCCACAAACTAAAGAAAATAATTCTCAAATAAAGGTGACTTGTATCATAACATTAATTCTCAGTATTGTGCAATGTTGAAGTATCTTCTCTGTCTCCTCTCAATTCTCTTTCTGTAATTCCTCCTCATCCTTTTTCTTTCAGACTTTTATATTTCCTTCAAGTTGTAATTCCACTTTCAATTAATTCAATCAAATTCCACTTTTAGCTTGTAATTTACGTGTTGGGTTTGCTTCATTGGTGCTTTCATTGTTGTCTACCGATGGTGGATACACGACTAAAACAACTTGAGGAAACTCAAACGGGCATAGCTCGAGAGATGTCAGAACTTCGTTCTGCCGTTGACGGCCAACATATGTTGATGCAAGAGGTTTTATCGCAAGTAGCGGCGATTGGTTCACAGCTGAGGGGTCCGATGGCCGAGACTTCTCGTTCTCGCCCAGCTGAGGTTATTCTGTCCTCCAACTCCAGTGGGGTTAACCCAGTTAGCCTTCGTCACAAGCCCGCTTCAGTTGAGTTGAGCCGTTTCTCAGGTGACCATCCGGACGCTTGGATTTTTCAGGTGGAAAGGTATTTTGATTTCTATTCTATTCTCCCTGAGCATCAGTTATCACTAGCTTCTTTTTACTTAGATGGCGAAGCCCTTGAATGGTACCGTTGGCTTTTTCGAAATAAACAATTGATTGATTGGTCTCACTTTGCTGCTAAACTAATTCTTCAATTTCGTAAGAAAGAACTGGAAGACCCAGAAGGTCGGCTGGCCAAGCTCCGACAGTCGTCAACCGTGGCTGACTACCAGTCCCGGTTCGAGGCCATGGCTACTGAGACGGAAGATATCTCAGACCCTTTGATGATGAAATTATTTTTATCTGGGCTCCGCTTGGATATTAAGACTGTTGTTTTAGTTCATAAGCCCCAAACACTTGATGATGCCATTTCATTGGCTCAAACCCACGAGCAACGACTGAATATTGAGAAAGGGCCTATGCAACCCGCCTTTGCTAGGTCACAACCCTTACTGCCGACCCCCCAGTCCAGATCTATGGTGCCGTCACGCCATACCACATCCGTGGGTCGTGTTCCAATAAAACGACTATCACCAACGGAAATGCAACAACGTCATGAGAAAGGGTTGTGTTATTACTGCGATGAGAAATATGTAGCCAATCACAGGTGTAAATCATTGCCCCAAATACTTCTACTCGAAGATGAATCTGCACCATTTACTTATACCTCGGAGCATATCTTATCAGATGAGTTATTGGCCGAGGAACTCCAAAGTTTGGAGTTGCAAGCTCAGTCAACTATTTCTTACCATGCCTTATCCGGTGGTTACTTCCCGACTATACTTCGTTTCAAGGGGCACGTACATGGATCACCAGTAGTTGTGTTGGTAGATGGTGGTAGTACACATAATTTCATTCAAACTCGGGCAGCCAAGTTTTTGAATCTTACAATTGAACCGACCACTAATTTCTCTGTGGTTGTGGGTAATGGCCAGCGATTACGATGTGAGGGTATTATAAAAAATGTTTTGTTCACTGTGCAGGGAACAAAGTTGTTATGGACTTGTATCTTTTGGGGTTCCATGGTGCAGATATTGTTTTCGGAGGAGCCTGGTTGGCCACTCTAGGACCTGTCCTAACAGACCACTCCACACGTCAAATGGAGTTTAATTTGGAGGGAAAGCAAGTGAAATGGTTGGGTGACCCACCAGAGGACTTGTAGCCTGCTCAATTGCACACTTTACGTCGGTACTACTCCACGGATGCTGTTGCTACTTGTTTTTGCTTGGTTCTGGTGCAAGATGATCTTATGGATAGAGAGAGTATTCCTTCTGACTTGGGTGCGTTACTAGACACTTATGCAGAGGTTTTTAACAAACCCCAGGGGCTTCCCCCGACTCGGCTAACGGATCATGCCATTCACCTCACTCCTAATGAAGGGCCTGTCAATGTTAAGACCTATCGTTACCCACATTTTCAAAAGCAAATTATGGAGCAACTTGTAAGCGATATGTTGAATGACGAAATAATTCAATCGAGTACGAGCCCTTTTTCATCACCAGTCTTGTTGGTTCGAAAGAAACATGGATCATGGCGCTTTTGTGTGGATTACCAAGCCCTTAATGCTATCACTGTACGTGACAGGTTTCCAATTCCCACAATCGATGAGTTATTTGATGAACTGAATGGGGCTCAATTTTTCTCGAAGTTGGATATGATATCTGGTTATCACCAAATTCGAGTCCGTCCAGCTGATGTTTCCAAAACAGCTTTCCAAACACATGACGGCCATTATGAATTTTTTGTCATGCCATTTGGATTGTCCAATGCTCCATCGACATTTCAAGCAACCATGAATGACATATTTAGGTTTTATCTTCGCAAATTTGTGCTCGTGTTCTTTGACGACATTTTAATCTACAGTTCCTCTTGGTCTTTACCCTTGGAACATTTGGAGTTGGTGCTCAAATTGCTCCAGAAACATGAGTTAGTGGCGAAGCGCAGTAATTGTCATTTTGGGCAGACCAAGGTTGACTACTTGGGCCATGTTATTACCCCAGCTGGACTTTCTGTCGATCCCTCAAAAGTTCTGACTATCCAGCAGTGGGCCACTCCGAAATGTATTAAGGATGTTCGTAGCTCTTTGGGACTTGCGGGATGTTACAGGCATTTTATTCGCCAGTTTGCCGTTATTGCTAGCCCATTGACTGATTTACTTCAAAAAGAGACTTTTGTGTGGACAACTCAAGCTCAACAAGCCTTTGAGGAATTGAAATCAAGGCTTAGCACCACCCCTGTCCTGGCACTACCCAATTGCAATGATGACTTTCACTTGGAAACTGATGCTTCGGGAGTGGGAATTGGGGCAATACTATCACAAAATTGACATCCCATAGCTTTTTATAGTCAAAAAATTGTGTTCCCGAATGCAAAGGGCTTCCACATACCATCGTGAGATGTATGCCATCACACAAGCAGTGGCGAAATGGAGGCAATATTTGCTTGGACGACGATTTACCATCTTCACTGATCAGCAGTCTCTCAAGAATCTCACAAATCAGGTCATTCAGACCCCGGAGCAACAGAAATGGTTGGGAAAATTGGTAGGTTATGATTTCTCAATTAACTATCGTCCAGGAAAGCAAACAAGGCAGCAGATGCATTATCGAGACCCCCTGATGCAGGTGTCTTATATGCTGTTTCTGAGCGCACTTTTGAATGGCTCTCTGAATTACTCGGAGCAAATAAAGTCCATCCTGAATTTTTAGCTATTCAACAAGGTATGATGAATAAACATGCTGCGTATACTGATTACTCCTATCTTAAAGGGCTGCTCTTTTATAAAAACCGTTTGGTCATACCTCGGGATTCTTGTCTGAAACAAGTGTTGCTAAAGGAGTTTCATGATTCCAAGATTGGTGGGCATGCTGGAGTTGCTCGCACCTTCCATCGTCTGTCTTCTAATTTTTATTGTCCAGCAAGGCGTCGTGATGTAAGGATTTACATCGCCTCATGCCAAATTTGCCAACGTTCCAAGGATGTGAACAGGTTGCCTGCTGGACTTTTGCAACCACTCCCTATTCCAGAAATGGTTTTCGAGGAGATAGCTATGGATTTTATTACATGTTTGCCAAGTTCAAAAGGAAAAGCGACTATCTTGACTGTAGTTGATCGGCTTTCTAAATACGATCATTTTATTCCTCTTCCAGCAACCTTCACAGCTCAGTCTATGGCTGAAGCTTTTGTTGTTCATATCATTAAGTTACATGGCCCTCCACGAACAATTGTCACAGATCGGGACCCTCTCTTTTTACATGGCTTTTGGCAAGAAATTGATAGGTTACAGGGAACTATCCTAGCAATGAGTACGACCTATCACCCTCAAATCGATGGACAATCAGAAGCCTTGAATAAATGTGTTGAACAATATTTGCGTTGTTTTGTAGCTGACAGCCCTCATGAATGGTTTCCCGTGCTACCATGGGCTGAATTTTGGTACAATACAGCTTTCCAAACATCATCGGGAATGACACCCTTCCAAGCATTGTATGGCCGCGAGCACCCCAACATTGCTCGATATGTTTTGGGCAGCTCATCTGATGATCTGATTGAGCAATACATGCTGTGTCATGATGATGTACTGAATCTCTTGAAGTTTAATTTGTCCAAAGCTCAAACTCGCATGAAAACTAGTGTTGATAGGTACGCACTGAAGATCAATTTGACGAAGGTGATTGGGTGTTTGTTAAACTGCAATCGTATAGACAACATTCTTTGAGAAGCACATCCCAACATAAATTCAGTAGGAAATAGTTTGGACCTTACAGGGTACTGAAGCGAGTTGGGATGGTTGCCTACAAGCTACACTTACCAGAGGCGGCTCGAACTCATCCTGTCTTCCACATTTCCTTACTCAAACGTTGCAAGGGGAAACCCGACCAGCAGATTACTCCACTTCAACTTGAAGATTCGACTACTCGAACCTTGAGGACAAGATTCTCTTTTCAAGAGCGAGTAATGTTATGAACCCAACACTGGACTAAGCTATGGACAAAGAAGTAATTGGGCCGGAAGTTCAAGTCGAAGAGTTTGGGCCTGCAGAGCAACGACGTAGGAGCAAAAGACTGAAGAAGCCCAATAAGCTTTTGGGAGATTATATCTGGCAGCCTGGGTGAAGCACAGATGGCGATAACGGATAGGTTTATAGGGGAATATTATCTTTATATTATGCAGTGTCTAGAATGTGTAGTGGTATCAGTATTGTGCAATGTTGCAGTATCTTCTGTGTCTCCTCTCAATTCTCTTTTTGTAATTCCTACTTATCCCTTTTCTTTCAGACTTTTATATTTCCTTCAAGTTGTAATTCTTCTTTCAATTAATTCAATCAAATTCCCCTTTTAGCTTGTAATTTACGTGTTGGGTTTGCTTCAAAATACAAGATTGGAAAGGAAATATCAATGAAATAGTAACAAGAAAAGAAGGGGGGAGATGAGAAAACAGAGAAACAGAGCGATGAGATATTCAAACTGATATTATAGTTGTCAAACTAATTCAGATGCCTATCTTTGTTATTTATCAAATCCAGCACTTCACGAATTACACTCTCTTCCTTTTGTTCATGTCCTCATCACCGTGTTCCCACTATGAAATCAGTTAATCTTATTGAAGGGTATTGATGTATCACTACAAGACAATGGATTTGTAGCTACAAAATCTAAGCTATGAATTTGAAAATCGTAGCTATTATCTAGTAATTGCAACAAAAATTTGAATTTTGTGACTTAAAATTTGTCAAATTTCTTAGCCACGAAAATCAAATTGACAAAGCTAAATCCTAATTTTTGTTATAAATGCTAACAATTGTAGCAATAAGTACCTAAATAGCTATAATATTTCTGCTACAGAGAAATTTTGTAGCTAATTATAAGTTTTTGACACGCGATAAAACTAACTCTAGCAATAGTAATCTTTTAGCTACAAATTACAATGTATAATTTAAAACAAATATTGTAGCTAAATAAATAATCTTACTTCAAGTAATAAAAGATTGTGCCAAAAGTTTAATGAAATAACCATAAAATATTTTGCTTTCATAATATTTCGTAACTAATTATTATTTTTTGCCACAAGCTAAAATTTATCGTAGTAATAATAATTTTTTGCCACAATAAATTATTATTGAAATAAATCTCTGGCTAAAAAATAGCTTTTCTCGAAGTTATAAAAATTGTGGTAATATTAGATAATATAGTCATGATTTTTTTGCTATATCAAAACTGCATAGATAATTTCAATTTTGCCACGATCTAGTTAAATTTTTTTGAAGTAACAATAAGCTTTTAGCCACAAGAATAGATTTAAATTAAAATATTATAGCCAAATAAATAATTTTTTTAGTACTAAATAATCATGGCAACAGTTGACATAAAAAGTATATTATTTGTCATGATAAAATAATATAGCCATAAAATTGTTATTTTGATGAATATTTCATAGTTAATAATTATTTTCAATCACAAGTTAAAGTTTGTAGTACATACTAATATTTTATCTATATTAATTTTTTTTACGATTGAAATTAGCATAATAATAGTATTTATATGGTCATAATAAATTAACAATAATATTTTTGGTATTCAATGAGAGACAAAATATGAGTAGTATCACAATCTAAAGAGAAAATAATCTTTTTCGTAGAAAATAATAAACGTTGACAATTTGTTTCCAAAAGTCACTCTAGAAGCTACTAGTATTTAGTGTATGATTTAACCCCCATCACCCACCCCAAAAAAAAAATGACTTTGCAAATGAAGGTTTTCTCAACAAACACCATGTAGCTAATAGTAATAATAATATTTCAACTCAATACAATTGATATTATCAACTCAACACAACTGAATATTGATTTGTATCCAATAAGAGTAACTCAATAAAATAAAGATCATCTCACAAGAATAAGTAAATAAAATTGTTAACCTTAATTGAATATAATTAAACGAAAATAAGAGTTCAAAATATCTACAATAGCAAATCCTCATCATCAGTTTCTGGTTCAGATTCACTGACTTCAGTAATATCATCAGCCAAGGTAACATCAAGATCATTTCTTTTCCAATTCAAATGTCTTCATCATCCTCACATATATGCATTAACTCATTACAAGCATCTTGTTGAAAAGTATCTTCATCAATAGCACCTCCGGTAAACTAGGTAGAATGATCATTCAATGCAATTGACCAACTAGGATGAAAATGGTCCTTGACATAAAAAAATTATTCTGCTTGAGATGCAAGCACAAATGGTTAATCTGTTACTAATTTTCCCATAGTGTTAACACTAACAAAATCATATTTATTTATTTTCACTCCTATTCCGATGTGATCAACATCCCACCAATTACATTTAAATATAACAACCCGCTTACCTTCAAAATATTGAAGTTCTATTATTTCAGTGAAAACACCATATTAATTAATATTCTTACGGCCATCCTCTTACTAAAGCACCACTATTTTGGATCTTCCTCGTTTCCTCAAGTAGTTTAGTATGAAATCTTAATCCATTTATTTCATACCCCTTGAATCTTTGAACACCATCAAAAGGGCCTCTAGCCAAAGAATACAATTCACAGATTGCAACTTTATTTTTTTCTTTGCGCATTTGTACAATCTACACAAAAATAAATATAATTTAATGATGATAAGTAAGTATCACAAATTTAATAAGAAAGACAATAAAACTTACCTGATGAAAAAAACAATCTTCAAAGTTCATGCTTTTATTACTGTTGGGTATGTAGCAAGAGTTAATGAGAAATGGAGGGAAGATGAAAAGAGAGGAACTTTGAAAGTTGGGAACTTTAAGAGTTGAAAATTTGAAAAGTCCTCTTATGCTTTAGTGAAAATGCATTTGTCCCACATCGGTGGTGGAAAGAAAAATAGGAGAGTTTAAATATAGAAAACTCCTATTAATTGTTAAAAGGGTTGGAAAGAGGGACCCCCCTCGCGTCGTCGTTGCTCGGCTCGGCTACGGCTACAACTACAATTAATTATTTATTTAATTAATTAGATTAAATGGTCAAAATGTTTCAATTAATAAGTTAATTAATTGAAATGTGTCAAATTAATTAGTTAATTGACTGACCCAACTCGGATCTGCGCGCGACACGTTTTATTTTAATTATTTCTTGTTTTATTTGAATATCCTGTTGTTGGAAGTGACTTTCTGAAAGGTTGCAACTTTCAGGAACATCCATGATTGCGACTTTCATGAATGGTTGTGTGGATTCTGAAAGGGTCGCAACCTTTCAGAACCAGTTCCTCTTGCCTATTAATACCACTCATTGTTCAGAATTTTTTCTTACAATTTTTTCTGACTTCTTCTTCTTCTTTTGCACGAAAATTCTTCGTGTACTCTACTGTTGTTGAGTGGTTCGCTGACACCAGAGTTTTTGGTATCAATACGCTGGTGATTGAGATCATTCTATCTTGGGAGGACATATTCCAAATCAAACCTCGGATACTAGAGGGGAATAATTTCCTTAAGGGGACACTGTGCATTTAGCGGGCTTGATCTTTTTCTGTTCTAATTTTTTAGATTCTTGTGCATTTAAAGATTTTAGTTTTTGTGAGTTAATATATGTTCATCTTTCTTACTGGTTCTTTAAACTTTGGTAACTTCGTGTTTCTGCAAATTTTTGTTGGAATTTCTGTTTTTAAACACATATTGGCAACAGTGTTAAGGAAATTATTTCTTTAATCTGTGTTTCTGGTGGAGACAAAAACCTTCGTGGTTATATAATCCTTTAAGTCTGCAATTTTAAGTTATTGCTTACTAAGACTGTATCAGTTTTGTTTATCATAAATGACAAACAACAATGTTACATTGGCTGTTGGTGCACCAACCCAAACTGTTGTACCACAAGTAGAAAAATCGGGGTAAATTCTCAGGTGTGAATTTTAAAGGATGACAGCAACGGGTATATTCTTGGCTTACCACTCTTGGTCTGCAGAAATTATCAACGAAGAAACTCTAGTTCCTGCTGCTGAAATGCTAGACAAAGAAAAATTCATGATTTTTTAAGCATGAAAACATGCAGACTTCCTAAGTATGGGCTACATTCTAAGTGTTTTAGATGATGACTTATATAATATCTATAGTGCAATGACAATTTCGAAACAGTGTGGGATGCACTTGAGAAGAAATATAAGACAAAAGATACATGCTTGAAAAAGTTTGTGGTCGCAAAGTTTTTAGACTATAAAATGGTAGATAGTAAAACTGTTAAATCACACGTGCAAGGACTTCAACTTATTTTCCATGATCTTATTGATGACGATATGGTAGTAAATGAAGCTTTTCAAGTGGTTGCAATGATCGAGAAGTTATCTCCTTCGTGGAATGACTTCAAGAATTATCTCAAGCACAAGCGTTAGGAAATGAAGCTTGAAGATCTTGTGATTCGACTCAAGAAAGAGGAAGATAACAAAATCGCCGAAAGGAAGTCTCGTAAGAGTTCGACAATAATTAGAGTTAATATTGTTGAAGAAGCTCCTACCAAAGACAAGAAGTGAGAGAAGTCCAACGGACAGAAGTCAGAACAGGACAAGAAGAAATTCAAGGGCAATTGTTACAATTGTAGTAAGACTGGTCATAAGTCTTCTGACTATCGTGCCCCAAGAAAGGACAAAGACAAAGACAAAGGCAAAGACAAAAGTCAAACAAACATCGTGAAAGAGATGAAAGATGCAGATGACTTGTGTACAACTAGTTGGAAATCCAAGGAGTGGTTTCTGGACTCGGGCGTCACTCGACATATTTGTTCTGCCAAAGAAGCCTTTGCAATGTACACTCCTGCTGAGTTAGATGAAGATTTGTTCATGGGAAACACAACAACATCAAAGGTAAAGTAATGTTGAAAATGACATTCGGCAAGGTGTTGACTTTGAAAAGTGTTCTGCATGTCCCTACTATTAGGAAGAATTTAATTTCTGCTGCACTGCTCATTAAGAACGGGTTAAGTGTGTCCTAGTTAGTGACAAAGCTGTAATAAGTAAGAATGAGATGTTCTTAGAAAAGAGCTACCTCAATGAGGGTCTCTTCAAGCTGAATGTAATGGTTGTTGACAGTATTAATAAGAATTTTGCTTCTGTTTACTTATTGGAGTCAAATGATTTATGACATGCCCGTTTGAGACATACAAATTACAAAACCATGCAAAAATTGGTTAGTTTAGAAGTATTGACTAATTTTAAATGTGATAAATCGAAATGTGAAATTTGTATGAAAAGTAAGTTTGTTAAACATTCTTACAAGTCTGTTGAAAGAAATTCAAAACCTTTAGACTTAATTCACACATATATATGCGATATCAAGTCAACACCATCTCGTGGTGGAAAAAAGTATTTTGTAACTTTTATTGATTACTGCACTCGATTTTATTATTTATAATTGCTTAATAGTAAGGATGAAGCAATTGATGCATTTAATCAATACAAAAATAAAGTGGAGAACCAATTGAATCTAAAGATAAAAATGATTCGAAGTGATAGGGGTGGAGAATACGAATCTCCTTTTGCAGAGATATGTTTGGAATATAATATTATTCATCAAACTAATACACCCTATACACCACAATCAAATGGGTTGGTGGAACGTAAGAATGAAACATTAAAGGAAATGATGAATGCCTTAATGATCAATTCTGGTTCACCGCGAAAATCTTTGCGGGGGAAGCCATCCTTACGGATAATAAGATACTCAATAGGGTACCCCGTAGCAATACATAATCAATTCCATATGAGTTGTGGAAAGGAAGAAAACCTAAATTGAAATATTTCAAAGTGTGGGGGTGTTTAGCCACAGTAGAGGTTCCTTTACCCAAAAGGGTGAAAATTGGACGCAAAATGGTGGATTGTGTATTTATTGAATATGTTGTGAACAGTAAGGCCTATCGGTTTTTGGTTCACAAATCTGATAATCCTGAGATTCATGTTAATATGCTAATTGAGTCAGATAACGCAGAGTTCTTTAAACACATTTATCTGTATAAAATTGAATGTGAGTTGATAAGTGAAAGAACTAAATGACCACGGAAAGAATCAACGAAAAATACACTACCTAGTAAGGATACTAGGCGTAGCACTCGCCAAAGGAAACCCACTTCTTTCGGACCAGAATTTGTGGTACTGTTGCTTGAAATGATCCTCAAACATTTAGAGAAGTTATGTCTTCGTCTGAGTCAACTTATTGGAAAGAAATTGTCAATAGTGAGATCGAATGAATTTGAAGTAATCATACTTCGAATTGACTGATCTTCCTCTAGGAAATAAACCTTTAGGATTAAAGGGGATCTTTAAGAAGAAAATGAAAGCTAATGGAACTATTGAAAAATATAAGGATAGACTTGTAGTCAAAGGATACAGATAAAAGGAAGGTCTAGACTACTTTGACACATACTCTCTAGTAATAAGGATAACATCAATTAGGATGTTAATAGCACTAGCGGCAGTGTATGATCCTAAAATCCACCAAATTGATGTAAAGACAACCTTCTTAATGGAGAGTTGGAGGAAGAAATTTGCATGGAACAACCTGAAGAGTTTGTAGTTCCTGGTAAAGAAGAGAAAGTGTGCAGACTTGTGAAGTCGCTTTATGGGCTCAAGCAAGCACCCAAATAATGGCATGCTAAATTTGACCAACCAATATTGGCAAATGGATTCAAGATTAACGAATGTGATAAGTGTGTTTACATTAAAAATATTTTGAATTATGAAGTCATTGTTTGTATGTACGTTGATGACATGTTAATAATGAGTAAAGATATTGACGATATAAATGTTACTAAGCGCATGCTGCACAACAAGTTCGATATGAAGGACTTAGGAGTTGCGAATTTGATCTTAGGGATCAAGATTCTCAAAATCCTCAGGGATTATAATTATCTCAATCTCATTATATTGAAAGAGTATTGGATAAGTTCAAGTATTTGATTTTTAATGTTGTCAAAGCTCCAATTGATTTAAGCTTTACATTTCAAAAGAATGAAGGTGAAAGTGGCTCTCAATTGGAATATACTAGAGTGTTAGGAAGTTTGATGTATATTATGAATTGTATGCGACCAGATATAGCATGTGCTATTAGCAAACTGAGTCGGTTACGTTCACTAGTAATCTGAATCAAACTCACTGGATGACAATGAAACGTGTGATGGGGTATTTGAAACATACACAATATTATGCTTTGCATTATATAAATAGCCTGTTGTGATTAAAGGATATAGTGATGCAAATTAGATCACCGGATCAAATAAAATAAAATCCACAAGTGGTTATGTATTTACACTTGGTGGAGGAGCAGTCTCTTGGAAATCGTCCAAAAAAACATGTATTGCTCACTCCACAATGGAATCTGAATTTATTGCTTTAGATAAGATTATTGAAGAAGCTGAATGGCTTCGGAATTTCCTAGAGGATATTCCATTTTGGCCCAAACATGTGGGACCTATCTGCATACATTGCGATAGTCAAGCAACAATAGGTAGGGCAGGGAGCGTCATGTAACAACGGAAAGTCTCGTCGTATACGACAAAGACATAACACCGTAAGAAAACTGTTCTCTAGTGAAATTATCACAATTGACTATGTGAAGTCAAGCGATAATGTGTCGATCCACTAACGAAAGGCCTAGTGAGAGAGGCAGTTGAAAGGTCATCTAAGGAAATGGGTTTACGTCTTAGGACAAGTCAGTATGTCGGTAACTCTATCTAGCAGACTGGAGATCACAAGAGCTAGATTCAAGGAGAAAAACAAAGTTGTAACTGACGGTTCGACATTGTCAATCAACTCAATCCATTCTCATGATGAAAACAATGTTCAGGAATAAGGTTAAGACTTTTATGCTTGTTAATGAGTTACTAAAGCTTAAGTTATTAATGATTTGCTAAGTTTGGAAGATTTGACCAAATAGTGTATCTACGAGATGACACAGTTAGAAATCACCTATGTGAGTGTGAAGTGTAAGCCGCTTCAAAGAGAATTTTATGTCAAAAACCTATTCTCTATACACTCATGAAACCAGGAGGTGTTCATGACTGAAACGAACACAATCGTAAGAACCATAAATAGTAAAGGATTAACTGTGTGACATATGGTTGTCTAGGTATACACCAAATCTCGATGGTTCAAAGTTATCACATCTACCAATTGACCGAGTATATCCGACGTATGTTTGTCAAAGAGGAAACCTACTTATCCAGATGCAATTGATCCTTGCTTGTAAAGTACACACTTGTCGGTGCATTCCTATGGTATAACCATTCCCCATTAATGTGCGGGATTGTTGGGTATGTAGAAAGAGTTAACTGGAAATGGAGGGAAGATGAAAAGAGAGGAACTTGGAAAGTTGGGAACTTGAAAAGTCCTCTTATGCTTTAGTGAAAAGACATTTGTCGCTCATCGGTGGTGGAAAGAAAAATAGGAGAGTTTAAATATATAAACACTCCTATTAATTGTTAAAAGGTTTGGAAAGAGGGACCCCCCTCGCGCCGTCGCCGTCGTCGCTCGCTCGGCTCGGCTTTGAAAAATGATCGATCGAGAGATTATTTTTTGGACAAAGTTTGTTTTAATTATTTAGTTATAATTAATTAAATTAAATGGTCAAAATGTTTCAATTAGTTAGTTAATTAACCGAAATGTTTCAATTAATTATTTAATTGACTGAGCCGACTTGGCTCCGCGCGCGACCTATTTTATTTTAATTCTTTTCCGTTTTATTTGAGTTTTCCGCCGTTGGAAGTGACTGTTCTGAAAGGTTGTAACTTTCAGGAACAACCACTACAGTATGAAATATTTTGACTTTTATGAATGGTCGTGTGGATTTTGAAAGGGTTGCAACCTTTCAGAACCAGTTCCTCTTGCCTATAAATACCATTCATTCTTCAGAACTTTTCCTTACAAATTTTTCTAACTTCTTCTTCTTCTGCACAAAAATTTCTTCGTGTACTTTATTGTTGTTGAGTGATTTGCTGACACCAAAGTTTTTGGTATCAATACGCTGGTGATTGAGATCATTCTATCCTGGGAGGACATATTCCAAATCAAACCTCGGATACTAGAGGGGAATAGTTTATTTAAGGGGACACTGTGCATTTAACATACTTGATCTTTTTCTGTTCTAATTTTCCAGATTCTGGTACATTTACATATTTTAGTTTTTGTGAATTAATTTATGTTATCTTTCTTACTGGTTCTTTAAACTTTGGTAACTTCGTGTTTCTGCAAAGTTTTGTTGGAATCAGTAATTCTGTTTTTTTAAACACATATTGGCAACAATTACTCTGCTCATACTCACTTTAATACAAATACGTGTACATTAATTACAAAATAAAATAAAACCAGATAAAATGACGCCATGGTCAGCCTCTGATCTTCCTCAATTCTAAGAAAATCAAAGTATCGTCCTGCTTGGAATATCCAAGCCTCTATGTTATCACTGTGAGATCGACCCAAATCCACTAAAGGAGGTTTGTGCCTGTGTGTGGGGGCTGCTGGCAGGTGTTCCTGTTGAGTTATCTCCATGGTCGATTCATGACGGTGTGTCCCCATCAAAACTTTGGTGGCAATCACCTCCATCAATATAATTTGGATCTTAGTGAATTTCTTAGAGAAGAAATCCTTCACTTTCTTAATCGAATCATTCAAACGAGCCTTGAGTATTTTGTGGTATTCCATGAGTGACGTCTGTATGAAAGCACAATGCAACAAACTATAGAAAACAATTCGAAAATAAAGGTGGCTTGTATTATAACATTAATTGAAATACAAGAGTGGAAAGGAAATATCAACAAAACAGTAACAAGAAACAAGGAGATGAGAGAATAGAGAAACAGAGAGATGAGATATCTGAAACTATAATTGCCTAACTAATTCAGATGCCTACGTTTGCTATATCAAATCTGACACTTCACAAATTGCACTTTCTTCCCCTTGTCCACGTTTTCGTCACCCCGTTCCTACTATGAAATCAGCTAACCTTGTTGAAGGGGTTCTCACACGCTTACTTCTTTTCAAAACCCTACTCTCCTGGCTCATACTGAGTGTGTATCCACGGTGGCTGCTGATGTGTCATTCAAGTCAGTTGTGGATGCTGATGTGTCCTCCAAATCAACTTGTGGGGCCACAACACATTTGTCGTGATTCAGATTTGCAATCCTTTAATTTTGCAGAATGTTCAATTGTTATGAAAACAATTTTTCCTATAAAAATATTGAGATTAGTATATGTCATTTTTGAAATTGACAGAGAAGACTACCAAAATCACTTCTTCTTTTTTAAGGATAAAATTTTAAAGTATCATTTTGAACTTTTTGCTGAACTGGCATACTCTTATGACTCGACCAACCTTTTCAAATAATTATTACTTCCTCCGCATTCTATATGAGACAGTTTGACTCAACACGAAATTTAAAAAGAAGATTTTTTAAATTTATGATCTAAAATGAATTATAGAAATTTATGTGACTATAAATTATTTCATTAAAGATAAAAACTAAATTATTACTTAATACAAAAATATATCATTCTTTTTTACACTATATCTAAAAAAAATGTAAATCACATCAATTTAACGAATGAATTACAAGGTTACAACTACTATAATTGTTCACTCAATTTACAACTTACTCATCCGATACCAACGTGGGGCCACATCAAATCACTCATATTAAATTACTTAAAGAATTAGTGTTAATTAGGGGTGTCAAGAATGAACCCAAACATATATAATCAGCCCAATCCGCCTAGAATTTTAAGGGTTGGGCTCAAGATAATTTTGAATGGTTTAATCTCAACCCATTCAAGCTTAACCCATTTGAGGAGAATTCTCAATTTAGCCCAATTCAATCTCCAATTTCAACCCGTTTTAAATTTTTTATTTAGGTATGTTTCTATATTTAAAGATATAAATTATTATCTATTTAACATCTTTTGGGATTTATCTATCCATTTGTTACTTTTTTAACAAAAAATTCTTGAGCGGAAATTCAAATTGTGATTATAAAAGTTAATTATCACTATGTTAAATTATTGAAATTAATCGGGTCAAATTGGGCGGGTCAAGACCCAACCCGGTTTCTACTCAACCCATTATAATATTTTCAATTTCAACCCAACCCGTCCATTTGACATCCCTAGTGTTAATAATAGATAGAGAGTTGCGTAATATTTTTTTCTAGAAAGAGAGATCCAATATAACGACTCCTTCTACCATTTGCATTCTCGCCTTCTAACCGTTGTTTGGATAGTTGTTGTGATGTATTTTTCACCATGTATCGTATCGTATTGTACTATATTAAATTATTTTAATGAATATAATGTTTAGATATATTGTATCATTCTTCGTCGTTATATAATGTCACACATTCATAATTTGAGTAATAAACCTACCAGAATAATAGGCTATGTGGTAAAGCTATTATAAAAATATAGGATAAAAGATTAAATATTATTATTAAATAATAATTAAAGATACAAATATAAGAAAATATTAAGGTAACGACGCGATCACACCAAATCAGTCATTACATAAAATAATTTTTTTTGTCGTTACCTAACGATAAATTAAATGATACGATACAACAAAATAATTTAAGTAATAATAAAGAAAATTATTGTATTTAAACTAACAATATAATACAGTATAACGTGTAGTAACCATCCAAACTAGGTGTTAGTTTCATTCTACGTTCCTTTTTTTGTTAGATTTGTGCTAAATTTTCTATTTTGTTTTCGGTTATTATAACTCTACTTTAATTCAAAATTAATTTTTTTGGATGAAAAATAACTCTTTTATATCTATTAATTTTTTTGGAGAAGAAATTTTGAATATCTATAAATAGAAATATAGAATATACAAAAACACAATATGAAGAACTTAATCATTTAGAATCTTTTGTTTGGGTAGAGATTTATTCTCTTAATAGCTTTAAAAAAAGTATTACTATTATTATGTAAGTCAATTGATCAAACTCATATCCCATTATAAAGTCTTTTTTTTTTACAGTTTTCTGTTCTCTCATTTTGCCAACTAATAAGAAAATAAGAATTCTCAAATAAAGGTGACTTGTATTATAACATTAATTGAAATACAAGATCATCAATGAAACAGTAGCAAGGAAAGAGTTCTCACACGCTTACTTCTTTTCAAAACCCCACTCTCCTATTAAGTGTGTGTGTCCACGATGGGTGCTGATGTGTTGTCCTCCAAGTCAGTTGTGGCCGCTAATGTGTCCTCCAAGTCAGCTTGTATGGTCACAACAATACTCCCTTCCTGAAAAAAGGAAGCTTGTCCTGAAATCTCAGAAATAATATTGGTTGCATCAGTTATATTCCATGGAGTAACTTGATGAACAAATTTACCTATATATACAACGTTTGAGCATGAATGTATGAAATACCGAATGTATGCAAGCATCATCAGGTAGTTCTATTTTGTACGCAACATCTCCAATGCATTTGAGGATTTTGAAAGGTCCAAAATAATGTCTTCCCAATTTAGAATGCTAGTGAAGGCGAACAATGTATTTGCGATAAGGTTTAAGTTTGACATAGACCCATTCTCCCACCTGGTAAGTTAGTTCTCTTCAACTCTTGTCAGTGAGACCTTTCATTCGATTCTGTGCACGAGCCAAATTAGCCTTAAGGAGAGTTAAGACCTCATCCTTATCCACTATATAAGCTTCAATTATATCACTAGAGATACTTCCCATAATGTACCAAGCCACGGTTAGTGGGTCTCTACCATAAAATACTCAAAATGGAGTCATCCCAGTGGAGGACTGTATGCGGTGTTGTACCAATGTTTTGACCAAGGTAACATTGCAACCTATTTTGTGAGAGAATCAGTGAAAAAACAACGTAAATATTTCTCCACGCATTTGTTCAGAGCCTCAGATTGACCATCTGTTGAGGGTGGTATGTTGTGCTTGTTTTATCAAAAAATATTATTTTAAGAATTTTCGACTTTTTAGAGTCGCCACTTAATTTTTATAGAAAAATCAAGAAAACTGGTTTTCAAAAGACTTAACAGAATAATCGATTGAATACATTTAGGGGGTTCGAGGATTCATATTAACGCCTTAGGAAGGTTTAAAAGCACCTAAGACGTCCGCTTACTTGCGGTTATCCAATAACTAATTTGATTTGGCTAATAAGATAACTTGATTTTAAGATAATAATCATTTGAGAATTTTTCAAAATAAGTATTTAATTTACTATCTATTCTGTTTTTTAGACTTGCAAAATTTATTTATTATTATTTAAGCTCATTTAGTCGCGATCGATTTAATTAAGTTGTTTTAACAAAAATAGCGTCTTGTGGGGATTTAGATTCTTTAACACTAAGACTAGCGACAATTAAATAACAAGTAATTAAGCAAATAAAGAGAGATAGAGAGAGAGAGAGAGAGAGATTGGGTCCAAACCGGTTTCTGTCCGCCTGGACCGGTATTTAGACCCATTTATCTTTTGGGTTTTTGACCCATTTTCTTTTGTACCTGTCCTAGTCTAAACAAACTAACAAAAATACAAAACGACTAGGGCTTAGGCCCAACATAATAAAATACAAAATTAACATAAAATGAAATAAAAGGGGCTTCTTGGCCCAACTTCTTCATCACTCCAACTCGCTCCACTCCTAGTCTCCCAACTTTTGGGCCTGCTCGTCGAGGGTGATGACTAGTTGAGTTAGACAAGCACAAGTTGGGCCTCCATGGCCCAAACGAAAAATGCGGGAGCGGGATCCGTAAGATCCGGATAGATTTAGCATGCAAAAGAGATGAACAGATTATCAAATTAGCATATATTCCCCTTAAGTGACGAATGAAGTGTTAAGATAAAGTGAATAATTAAAACAAACACTTAAATAACGATAAAAGGAGAATGCCACAAAAACTTAGTATGTATACTTATATATATATATATATATATATATATATATATATATATATATATATATATATATATATATATATATATATTAAACGGGGCAGAGGATAATAATGAGGCAAATAGTCAAAGGCCAATTCAAACACATGGTTCATTCCATATGTCAATTGACTCATTTTTAACCAAACTATTATGTCATAATCTAAACTGTCAAACAGATTACTAAATGATTTAGCTAATGATGAACTCAACAAGACGCCCGTACACTATCATTCACAAAAGTTTCAACAATGAAAACCAATATGAACTAGAAAAGAAGATAAAGAAACAAGGTAATAATATACATCTCACAGCAAAGGCTAAAAAAACTTAGTAAATTCACACAGTGAACTTCAAATTGCTCCCTAGCAATATATACACTTGAAAATATAAAACATGCGTTCCAGCACAATCTACAAGTAAGAGTATGTGCTGATGTTAGATGCCAAGAAGTTAATTTCTAGCCAACCTAAAATTTCATATCTTAATGAAACCCAAAATGATGCACCTTTATCAAACATGATTCGTAAATAAACCGTACACTAAAACTCGAGCAGTGAATACTACAATCAATATGAAGAGATGCAACGAATCACTGATCAAACACTTCAACTTAAAAAAAATCACTGTTGCCTTCAATAAAAGATGAATAACGACATACACCCCCTATGTCAACTAATTTGCAGATTTTTAACAACACTAACATCAATAAAACAAATAATACATATATATATTTTTTGAAACTTAGAAACAGAGAAAATAAAGAGGACATGGATTCAGCAATAATAAAAAAAAGAATATATATATATATATATATATATATATATATATATGCGAGCAAAAGGGTCACAGTAAGCTCACAAACAAAAGAAACAGAAAAAAACATAACGATATTGAGCAAGAGTTTGCGATATTTCAACTTGAACTCATGTTTAACGGAAATAAGACAATAAGAGGCCAGTGAATGGCTATTTAAACTCCAAATTAGCAAACTAAGCTAAATCAATTTCAACTCATTACTTTCGCTACATCACCCCAAAATATCCTCAAACGGGCACAATGAGACAAAGTTATCAGGTAACAAGACAAATTGAAGATTGAAAAGAATAAATCTCCCGATGATTAGTAGATTCATCCTTATTCAATAAACAGGCGTCATGGAACACAAAAAGCAAGCTCGAACGACTGTATGTTAATTTACATTTAGCTCAAATTAAAGAGAAAGTGGAACGCTACTAACATAGATTCAAAACAGGTAGATATAAACTGAGACAAGTGAACATTTTTAGGCTATTTATAACACTCGAATTCGGAAAACAACATGAGGAAGCAACAACATTTTGAAATAGCAAGATAACAAAAAGAGAGACATCATCCATGGCCTAAAATTCGAACAGTAACCACAGAGTGACAACATGCTATTAACAACTTACTATCACCAAAGAAGTAAACGAACAGAGAGAAAAACAAAATGAATGAACCAAACATCCCACCAGGCTTAACGTCTAGATTGACTCGACAGAAGCTTTGAAAAGGATGAAATTTACCTTTTAGGGAGCAGCGACTGAAACAAGAACGAGCAAGAGTGGACAGCAAACTTCTACACCAAAACGACGAACCCAAAGAAACTTGGAAGGGCAAAACAGAGGTAGACAAATGCCAAGATTGAGAGGAATATCTTTGAGAACTGTTCAAACGTACTTTTATTTTTTTCTTTCAAATGCTTAAATAATCTCTCAATCTCTTCCCAAAGTTCTTCCAATTCTTTTCCAAAGGCAATCGCCTCAAAAAATCTCTTTTTTTTCCTTTGTAATATATGATTTTTGAAAGCTGCCTCTTCTTGAAAGAACTTGTCTATTTGTATATCTTTTGTTTCTCCTCTCTTTTCTCGCACACAAAATTCCCCCTCCCCAGATAGCAAAAGAAAGATTATATAGGTGCATACTAGGGTTAGAAAAAAAAGGGGGGAAAAGGACAAGGGCAAAATTGTATTAGCATCCCCCAATTTGAATTCCAATCCCGAATTGTTATCCAAAGCTCACCGAATATCGCCAGATTTCTAGCCTTTCAACGGAATAGAGGGAGATAGAGGGCTGGATTGTCTCTTTCGTCCTTGATGAGCAACGTGTCACCATCTCCAAGTGAGCAAGGACGGGCAAGGGACTGCCTCAAGGATGATTTTGCAGAGCTACAGCTGGTGAAAGAGCTGTATGATGCTGAAAAGAGGGAAAGAGACATTGGGGGGTGGGTTTTGTTCGCATGAGGAGAGCAACGTTGCCTTGACGCGCTATTGCTGTGAATGGAATCGCGATCCACCCCTTGGAAATGCGTGAATCGACGGGTGAAGGAGTGGTTTTGTTCTTTCACGCGTCTGGGGCTGCTGGATTCTTTTGGAAGAAAGTAGCTTGGATCGGGTAGGGAATGGGTGGGATGTAAGGGGAGATGGGCTGGGAATTGGATTTGGTATTAAATGGGCTGGGAATAGGATTGGGAAAAAGGACAAGCTGGGCTGACTTAAAGGATGGGCTGGAGGGAAAGAAATGGGAGAAGCCCAAAACAATTCTTTGTAAAAAATCTGGTTAGGAATGGAATCCCACATAAATTCCTAATTACAATTACATCATATTCAATTGATTTAGTCACAAAAATTATGAATTTATATACTTTAATTAAGGAGTTTCTTAGTATCAACGAAATAAAATAATCGACTTAAATATAAAATAATTAATCTAAATGTATAAAAAAATAAAATCTTTTTTCAGATGATTTTCAAATATTCAAATATATATATGATTTGAAATTTCTAAAAGCGACAAAAATTACATAAAACTAACTTGAAAATAATTTGAATTTTATAAAGTCAATTATTTCAAATAGTTTGGGATTTTAAGAAACTCGATGATTAATTCATATCGCGGAGGGTCAAAATCGGGTGTCAACAACTGTCCCTCATTTTACTTGGATTGTTGCAAGAAATTCGAGGAAAATGAAATTGACCTAACCAGTTTTGACCGACCACATATTCATCTTTAAGAAAAAGACTCGGCAAGGACTTCAGGAATTATGGCTGAACTCCGGAAAATGGGTTTCCTACATACCTAAGGCTATATGATAATTCAGGCCACTTGTAGTTTGATACGCTTGATTTAATGCACGATTTTGAAAAAAAATCAAAAGTCACCTTGATACTGGATTATGAAGGTACCAAGATGCTCGAGATTAAGAATTAAGGGCGAATGTTGGAACACAACCGAGTTTTCAAAACTGAGCCCGCCTACATATCCTTTAACTTTAGGAATCAGGCTACTTGTAGTTCGACTCGATCGGTTGAAAAGAAAATCTATTATGTTAGACAACCTTTGGTTCTGGATAAGTGACAAATAAATCGAGTATGAAAAGGAGGCTTTTAACCTCTTAGCCATGAATGTGGCGCGCTTCACACCCATGCTTAAGAACTTACACGGACATAATTTCCAAATCTCTTGGCGCATTGTCACTCAGATTGGAAACTTGCCTCCGGCAGATACCTAAATTTCCGGATGCGAAACTGAAATTGACAAACCGAAAGAAAAACCCACATGCCTTATGATAGGGGTGTGGATTGATTGTGGTGGAAGTCGCTCCTCTGCTCGTGTCCTAAGAGTTTGACACTCCTCTTTGGACTATGTCCCAGTTCGCTGCTAAGAAAAAGTTCCACATTGTGCTGCATCCTTTTTGATGTCGTCCGCACCTTTTTTTTTTTTTTTTGGAGAATTCATCCTTTCGGATGCTCTCGACAAAACTGAGATAAAACTTGTCAGCATAAAAATGCAATTGAAACGAGAGGTGGTGTCTTTTACCGTGTCGACACTTAGTTGCTCTCCTTCAATATTTGTCGTCAACTCCATTGGGTTTGACGTAAAGCAAATAAAGCTTATGTCTTGTGTTTTCAATATAATCTTCAATGTATTCTTCATTTGATGTTGAAATAGATAAAAGCTAATGCGTTGTTGATACTTTCTTGATGTCGTCTTCGATGCTCTTCTTGATGTTTACTTTTATCAAAATAAAAGAATGCAGTTGATGCTGATGGGTAAATATTTCTCTTGGGATGCACGATTTCTTTCTCTGGCAGTGCATGATTTGTGCGAGGCATGAATATCTTCACACGATGGATGAATATTAACTCGCGATGCATGATTTTGTGCGAGGCATGAATATCTTCTCGCGATGGATGAATATTAACTCGCGATGCATGATCTTCCGTGATGCATGAATATTAACTCGCGATGCATGATCTTCCGCGATGCATGAATATTAACTTGCGATGCATGATCTTTCGCGATGCATGCATATTGACTCGCGATGCATGATCTTCCGTGATGCATGAATATTAACTCGCGATGCATGATCTTCTGCGATGCATGAATATTAACTTGCGATGCATGATCTTTCGCGATGCATGAATATTGACTCGCGATGCATGATCTTCCGCGATGCATGAATATTGAGTCGCAATGCGTGATCTTCCGCGATGCATGAATATTAACCCGCGATGCATGATTTTCCGCGATGCATGAATATTAACTCGCGATGCATGATCTTCCGCGATGCATGAATATTAACTCGCGATGCATGATCTTCCGCGATGCATGAATATTAACTCTTGATGCCATCCTCGGTACCAAATGAAGATAATGCTCCAATTGAGCAACATAGTTATCTTCTGGGTGCCTTCTGGATAATCATACCGTCTCGACCGACAATACAGTAAAATGACCCTCCAGATAGTGTATCGTTCCGATCGGCAATAAAATAAAATGACCCTTCTGGTAGCGACACTATCGTGTCTGATAATGTGATGCAGATGACGTCCTTGACGAAAAACCGTAAGCTATCTTTCTCGGGGTTTTCATTTGATTCGTTTTTGAATCCAGTTGGACACTCTTTATAGACTTCATGTGGTTGAGAATTGAATGAAATAAACCATTCATATTCTCATATCTTCGATATAAGTAATATAAAATAAATCCTGCATCCACAGAAAAATTGTAAATTCAGGGGATGTTTTGCCCCCCCTTGATTTCCCCATATTCATCGATCGGCAAAATCTGGTGATTTGAGAGCGAGACTATAAACCTGCATTCACAGAAAAATCGTTAGTTTTAAAATGAACTGATCTGTGTCGATTCTTCCATTGTCTGCTCCCTGTCCTGCTTTCTCCGAGTGATTTTCTGATTCCCCGACTCTTGACAGATAAGACAAAATATTTTATGTCAAAACAAATGAAATGCAAATATAAAATTTTAAGAAAAATAAATTTTCAAAAAGTAGCATTTTGAAAAGGGCTACTGCCAAGTATCATGTCACGTCAGGCTTAACGGATTTCTTTGAGTCTGATGGTTGGAGGTATATCTGATTATTTGCTGAGGAGTATTCAGAGTTGCTCTAAACCGTCGACGAAAACCAAGTTGAAATTTTGAGTCCATCCTCAAAATTTCTGTCCCAGTATAAGTTTTGGTTTATCTTCAACTGTCGGTAAGTAAATCTTGGAATTTTCGAAATCCTCTCAAAATTTCTGTCCCAGTTGCAAATTTTGAAGTATCTTCAGTCTTGACTTGCTGAGGAAAAATATTCTCCTCCAGAATTTTTGAGACTCTCTCAAAAATTCTGTCCCAGTTTCTACTTTAAAGAAATATAGAAATCTTACTAGAGATATGACAAAACCTTTGTGGCGCCTACGTATCCCGTTGAGGCAGGAATCAGGTCAAACGTAGTTTCTTCTCAAAGGTTGACAATGATAAAAAATTTACTAAGAAACCGACCGAGGCCAACATAGGCCGACATAGGCCGCCTACATATCTCATTCTTGAGAATTCAGGTCGAACATAGTTCAAATACAAAAAAGTACTTAAAGGGGATAAATGGGGTGATCGAGGCCGACATAGGCTGCCTACGTATCTCATTCTTGAGAATTCAGGTCAGACGTAGTTCATTACAAGAGAGATATAACTTTAAACGAAATAATTACAAACAAATAAAATAATTACAAGGAAATAACAGAAATGCAAATCGAAGCTTCACACGTAGTATCTCTTGACAGCATATGAGTTGATCGGTTTCGGCCATGTAGTGCCATCCATCTCCGACAGGACCAAAGCACATCCGATAATACTTTGCTAACCATGTAAGGTCCTTGCCAATTTGGTGCGAATTTTCCTTTGTACTCATCTTGATGAGGAAAAATGCGCTTAAGTACTAACTGACCAATTTCAAAAATCCTGTCTCTGACTCTCTTGTGAAAAGCGCGAATCATT
This sequence comes from Solanum sitiens, assembly GCA_016801875.1. Lineage (NCBI taxonomy): Eukaryota > Viridiplantae > Streptophyta > Magnoliopsida > Solanales > Solanaceae > Solanum > Solanum sitiens. The sequence goes on along the minus strand of JABWTJ010000348.1, from coordinate 710,935 downwards.
CTCTATCGATATAGTTGACCATGACAAACACAACCATCCTCTTCTCGTCAATCAGAGTCAACTGATCAGTTCTCTTGCTGACCCATTCAGCATTACTCAACTCAGCTTCTTGGATGATTCTCAAAGATGATATTTTAACTTCAGCAGGTATGACTGCTTTTGTTCCCTATACCAGCAAATAGGGAGTGGCTCCAATTGACGTTCTGACAGTTGTTCGGTAGCCCAACAAAGTATATGGAAACATTTCATGCCAACCTCGGTGATTGTCAATCATTTTCCTCAGGATCTTCTTGATGTTCTTGTTGGCGGCCTCTACAACTCCATTCATTTGAGGACGATAAGCGGTTGAGTTTCGATGAGTAATCTTAAATTGCTCACATATGTCTCTCATCAAGTGACTGTTGAGATTTGCACCATTATCAGTAATGATGGAATTAGGTACTCCTAACCTGCATATCAGATTGTTGCGAACAAAATCAGCTACAACTTTCTTGGTTACCGACTTATAAGAAGCTGCTTCCACCTACTAGGTGAAGTAATCAATAGCAACCAAAATGAATCTGTATCCATTAGAAGCGGCTGGCTCTATTGGACCGATGAAATCCATGACCCAAGCCACAAATGGCCAAGGTGAACACATAGCATTGAGTTCGTGAGGCGGCACTCGAATTAGATCACCGTACACTTGACATTTATGACATTTCTGCACAAACTTGCAACAATCATTCTCCATAGTCATCCAGAAATAACCGGCTTGAAGGATTTTTCTTGCCAAAGTGAGCCCATTCATATGCGTGCCACAAACACCAGCATGTATTTATTTGATAAGCTTCGCAGCTTTAACAGCATCGACACATCTGAGGAGACTCAAATCTAGAGTCCTCCTATAAAGGATTTCTCCATTTAGAAAGAAATTGAGAGCCATACGGCGTATCAACTTCTTTTGGTTGGATGTAGCATCTTCCGGATAAATCCCGGACTCCAAATACTTCTTTATAACAAAATACCATGGCAAACGGTCTGGTTCTGCTTCAACATGTGAACAATGGACTGGATGTTCTTTTAGTTCTATATCCAGGGGATCAATATAATTAGTATCTGGATATTTAATCATCGAAGCGATGGTGGCAAGAGCATTGGCGAACTCATTTTGTATTTTGGGAGTATGTCTGAACTCGATCTTACGAAATCTTTTGCACAACTTCTGCACATACTGCACGTAAGGTATAATCTTATGGTTCTTCACGGCTCACTCTCCTTGAACGTGATGAATCAATAAGTCCGAGTCTCTAATAAACAATAGCTCGTGGACATTCATGTCAATGGCCATTTTCAAACCAAGAATACAAGCCTCATACTCAGCCATGTTGTTCGTGCAATTAAATTGGAGCTTAACTTCCATGGGATAGTGCTAACCAGATTCTGACACTAAGACCGCTCCGATACCTTTTCCTTGGTGATTTGCCTCTCCATCAAAGAATAATCTCCAACCAGGATACATTTCAGAAATATCTTCACCCACAAACGATACTTCTTCATCATGAAAATAAGTCTTGAGCGGTTTATATTCTTCATCAACAGAATTTCTGCAAGATGATCAGCCAAGTCCTGTGCCTTTATCGCCTTCTGAGTCACATACACAATGTCAAATTCACTCAACAACATTTTCCATTTAGCTAACTTTTCGGTCGGCATCGCCTTCTGGAAAATATAATTCAGCGGGTCCATTCTGAAAATGAGGTATGTAGTATAAGAAGACAAATAATGTCTCAATTTCTGGGCAAGCCAAGTCAAAGCACAACATGTTCTCTCTAACCAAGTGTAACGAGACTCGTATGGAGTGAACTTCTTTCTTATGTAATAGATAACTCTTTCCTTCTTTCCTGTCTCGTCGTGTTGACCAAGCACACATCCGAATGCACTATCTGAGACGGACAAATACAGCAATAATGGACTCCCTTCTCGCGGAGGAACCAATACTGGTGGATTGGATAAATAGTTCTTGATAGCATCAAAAGCAGTCTGACATTCTTCAGTCCACTTTGTCAAAGCATCTTTCTTCAACAGCTTGAAGATAGGCTCACACACCACAGTTGATTGAGCGATGAATCGACTGATGTAGTTCAACCTCCCTAAGAAACTCATCACCTCTTTTCTCATTTTCGACGGAGGTAGATCTTGAATTGCTTTAAACTTGGAAGGATCGAGCTTAATACCCCTTCTGCTGACTATAAATCCCAACAACTTTCCGGAAGGCACCCCAAAAGCACATTTAGCGGGATTTAACTTTAAGTTATACCGACGCAGATGATTAATGAACTTCTTCAAATGTGTCAAGTGGTCCGAACTCTCGCGAGACTTGATTATGACGTCGTCTACGTACACCTCGATCTCATTATGAATCATATCATGAAATATGGTCATTATAGCCCTCATATAGGTAGCACCATCATTCTTGAGGCCAAATGGCATCACCCTGTAATGATCTACACCCTAAGGTGTAATAAAAGCTGTCTTTTCTACATCTTCCTTGTCCATTAGAATCTGATGGTAACCTGTGTAACAATCCACAAACGACTGCGTTTCATGCTTAGCACAGTTATCAATCAGATTATGAATGTTCGGCAATGGAAAGTTATCCTTAGGGCTGGCTTTGTTGAGATCTCTGTAGTCAATGCAAATCCTGATCTTCCCATCCTTTTTGGCGACCGAAACAACATTGGCCAACTAGGTCGGGTATTGCGTCACTTCCATCAATCGAGACTCAATCTGCTTGGTGATCTCCTCTTTGATCTTTAAACTCTACTCGGGCTTGAACTTCCGAGCCTTTTGCTTCACCGGACTGAACCCTGGATTAATCGGTAATTTGTGAGACACAACGTCGGTACTCAGCCCTAGCATGTCGCTGACTTCCCAGACGAACACATCGATGTAATCAGTGAGTAAATGAATCAGGCCCCTTCTTTGAGTTTCATTCAAGTGAATGCTGCTTTTAACCTCTTTGACACACTCCTGGTCTCCCAGATTTACAGTTTCAGTTTCCTCTTATGGTGATTTTCAAACTGCAAAAATTCTTCAGCAACATATTTTGGTACCTCATTTTCTTCTTTGTAACCATCAACCTCGTCATCACCTGCCTCATTTTGTTCGTTCAGCTCATGACATGACATGGTATTGTCAGGTTTAAAACTTATATTACTGAAACCATAAATAAACAAAGTTAGTAAAGTAAAATATAGCAAATAAGTAAATAAATAAATTTTCAATAAAAAAGTCTTTCATTCAAATTGGAAATAATGAAAACTTTGTCCATGGCAAAGGGCCATGTTGCCTTTTTTAAACATCACGGGGGAATTTTAAAATTCAAGCAATTAAGAAAATGCAAAATGGTGGGTCTCGGGCCTCTTTCGGACCGCAACCAATTTAAATATGCATAAATGATTCCCTTCTACCAAGGAGTTCGGGGAATCAGAATCGACATGGAGGTCCAATTCTGCAGCATCTCCCCAGGCTCAGCATCGCGGAATCCTGCTAGCTCGACCTCTTCCTCAATAACAGTATCGATCTCTTCGAAAAGGCCAAAGATTCCTTCCCTAAGGTCGTCATGCTCGGCATACTCCCGGACCGAGAATGATTGATACAGATGAGGGATTGGCTTAGCCAATGCTTGATCATTCTTCTTCTTCGTGTTCATATCATCATCTGTGGGGATGTACCCCAAACCATATCTAGCTCCTTTGACGGGGACCTGAATAGGCTCAACAATTCCTTGGGAATTTCTCCCCAATTCGAAACCTGGTTCAAAACCATTCTGTAGCATCACAGTGGCTATCATCTTGTACACGACAGGCATGGGAGTCTGTGGGGCCAAATCCTCACCGGTGGCATTTACCAGCTCCACCGTGTAGAAATCAGTACCTCGCAAAACTTCGTCAATAATGGGCGTCTGCCTGAATGACTCCCTTCGTCGTGAATAACTAGCTCTTCGTCCTTCCAAACGAGTTTCATCATCTGATGCAGAGTAGAAGGCACAACTCCAGCCATATGGATGAAAGGCCTTCCCAGAAGAAGGGTATAGCTGGTGTCAATGTCCAAGACTTGAAACTGTGCACTAAATTCCGCCGGGCCTATTTGGACGACGAAATTCACCGCTCCCAACGTATCTCTCTGAACCCCATCAAAATCTCTTACATTGACTTGGTTTTGTTCCAACTTCGCCAAATCAAATCATAACTGCCTCAATGTCGACAATGGGAAAATGTTCAAACCAGATCCATCATCCACCAAGACGCGATTTATGACCTTCTTGCAGCATACGACAGTAATGTGCAACGCTTTGTTGTGTGACTTTCCTTCAAAAGGCAACCCGTCTTCGCAAAAGCTAATTCGATGTCCTTGGATGACTTGGTGGATCATAGCAGCCACGTTATCGCTGCTTGTGCCCACGGGCACATATGTATCATCGAGATCCTTCATCAAGACCTGCCTGTGCAATTGAGAACTCATCAGCAGGGCCCACATGAAAATTTGGGCTGGAGTCTTCTCCAAATGATTAACAATGAAATAATCTTTTGGTTGCATCTTTCTCCAAAATTCCTCTGCCTCGCCTTCACTTATTGGCCTTTTAGTCTGATCCTTCTTTTGCCCTCCAAGAGCCAGCTCTTCGGGTGTATAACATCTCCCAGATTGGCTCATACCCTGAGCAACAGCTGTTTCAATCACAAATTTTGGCCTGACAAGAGTTTCTGATGGCACCAAGGCAACAACCTTTGCTGGTGTCAAGATAACGAACTCTTTTTTCTCTTTGATACTCAACGAAGCCACAGACCTTTCCAACTCGTCATGAATGATTGGAGTTATCACTTTTGTCACGCACCAGTCATCATCTGTCTCTATCATATTAATATTGCCGCCTCCATGATTCGGCAAAAGGTTGGTGTTGACATTAGGCGCGGCTGGTTGAAGAGAGACCACCTCTTGGTCGATCAGGTCTTCAATTTTGTGCTTGAGGTTGATACAGTCCTCAGTATCATGTCAAATACTGTTGGAATGATAAGCACATTTTTATCAGGCCTATAGAATTTAGAACTGGTGTCCACCGGGTTTGGGCCCCACTGGGTGGATATATCCGGCCTCATCCAGTCGCTCGTACAACTTTGTTTGGCTTTCTACAAGCGCAGTAAAGTTCCTCGAAGGCTTCTTCTCGAATCTAGGTCGAGGTGGATCATAACTGCCTTGTGGAGGAGGCATATGTTGACAACTTATGTTATTGGGACAGGGAGCTTGATTTCTGGGATAGGGATTTGTTTGGTAGTTTGGCGATTGAACTTCGTAATTCGGAGGGGGATTTTGGTATAGTGGAGCTTGGACTTGATAAACAGGAGGGGGTGCTCTGTAGCTCAACTGCACGTTAGCACAGTTGGAGCAACATTTTGGTAGAGTGGTGAGGAAATTTGGTAAAGTGGAGGAGGACTTTGGTAAACAGGAGGTGGATTTTGGTAACTTGGGGGGGTATTTTGGTAGGTGGGGTAGCATTTTGATAGATTGGAGGAGGATTATTTGGATGACTAGCTTGCGTGTTGCAAGCTTGGTAGAAGTTTTGAGAAGGTCGAGGACGACCTTGGGAAGACGATGATCTTCTGGGATTTTTCCTCCCCTCATAAGAGACAAAAGCCACGTTCTCTCTCTTCTTCTTCAACAATCCTGAAGATCCGGGCGACACAGCTACACGGGCTATCCTTCCTGTTTTCAAACCATCTTCGATAGTCTCACCAATCTTGACTATCTCAGAAAATTTTGCCCCAACGAGCAACATGATCCTGTCATAATACTCGGTCTCTTGCACCCGCACGAACACTTCGACAATCTCCTTTTCAGAAATAGGTCTTACTCTTTCGGCTTCCTTTCTCCACCTATAGGCAAACTCTCTATAGCTCTCAGTGGATTTCTGCTTCATCTTCTCCAAAGAGTATCGATCGGGAACGATTTCTACGTTGTAAGCAAACCGATCGATGAAATCTTTTTCCAGAGCGTTCCAGCTGGGCCATTGTCTGGTCTTGTGGGAGGTGAACCATTCCAAAGCCTCCCCGCATAGACTTCGGCTAAAGAGCCACATCAACAGAGCTTTATCCCTACCAACTCCAACAAGCTGGTCGCAGTAGGCTCTCAGATGAGCCATAGGGTTCCCCACTCCTCCGAAAGTATCAAATTTCAGAATCTTGAACCCTTCTGGAAGGTCCAGATTTGGATGAATGCACAAATTCATAATTAAGACCGGCGATATCAGGGACGCATTGGAGCTCTTTCATGGCTTTCTTGATCTCCTTTTTTATATCCACTTTTGCCTCTTCTTTAGCTCTCCATTCCCTTTTCTGTTCTTCATAATGGTCCAGCTCAAAACCATGCACGTCGTGCTCGGTAGGAATGGGAATCTGGAAAGTTGTTCTTTTAGGTAAGGGTGGAGCTACGGAAGGACTCTGGGCATTTTGAGCGGTTTGGTAACTCTGTGGATAAGTCTGAGGATTGGTATTCTGATTTAAGTGATGGTGGGATGTTTGGGGATTAAAAGTCTTCTGGTTTGGATTTTGGGTTTGGTTTTGTGGAGGTGGAGCAGTTTGGGTATTTTGTGGATGTGGTGGTATTTGGGAATGATTGTTTTGAGGGGGAGGAGTTTGGTAAGAAGCCAAAGCATATTGGGGTTTTTGAGCAGTCAGGTCTATAATGGAAGTATTCTAAGCAGGTGGCACGTTCTGAGTTGGATCCATGTTCGACGAAGGAAAGTAGATAAGAGGTCTTCTATCAGCAGCATTAACATTAAAACCTGGTGGAGGAAGATCTTGTCTCCATTGCATCTCCACCCTTATTTCCGCAATCTGTTGCATTAATTGCAGAATTAATTCGTTCTGGTCCGCTACGATGGGTTGAGCCACCATAACGTCGGTGAGACTAACTTCTTCGTTACTATCTCCCATAAGTGTTTTTCCTTTGTATGAACCTTGTCTGGAGAAGGAGTCTGCGGGCCCTTTGGATCTGGTAAAGTAAGGATGATCTACCAGCTTAATCAACACAGATCAGTTTTAAAGTACCTAAGAAGGAAAACAACTCAAAGGAAGATTTGTCAGTTTAGATTCAGAATATGAAATGCATAATTTCACACAGAGAGCAGATAAACACACAAGTTGCTATGTTTGAGGATATCTTCAACCCACGAGTAAGAACGGAAACAGATTTTTTTAACAAGCAGGAGTTTGCTTGCTTTTTAGTTTGACACTGTCTCAGAAAGGCTAAATCATGTTGAGCTACGGTCTTCTTGCAGCTGCTTTTTGGTGTCCGTTGATCTGGTCTTCTTATCTTGTTGTAACATGTCGGGGGAATGAATGAAGATGCTTAAAGATAGGGGTCGGGCCTTGGAAGGCTGCCTACGTATCTCACAAGGAGAATTCAGGCCCAACGTAGTTCTAGTAGAAAATAAAACATCGATATTCATTCATTCATTCAGGATGATTACATGGAAATATAAAGACAACAAAGCTTGAAAGATAAAATAATGACTACATCTCAGTCATTTCTTTTCTCAAACGTCAGATTAGCCACGGGGAATAAGCTCGACTCGAATTTTTCCCATGTTGACGAGGGCTTCGACGTCGTAGCAAAAACTGAGGCACCTTGAGAAGCTGTAATCTGTAGCATTGTGGTAGGCACAAGACTTCCAGATTTCTTCCCCAACGGGATCGAGACCACTATCCTCATCGTGGATAGAGGCTAAGACTCCATTCTGAACCAAATCACTGTAGATTTCCAGCATTGACATTCTGAACGGTGTGAAATAATAACAAACAAACTAAGTGCGCTCAATTGACTCTGACTGATCATAAGTGAGAACAGTGTTATTACCCTACGTGTGCGGGATATTCCCAATGTCAATCTGGCAGCAGATCCTCATTTTAAGTTGCACGCGTTCTTCTATAGTATGCCCTCGCTGGTTTGGGTGGAAGGCACAAACCTTCGAAGAGTTTTCTTGCCCAAAGATTGAAACTGCTCCTTCATGAGGTGCCCATCCAAGATATTTGTACAAAAAAGCGCAAGTCATGACCCTCACCCCCACACGATGTGTCGGCTCGTAGGCCAGAAGAGTGATCCATCTATCTCCTCCTCTCAGACGGCCTAGAAATGGAGGCTTGTAGACGATTTCCTCATCAATGTCTTTGCCAATCTCTCCAGGATGAGTGTCATCTGGACCACCACTAGCCTCTTGCTCGCGGATAGAGTATTTCCCGCGCATTTTCTGAAGTTTGTCTATCATGTTATGGTGGAACACCTTGTTTTTCTTCCTTAATGCAGACATTCTTTCCTTCATTGTGATGAATTCCGCCATTTCCGTTGTCAGCTCCTCATCCAGTGACACATTTCTGGCTAACAGAATAGCGGTTTTCGACTCTATCCTCGCCTCTCTCGCTTCTCTTTCTTGCACCTTCAGTCAAAGCATGTCTAACTTCTCACTCAAGTCCTCTATCTCCATCTCAACATCTTTCTTCCTCTTCATCTTTGATGCCAGATCCTCATCCAGCGTCGAAGTTGCAGCTTTGTAGATTGATGTGGCAACTTTGACCCTGAGTCCTTCTTCTCTAACCTCTTGAATTTCCCGTGTGATCTGTTCTATCTTTATCTATAACTCCTCTCTAGTGAGCGCCATCTGGATATTCTTACCCTTATCCATAGTAGTGATTTGCTTTTCCTGAGATAGTAGGGTAATGTCTTAGGATTTGGGGTATGAGAGGTGTCTTTTGAGTGAGAAACTTAAGACTCAGAAAATTTTGGTAGGACTTGTGTGTTTTCTTTTGGGAATTTCTAGAAAGGAGTGAGTCTCCGATATCCTCATTCACAGCAACATAGCACATAAACAGTTAAAACATATATATCGCGTCCTAATTATGCATGTGACCCTTTTGTGCCAAGGGTAAACCTAGCGATCTGAAGGATGTATTGCGTCATTTAAAACATATTGTTGCACCCCCCAAAATAAACTTCACTTATAATCATAGTGTTCGTTACATAATTTCAATCAAAATGGGGTACATTTTCAGGGAAGGGGAATACATTGCGAATACAAATAGAAAACAATCCCACGCAGGGGAATTAAAAGGTTGACGGTCCGGCTCCTCTTCTAGCTTTCTCTACCTCTTCGCGTATGATGCACTTGCTTGTTAACACGTATGGTTCAACAAACACAGCTTTGGAAGATGTCGGCACGACTTTTAGAGTGTTCATCTGCTCATCTAGGGTTGCATCTAGACGCATTAGACAAACCCTCGCATAGGCTAGCTCTTGTGACATCACAGCTAAAGCCCTTTGATTTTCTAATTCTCTAGACTGGTACTCTTGCTCCTTTCGCTGAAATTCCTACTCTCAACGGTCCCATTCTTGCTGAAAATGGTATGCGTGGATCTGAAGCCTTGTTTGTACATCTTCAATTTCTCAACCTACGCGTGGTGTTGGGTTCACTACACCACACAAATCATTCTGCAACCATGTCTTGTATTCATCGACATACCCAGCTTCATATTAGTTTTCAGCTATATCCCATTTCATGTTGACGTGTCCGGCCCATTCTTGGAAGATGATCTTGGCAAAAGGTATTGTAGTGCACCCACTGTAGTCTACTACAAAGGAGTTAGCATCCCCTTGGACATATGTGATTTGTGTTCTACCGAATTGACGCATCACCCTAGCTGGGTTGTAGGGTCGCAATCCTCTGATGTCGGGAAGGATCAAGAAGGGAAGTTTGGTCCCCTGTGCTGCTATCCTCTCTGACATGAAGTTTGGCAACATCCACTGTATATCTCTTTCTATTAGATAATAAAATACCCTCGCCCACGCATCCCTAGTAGTATGAATTGGGAACCTGCGGATTCTTAGATAGAATTCGTAATTATCAAGGGGAATCGTCTGGCTCGGCTTGGACAGCTCTTGAGGCTGGGCGCCGTCCCTTTTGCAGAGATGTTCAGTCATCCACCACTGAAGCAAAATGTTGCAGCCTTGGAAAAATGGGAACCCGTTCTTACACAAGCTCAGGGATCGATAGATGTCGGCCAGAATGATCGGGGCTAAACTGCAGTGCTTCTTTTCTTCTTGTTTATTTCCAATTCCTCTGAAGATGGCATCCACTACCATCACAACCCGGGTGTCGATCTCCTTTCCTTCATCCCGAGGGAACACCATAGTTTCCAAAAGGCATGCAGAGAACGCAATAGTCTGAGTTTGCCTCCAGGTACCGTGATCATGGAATTCATTTGAAAATAGTTTAAAATAGCTGTCGTGCCCCCATCTCTCAAAAAATCTCATTAGTGCTATATCGTGGGCTTCCAACTAGTTCGCATTCACCAGCAATAACATGTTTTTTAATTTTTTACTAGTCGACCTATCTGGCAGAAGGATGTGATGATCGGGATATTTTTTCCTCTTACCACATGTTTCGATGGACTCCAAAATTCCTTTATCTCTTCAAGTGTTGGAGTTATTTCGACATCTCCAGATAGAAAAACCATCTTCTTATCATCCCAGAACCGGGTGATAACCTCGATAAACATGGGCCAAATCTTGAAGTCCATTATCGAAGGTAAGTGGCCCAAGTGAATCGAAATTTCTCTCTTTTGACAGTCTTTGAGCTTGTCCCACCACACGCGGAGAATGTCTGGTGTCTTGGTGACCATATTGAAACTGAGGAACTGACTTGACATCTACAAAAAGATACAACTAGTTAGTTTCCACCCCCAGGACACAACAAACAGTCAAATACGCAAACATCCTTCAGATAACACATAAATATGATCGTCTTATTGAGCCGTGGGATCTTCGGACTCAGGGTGTTCTTTTTAATGGGCCCAACACTCCTTGGGTGTTGGGTCATCTTAGGCCAATGCGCTATTTTTCGGGATTTGGTTTCGATCTATCTTAGTTTGACTAGGAGTGGGTTTTTTTTATAGTGGAAAGGGTAACCCAAGCGGACTACTAGGCTGGGACAGTTAACGATCGTTGACTATAAAGTAGCCAACTACACTCGTCAGGGTGCCCCGAGAAAGATTTGGTTAACGAACGACTGCAAACCCGCATAATCGTCCTTTAAGTGGTAAACAAAAACAATCGTTGTTTGACGGAGTTATGATATGTCATGAATGCAACAGTTCAATAAGGCGATAAATAAACAGATAAACAATCAACTTCACATAGCCAAAGCACGTTAGTTTTAAGGATAGAATCCTCTAATCCCCAGCAGAGTCGCCATTTCTATTTTATCAAAAAATATTATTTTAAGAATTTTTGACTTTTTAGAGTCGCCACTTAATTTTTATAGAAAAATCAAGAAAACTTGGTTTTCAAAAGACTTAACAGAGTAATAGATTGAAAACATTTAGGGGGTTCGGGGATTCATATTAACGCCTTAGGAAGGTTTAAAAGCACCTAAGACGTCCGCTTACTTGCGGTTATCCGATAACTAATTTGGTTTGGCTAAAAAGATAACTTGATTTTAAGATAATATTCATTTGAGAATTGTTCGAAATAAGTATTTAATTTACTATCTATTCTTTTTTTTGACTTGCAAAATTTATTTATTATTATTTAAGCTCATTTAGTCGCGATCGATTTAATTAAGTTGTTTTAACAAAAAAAGCGTCTTGCGGGGATTTAGATTCTTTAACCCTAAGACTAGCGACAATTAAATAACAAGTAATTAAGCAAATAAAGAGAGAAAGAGAGAGAGAGAGAGAGATTGGGTCCAAACCGGTTTCTGTCCGCCTGGACCGGTATTTGGACCCATTTATCTTTTGGGTTTTTGACCCATTTTCTTTTGTACCTCCTAGTCTAAGAAAAACAAAAATACAAAATGACTAGGGCTTAGGCCCAACATAATAAAATACAAAATTAACATACAATGAAATGAAAAGGGGCTTCTTGGGCCAACTTCTTCATCACTCCAACTCGCTCCACTCCTAGTCTCCCAACTTTTGGGCCTGCTCGTCGAGGGTGATGACTAGTTGAGTTAGACAAGCACAAGTTGGGCCTCCATGGCCCAAACAAAAAACGCGGGAGCGGGATCCGTAAGATCCGGACAGATTTAGCATGCAAAAGAGATGAACAGATTATCAAATTAGTATATATTCCCCTTAAGTGACGAAAGAAGTGTTAAGATAGAATAAGTAAAAAACACTTAAATAACGATAAAAGGAGAATGTCAGAAAAACTTAGTATGTATACTTACTTATATATATATATATTAAACGGGGCAGAGGATAATAATGAGGCAAATAGTCAAAGGCCAATTCAAATACATGGTTCATTCCATATGTCATTTAACTCATTTTTAACTAAACTATTATGTCATAATCTAAACTGTCAAACAGATTAATAAATGATTTAGCTAATGATGAACTCAACAAGACGCCCGTACACTATCATTCACAAAGGTTTCAACAATGAAAACCAATATGAACTAGAACAGAAGATAAAGAAACAAGGTAATAATATACATCTCACAGCAAAGGCTAAAAAAACTTAGTAAATGCACACAGTGAACTTCAAATTGCTCCCTAACAAAATATACACTTGAAAATATAAAACTTGCGTTCGAGCATAATCTACAAGTAAGAGTATGTGCTGATGTTAGATGCCAAGAAGTTAATTTCTAGCCAACCTAAAATTTCATATCTTAATGAAACCCAAAGTGATGCACCTTTATCAAACATGATTCGTAAATAAACCGTACACTAAAACTCAAGCAGTGAATACCACAATCAATACAAAGAGATGCAACGAATCACTGATCAAACACTTGAACTTATAAAAATCACTGTTTCCTTCAATAAAAGATGAATAACGACATACACCCCCTAGGTCAACTAATTTGCAGATTTTTAACAACACTAACATCAATAAAACAAATAATACATATATATATTTTTTGAAACTTAGGAACAGAAAAAATAAAGAGGACATGGATTTAGCAATAATAAAAAAGAGAATATATATATATGTATATATATATGCGAGCAAGAGGGTCACAGTAAGCTCACAACCAAAAGAAACAGAAAAGAAAGTAACGATATTGAGCAAGAGTTTGCGATATTTCAACTTGAACTCATGTTTAACGGACATAAGATAATAAGAGGCTAGTGAATGGCTATTTAAACTCCAAATTAGCAAACTAAGCCAAATCAATTTCGAAATAGCAAGATAACAAAAAGAGAGACATCATCCATGGCCTAAAATGCGAACAGTAACCACAGAGTGACAACATGCTATTAACAACTTACTATCACCAAAGAAGTAAACGAACAGAGAGAAAAACAAAATGAATGAACCAAACATCCCACCAGGCTTAACGTCTAGATTGACTCGACAGAAACTTTGAAAAGGATGAAAATTTACCTTTTAGGGAGCAGCGACTGAAACAAGAACGAGCAAGAGTGGACAGCAAACTTCTACACCAAAACGACGAACCCAAAGAAACTTGGAAGGGCAAAACAGAGGTAGACAAATGCCAAGATTGAGACAAATATCTTTGAGAACTGTTCAAATGTATTCTTATTTTTTTTCTTTGAAATACTTAAATAATCTCTCAAACTCTTCCCAAAATTCTTCCAGTTCTTTTCCAAAGGCATTCGCCTCAAAAAATCTCTTTTTTTTCCTTTGTAATATATGATTTTTGAAAGCTGCCTCTTCTTGAAAGAACTTGTCTATTTGTATATATTTTGTTTCTCCTCTCTTTTCTCGCACACAAAATTCCCCCTCCCCAGATAGCAAAAGAAAGATTATATAGGTGCATACTAGGGTTAGAAAAAAAAGGGGGGAAAGGACAAGGGCAAAATTGTATTAGCATCCCCCAATTTGAATTCCAATCCCGAATTGTTATCCAAAACTCACCGAATATCGCCAGATTCCCAACCTTTCAACGGAATAGAGGGATATAGAGGGCTGGATCATCTCTTTCATCATTGATGAGCAACGTGTCACCATCTCCAAGCGAGCAAGGACGGTCAAGGGACTGCCGCAAGGACGATTTTGCAGAGCTACAGCTGGTGAAAAAGTTGTACGATGCTGAAAAGAGGGAAAGAGACGTTGCGGGGTGGGTTCTGTTCGCGTGAGGAGAGCAACGTTGCCTCGACGCGCTGTTGCTGTGAATGGAATCGCGATCCACCCCTTGGAAACGCGTGAATCGACGGGTGAAGGAGTGGTTTTGTTCTTTCACGCATCTGGGGATGCTGGATTCTTTTGGAAGAAAGTAGCTTGGATCGGGTATAGGGAATGGGTCGGATCTAAGGAGAGATGGGCTTGGAATTGGATTTGGTATTAAATGGGTTGGAATTGGATTGGGAAAAAGGACAAGCTGGGCTGACTTAAAGGATGGGCTGGAGAGAAAGAAATGGGAGAGACCCAACACAAATCTTTGTAAAAAATCTGGTTAGGAATGGAATCCCACATAAATTCCTAATTACAATTGCATCGTATTCAATTGATTTAGTCACAAAAATGATGAACTTATATACTTTAATTAAGGAGGTTCTTTGCATCAACGAATTAAAATAATCGACTTAAATATAAAATAATTAATCTAAATGTATAAAAAAATAAAATCTTTTTTCAGATGATTTTCAAATATTTATAAAATGCTAATTTTATATATATATATATATATATATATATATATATATATATATATATATATATATATATATGATTTAAAATTTCTAAAAGCGACAAAAATTACATAAAACTAACTTGATAATAATTTGAGTTTTATAAAGTCAATTATTTCAAATAGTTTGGAATTTTAAGAAACTCGATGATTAATTCATATCGGGGAGGGTCAAAATCGGGTGTCAACAGTGCTCATAGACTAGGTGGTACAATGCAGCCAATTAAGATCATGCCAAAAGCTATGCGAGAAGCGAGGGTCTCGATCAGTCACACTAGACCTTGGGGTTGTGGGACCATGGAGTCGAATAATCCCAATTACAAAAGCATTAGCAATTGATTGAGTAGTAAATGAAGAAGGTAGTTCAATGAAATGCCCATATTTAAACAACTGATCTACAACTGTCATGATAGTGGACTTACCTTTAGAACTGCTACATAGTTATGGACGTCCTATTACATTCCCTTCCAGTAAAAATTTGAAGCAACTATGTGATATGTTTAGTCCACCCCGGCATGCCCTCAAACTATGGTATCATGAAATTCTTTGAGTAGGACCTGTCTTAGAGGAGAATCTGAAGGAATAACCAAATGTCCCCAAAAAAATAAGAGCCCATCCCGAAAAGTGAACCCAAATTAGGAATGGCCTGGTCATGCACGGTGTGTTGTAAAGCAGTCAACTCTGGATGTGTTTGGTTGAGTGTTTTAAGATCATTTTCAAGGTCACAACCACGTACTGAGACAGTGAGAAAAACAACCTCTGGAATATGGGAAAGACAATCTGACAACTTGGTTCAATTATCTAGGCGATATATAACCTGAAAGTCAAAGACAACCAACTTACTTAACCATTTTTTCAGGGGTTTGAATTATTTGGTTCGTCAAGCTTTTGAGTGACTGTTGGTTAGTCTAATTGGTGAACCTCCTACCCAGCAAGTATTGGCGCCATTTATTAACTGTCTGGTTGATTGTAAACATCTCTCGATGGTAGGTAGTAGCCCCCTGCATCTTGTTACTTAGATTCTGGATAAAATATGCCACAGGGTGCCCTTTTTTTGAAAGCACTACTCCAATTCCTTGGCCTGAAGTGTCTGTCTCAAGTTGGAACTCTTGGGTGAAATTGGTCAAAGCTAGGACCGATGCGATGCTTAACTTGTCCATGAGAGTGTCAAAGGCAGCTTGAGTGGCATATGTCCATGCAAAAGGGACCATGCGAAGAAGATTTGTAAGGGTTCCATATATTGCAGCATAGTGGTGGATGAATCTCCGATAATATCCCGCCAACCCAAGGAAACTACACATTTGTTTCACATTTCTAGGTGTTGGCCATTGTCGTATTGCTGAAATCTTTATTGGATCCACACTAAGACCTTTTTAGAAATCACATGGCCAAGGTAATCTTTGTGGTTTGACCAAACTGACACTTACTCCTTTTGGCAACTAATTGGTGTTGTCGTAACAAATCCAGAACTGTTTGTAGGTGCAACAAATGTTCTTCCTAAGTGGGACTATATATCAATATATATCATCAAAGAAAACCAGAACAAACGACGCAGGTACATCTTAAACACCTTATTCATAATTCCTTGAAAAGTGGATGTGATATTAGATAACCTAAATGGCATGACCAAGAATTCATAATGTCCTTTATGTGTCCAAAAGGCTATTTTCTCCACATCTTTTGGTATACCTCAAATTCGGTGGTATCTAGCCAACAAGTGGAGTTAAGACAAATACATTGCACCATGAAGCTCATCAAATTACTCATTAACAGTTGGTATGGGAAATCTATCCCACATTGTGACTACATTTAGTGCCCTTATCCACACAAAATCTCCACGTTCCATCCTTTTTGCGGACTAACAACACCAAGGAGCAGAAAGGGATTGTATTCGCTCGAATCACCCCTTATTGAAGCATTTGAGTGATTATTTCTTCCATTACTTGTTTCCAAAAGTATGGGATCTGTACGGTCTAACATTCACTAGTTCTATTCCTGGCACCAAATGTATTGTGTTATCATGGGATCGCGATGGGGCGTACCTTGGGGCTTCTGAAAGGCATCAACAAAATATTCCAAGATAGCTTGGAGGGTCGGATTGACCTGTTCATCATAAGTAGGCACCATTGAATTATTGATACCATTTGCAAACAATAATACATCAAAATTGCATAAATTGTTGTGTCTCGTTGGAGGATATGCAATTGAAAAGGCTTAGCATTGGTGGTTCCAACCCTTTACAAATATTATTAGTTCCCTGGTAACTAAATTGAAATGTATGTTCACCATAACCCGTGACAACCCTTCCTAAGGTAGAGAGACAAGATTCCTTGAGGACCCCATCAACTTCATGTAACGATGATACATACAACTCAAGAGTGATCTTACATTCTTGATTATAAAGGGAACACTACTAAAAAACTATCAAAAAAAGATGGGAAAAAGCGACGCACTATGTCGGTTTTTCATCCAAAAACGAAGGAAACGCGACACAATCAGTTTCGTCGCTTTTTGGCTCAACGTTTTTCCAAAAGCAATGGACAACACTGCTAAAAAACTACGGACTGGGTCATATTTTTACAAAAAAAAAAGTTGATTTTTTTGACAAAAGTGACAGACTCAATAGCTAAATTTTAATTTTAATTTTTTAAAAAACAATTCCAAAAGGCGACGCATTCCGTCGCTATTGTGAATTTGTTTTTTGAAAATCCCATAAAAGCGATAGACAAAAGGACCCTGTCCGTCCCTTTTTTGGGTTTTATATTTTTTAAAAAATCCAGAAAAGCAACAAAAAAACCACGGTATCCATCGCTTTTCTAGGTTTTTAAAAAAATTAAAACCCAGAAAAGTGACGGACTAAATCACGTTGTCCGTCGCTTTTTCTGTAATTATTTTGACAACAAGTTTCTGCTGCCCGCCTGCAAATTCAATTCAATTCTACACTATTCAGGCCAATCAAACACACACAATTATAAACATTCTGCACAAAACATAAAAGGACAAACTTAAAATAACATTCAAAAGTATCTAAACCAAAATTTAAAGACTTATAAAGTCTTTCAAAATTCGTTTCAAAATTTCAAAAAATATATAAATGTCCAGAGATCAAAATTAGGGAGTGACATCTACATAATCATCCTCATCATCATTGTCGTCGTCGGTTTCCTCGGGAGCCGAAGTAGTAGGTCGACGTGAGAGGTTCATCACTTGTTCTTTGATTTGTTGAACGGTCTTGCTCATGCTTTGTTGTTCAGCTACTCTCGTCCTCTTCGAATCTTCCAGTGCCGATGTAAGTTGTGCTATTTGAGCTGACATAACATCAATTTGAACACTGTCAAGTGTCTCTACTAGACGTAAAGATCCAATACCTTCTAAGCCTCACTAGAGTCTTCTTACATCGTTTCTAGATCCTAGACCATATCATCTACAATTGTGTGTCCCTCCTACCACTTTTTCTTTCCAAATCTGGGTGAACAGTTCATGTGTCAATTGGACCGAACTATCTAAATTCTCAGTGACGTACTGATGAAACTCATTTTGCATATTAAACATAAAATTTAACATCAATATATATACATATGATAAATATATTCACTATTAATATATATTATTCATATTAAATAACTTACAAAAGTTCGTTCGACCCTTTCCTACCCATACATTCGGATTTGACTCATTTTCTTTCTTCGTGACATGAGTCTTCTTGAAAACCTTTGGTTCAATGGGAGTGTGTCCTAATTCTTTTTCCTATAAATAAATCTGAAACTTATAACAATATATACGAATCAACTAATTTTCTATTTAAAAGTTTGAAAGATAACTTACCATCTCTCTTGTAATTGTTCCAACAGACTTTGCACCTCCCGTGTCCAATGAGCCACCCTTAAACTGCCTCTAGACTTTTTGTCTTGGTCTAAAATAGCCTTAAACTTGTCTGTTTTCCAATACAGACCCAGTTCATCAAAAACATGAGGCAACATCCAATCCGTACGTTCAGCACTATCTCGAACTTTCTTTAGCTGGGCAGAAAGTCTAGCGGATGCCTTCCTCTCAAATGTGGTCGTAATGACATGATTATGCCTCGAATCCCAAGTAAAAATAGTCTGAATAAAAAAATTTAATAACGTTAAGTAGATTGATAGTAAAAAAAAGTAAAGTATACTAAACTTAACTAAAAACTGTATGCCTTAAAGTTATTAAACATCGCCTGGCGTATACTTTTTGGGATCTCGCTCCAAGAGTGATAAGCATGTGTATAGAGTCTTTTAATGCAGTCCTTTAAATTCAGGGAAGCATCCTTTGCCGTATGCCACCTGCAAAACACATAATAAATATGTTAGTTCATGAATAATATATTAAAGAATAAGAAATAAGTAAAATATGTATTATAAACTAATAAATAGATAACAAAACTGTAAGGACCCTACAAAATGAATTAAGGTGCTTAGAGCCTCACATGTGTCTAAAAAAGATTACAATATGTTAAATAAGTGTTTTCAGTATGCATACTTAATTTGAAGTCATTTGGAGGTCAAACGTCCAAGAACGTCCGATGACGTTTGAAAGTTAGCCTTAAGACGTGCATGTGTGTCTTGACATGTTTTACGTGTTCGTTTTGGTTGAAATTGATATGGAAGATTCTTAACTTATATACTAGTGTATTTACGTTGGAAACGTCTGGGTACGACTCTCAAGGGCCCTGTAAAAGGCCTTCAAGAAGGACCCAAACACTGCCTTGACAGTGTCTACCTACACCCAAGAACGACAGCCAGTAGGTGAGGTGACACCCCGCCGATGAGGAGACGTCGTCCAAAAAATAGCCTGGGGAAGGTTCAAGCCAAATGACAACCCTCAGAACCAAACAATGGTTGCCAGTACGGCCCTCGATGGGTCTACTGGGCGTCGTTTGGTGGCGTCGATGCAGTTTGCAAGATGCTGCCAGGCACACTATTTCATTAAGGGGTGAATGGGAAATTCACCCCACGTCCTAACCTAACACTAGATGGTTTATTTAGATATTTTTGGGTATATTAAGTTGGTTATAAGATCAAAACCCCTCACCCAAGTCACTCTTCAAAAATTAGATTTCCCTCTAAAAAACCAAAGCTCTCTAGAAACCTCCATTGGAGATGAAGCTCAAGAACAATTTGTAGATTGGATTGTGATGGTTTCTTCATCAATTTTTCATGGATTTCTTCTACAATGAGGTATGGTGATCCTTCATACTTAGTCAACCTGTCTTCTAAGGAGTTCCTTCAAAGGTTTTCAATGAAAGTTCATGATCAAACCACCTATCTTTCAATCTAGTCATGGGTTCCTTCTCAAAACATTTTCAAAAGCATGTTTATGTCAAATTGATGATTAGATACTGTTTTTCATGTTGAATTCAATCCAATTTCATGATGAACCCTTGTCCCTTCCAAACTCTTGATTTAGCCTATGTGATGGTTATTATGATCTTGATGTTAGGATGATTGTATTATGATTCAATTATGATAAATTGATTATAGCTACTGCCTATTATGTATATTGATGATGAATTATGTGAAATTGATCCATGAGGATCAAGGTTTGAAGATTTGATAAGGATTGACCTATGTTCTTCTAATTTCTATAGATTGCTAATGTAGTGAATGCAATGTGATTTCAATCCTATGGTAAATGAAGCATGATTTCGTTTATGTTTTGATATATTTAGATACTTACCTATATTTTTATTATTTGTGAATTGTGAGTATTGATCATTGATGATCAAAGCAAGGGAGATTTGGTAAGATTGCTCTATTCTCTCTACTTTTCTATTGAATTGCTTGATGCTTGGTCTTGTATGCATTGTGTGGTATGGTCCACTTATGGTGGCGGTGTTTACTTCTTGTCAATCTATATATGTGTTGATCATGGCCTTGAAGGCAAATTGGTGTAATATGAATGTGTGGTTATGATGATCACAATGTGGAGTAGCATGCCTAGTCTTTTATTCTAGTTTATGATCTAGGTTGTATTGCTAATATGATAAGCATGTGAATGACTATGTTAGGTGTGGTTTAGGTAATGCCTTGATTATGTAGTAATGGTTAATTACCCCTACCTATGTACCCCTATATGAATGTGTGATTAGCTAAAGTTAGGAGTCTTGAGTGTAATGTGAAGTTATCTTGTCTCCTATGATATTATGTGATGTGTGGTCTATGCTTGAATATGCGTTATGGTATTAAGAGGGTGGCTTCCTCAATGTGTTGTTGATAGACATGATATGATCATGTTGAACAATGCACAAACACTCACACCTTATGCATGCTTACAAGTATTATAGGTTCATGGTGTCTAATGAAATGGTACTCTCATATGCACTTGTGTCTACTACTATGCATTTAAGGTATATGTGTATAGGGTATGTTATTTATCGCTTAACTAGGATGACTTGATAGGTGTACTAGTATGGGCAAGGGTATGGGACCTTGTCTATGAATTGCACATGTATGCCTTGATAGGATAGTCCCTAGGTTGAACATGTCTTATGCATGAATGAAATGAAGTATGAACATGTGTGGTCTAAGGGTGTTTATGTGAAAGGTTTGATCACATATACGTATACACACACATGAAACATGTCTATTATGTATGTATGCTAATCTAGTCAATAAAGGGGCTCTTGAAAGGTGTTCTCAAGGGTATCCTAAACTAGATGGTGCTTAAATATGCTATGTCCATGTGAAAGACTTTGTTACATGATTTAGGTTGATGAACTATCATCTATGACCTATGAGCTAAGCATATGGGGAGTCAATCTCCTAAAGCCTACTTTTATAAAGTAATGTTAATAAAGGCTTTTCAATAAATAGAACTTAGCTTAGCACCGAGTGAACTTGAAGATGAGGGGTGTCCCTTCCCAATGTAGGACGGTAGGTTCACCATAGTCATGAGGTGGATAGCCTCATGTCCCAAGGGCATAGAGTGATATTTCCATATATGTCGTTCCATAAACTATACTTGCCCCATAGGACCTAGAAAGTGGATCCACCTAAAATGCTAGAATGATATTCATGTCTTACCTTGGCAAGTAAGATACTCTCTCTTGGTGTGAGGGGATGACACCAAATTCCATATTTAGCAGGTCTTAGTGTCGGTTAAGGCTATAGTTTCCCTAAAATAAAATGGACAATGGAAGTAAAGTAAGGACCCTAACTAGGATAACCTAAGGGAAGTTGCTTAGTGTAGGTGAGAGTATGAGACTTTACCTATGCATTGTACAAGTAGCTCTTGGAGTTCTAGGAAGGTGTTCTAATGTATATGTATATGTTTATGTTTCTTACGCATGACATTGTAGTGTTGTCTACTTGTTGTGATGATATGCATGGTTTAATTCCTAATGAGTCTATATAATGTGGTCTTACATTATATGCATAAAGTGGGTCTTATTAACTGCATAGTGAAGGTCTTGCTTGGCATGTATGAAGTTGTTTATACTTGTCTTGTTGATGTATGAAGTATATGTTAAGGCTTGTAGTATCTTTATGAGTTTACTTAGTATGTGTGAGGTTATGGGTCTTCACATGTACATTGTACTAGTAGGCTTTGAATGAGACGATGAGTAGGGTTCTATGATGTTTTATGAAGTGAAGTCCAAGTATATGTTGTTGACTATTGCCTAGAATTATGTTATTGATAGTGTTGACTTACATGATGTCTTGGATTGAGTCTTATATGAGGTTTATGCATTATGATTGAGTTGTATGTGAAGTTGTACTACCATGATATGCTATGCCTCTATGTATATGTATATATGTTGATGATTAATGAAGATTGTATGTATGATTACCTTGTGGCTTTAAGGTGATGCTTGAGTGTGGATAGTGAATGGGACATTATCTATACATTGCACAAAGCATCACTAGAGGGTTACTTGGGGAGTCAAGGAGTTAAAGTAAAGAAAACTCACTACTGTAAAGTGATCCTAAATGTGCTTTAAATGTAATTTATGATTTTATGGGATATTGTGACTATTGATTCCTAAATGGAGTATGTGAATTGTATGATGCTTATGTTATCAAAGTTTATGAAATTTTCACAAAAAGGCATAATGTATGGTTTCGAAGTAAAATGTCCCCTTTTAAATGCATGTTTTTGCATGGTTGCCATACTTAGTGCATTTTTGTACTAACACCATTCTTTTTACCTTTTTACATAAAGTGTATGTTATGGACGCTTAAAGGATGTCTCTAAGGTTAAGGGATTGATATGTGTCTCCTAAGCTCAATGAAAGGGATCCTTAAGTTCACGGATTTCCTATGTCATTAGTTTTTATAAAGTTATGTAATAGTTTAGTTATAATTTATGTTGAAAGGGTCGTGTCCCTATTATACTCTAATGATGTTGAGTCTAAGATGGCAAAGAGACTTAGAGTGTTTAACTATGTATTATGATATTTTATATATATAATGGAAGTGATGTTCTAGCATATGATGTGCTATGAAAGTTTTAAGTTTTCCGCTAAATTTACCTATGACAATGCGATGAATGATAACTATGGACTTGTATAAGACCTCCGAGAGGTCAAGTACGCCATGTTACTTCGAGGGGTGCTCCCCGGTCGTGACAAAAACAAATTTACGATGATCCATTCGTCTCAATCTTGACTTTTCTAAGTCTGTCTTTCCGGTCATGAACTAGAGAAGACATCTAATCATCTAGTGTAGCACTAGGTCTAGCTGTAGATGAGGGTGATACATCAGGATGCACATAAAACTGAGTCAATGGAGATGTACCTGTGAGAGATTGAGTACCTGTCGATAAGGGTCGTGCTCAACGAATAGCCTACAAAGGTAGGTCCTCGTAGCGTCTTAAAGGCAATGCATGTGAAGTAGAGGAACTACCAACTGGTCGACGGTAATTAGGATAATACTGTCGAGGATCTGCCGTACCAAGCGGAACAACAAGTATATGAGTATCATGGCTGATGCACTATGGAGGAGAAGAAATAGATCTTGCAATATCCTCAGGATCTATGGGTCTCCTAGATTTCTTCCTATTAGCCTGTTTAGTCTGGCAAACTCCAAGATGCTAACAATGTCTATCACCGTCACCGCATGGTGAAATCTTTATGCAAATTTACATGTATAATATATATAAAAATCATAAATTAAATAAAATTAGCAAAATACAATTATAACTTACATATATATACTAGCTAGCTTTAATTCAACACTATTCCTTCTCACTTGTTTCAATTCCACCATTCTCCCATGTTTCCTGCTCAGTTGTTTCATTTACATTATCGTCCCATTCTTCGTCATTAAATGATTTATTGTTCTCATCTTGGATATTTCTTCCTCAACATTCACTATCTCATCATCAGATACTTCTTCTAATATGTGTTGAATATGTTGTAGTTTTCACGACCGGAATCTAGACCCCAGACGAGACCGGCGTTGTTGACCTCTCAGAGGTCGCAAACAAGCCTACTTACGTCATTCATACTTCATCTAGGTTAATTTTAGCGGAAAATTTGAAACTTTTTGTTCCCTTAACATACTTGTTAAACATTCTTATCATTTCATAATTGTTCACCATCAACCATCTAACATTAAGAGATAAGCAACTGAAAGAAATAGACCAATAAGTATTAAGTGTATAATTGCCAAAATGGCACCAATACAAAGTCTGAATAAAAACAGGAAAGAAACGCTAGTGGAACATGCTCCACTAGCTCAACTCTAAAACTAAGCTAGAATGTAAAACAACAGTATCCTCGAAATCATGAGGACCTACCAACTTCGGATGAATGCTGGACGTCCGGATAACTGCAACAATGATCCTGTAGCTCTATCGCCCACCTGTGCTTGCACCTAAAATAGTATAGTTGTATAGGGTTAGTACACACTTGTACTAAGTATGGGTATATGCAAGCACACACCAAGGACATGCATGAGAAATAATAGCTCTTTTCTAACAACATGATTTTTGGGGGTCAAGTCAGTGGACTTGCCAAATTGAGATTAGGAAAGTCATGCCATGAGAGTAACATGCATCATCATAAACATCATATTGCACACAGCACATAACATCTTCATATAGCACATATCATAACATATAACACATAGCTTCTTTCATATCGTTCATTCATATACCATGAGACCTTGGAATCATGGACTTGACATTAAGACTTTCCAAAATGAGGGCTCAACATATGGGACCTCAACTAGGGAGTCTTTATTAGCAAACACAGAGTCTGCTTCATTCATTCATACGTACTTCATTTCATTTCATTCATAAGCTAGTGTGAACACCAGCTATACCTAGGGTGTAGTTTAAGACTTTCATCGGGCTTGCTGTGCAATGATCAAGAATAACCTAATGTCATTACCTGAGTCTAGCTCACCTCTTGATTATCCTATCCTAGCACATTTGGTATCATTCATTTCATTATGTGCTTCATTTGAGGCTGGCCTCATTCATTCATTGGGAACTTTAACTTTCACCGACATAGATCATGTGAGCATCATGAAATCGAGTGTCTCTCCCACACCAAAAAGAGGTGGAATCACCGGCCAAAGTGACCCAATAACATGCTAGCGTACATGGGAATGTAACCCCGCCAGATACCTATATTGGCAGTATAGGTTTGAACACTAGGAGATGTAAGGAGACCCATACCCGGCAAGCCGGACAGTCTCATATCATGAGAGTTACATGAACCTCCGCCCTTCCCGAAAGAAGGCATCACCGCTCATAGCTAGCCTATCGGTGCTCAGTATAAACTTCCATTACATTCATCTCATACGTCATGGAAGCTGGCTTCTAGTATGAGGACATCATAGCTCATTAGATGATTTCTCATCTCATCATTAGTATTAAGTGTATGAAGCTCAATACTTTCATTAGAGTGCTCATAGAGACTGGTCTCTGTATTATTTTTCACTCTAATTGGTGTGTACGTATTGGTAACATTTACTTAGGCTCATTTGAGATTGCTCTCATCATCTACATTAGCCTCACATCATGTTGTCACCACGTCCTTCATCATTAGCACCTTTTCTTTTCATAGTTACTCACCTCTTATTACGTGAATGTTCATTTCATCATTTCATAGTCCATCTCATCATATACCAATGCACTTGGTCACTTAGTGTATCTTACACTCATACTTAACCCTCCTAGGGTTCATCATTTCATTACATATATCTTAGGTTCACTTATTTTTGAACGTATGTTAGACTTATGTGTCTATACACACAAGCCATGGGGCTTCATTCATAGTTCGTTAAGTGATTCTTACTTTCCTAAGATTATGTAGTACAAGGCTTATGTATCTTGTATATATGCCAAGATCTTAATTTTGATCTAAGTAGATTGCATTATTCTTGGATATTTTATTCACGTATGACTTATGTATCAATACGGAAGAGTGGGCAAGGAACCCAAGTTTGAGTCACTTGGATATCATTTATATTTTTCATTGATTTTATTTCTAATATTCATAACATTAGAACTCTAAATTAAATCTCAACATTAATATTGAAGGATTAATTTTCTATTTAATTTTTCCCTTAAGATGGCCGAAGGGTTGTGGGTTCGAACCCCCACAACCTCTTTTTATTTTTCATTAAGGTTTCATTACTCATTTTCGCCCAAACAAAGAGTTTGTGGGATCAAATTCCCACAGCATCTTGTATTTTTAATATTAAATTCGCTGAAATAGGGAGGTTGTGGGTTCGAACCCCCACAGCCCCCCTTATTTTTACTTTAATTTCGCTGAGGAGGCTGTGAGGTGGTGGGTTCGAACCCCCACAGCCTCTCTATCTTTATTTTAATTAATTGGGCGAGTGGCAGTGAGGTTGTGGGATCGAACCCCCACAGCCTCACTCCATTTCTTAATTAGTTTCGCCTCTATCTTCAGCGTTGAGGTCGTGGGTTCGATTCCCACGCCTCGCTTTTTCTTTTTCATTATTTTCTCTCCTTTCGCGCGTACCTGGAGGTCGTGGGTTCGAATCCCACGCCTCCCATTTATTTGTTTAATTAATTTTCTCCTTCTTCTTCCCACAGATCGCGAGTTCGATTCCCCCAGCCCTATTTCCCTCTCTTTTTTTCCGCGAAAACAGTAGCTGGGATCGAATCCCCTTAGCCCCCTTTTCCCCTTTTTCCTTTGTCTCGCAACCAGTAGCTAAGGGGTTCGATTCCCCTTAGCTCCTTCACGTTTTTGCCTTGTTTTTTTCAGCCTTCTCAACATGTGAGGTCTTGGGTTCAATTCCCATTGACCTCACTTATTTTATTTCCCTTTTAAAAACCCAGAATTGACATTACTATTTAGTGCACAAATCTGGAAATTTTTAGTCCTTCTTCAACTCATGCTTAGGTGCAATTTTTTATAAGTTTAGTTAGCTAAAAGATGGTTATTCAATCCACTATATTTCATCATAATGAACTTCACATTGCACACACATTATACACATAAAATACACAAGAACACATGAATTTTTCGACCCCAAAACAGTGGTTAAAGCCACTGCCCACGAGCACACACACACACCAATTTTTCCGATCACATTTTGATTATCATTTTCGTAATTTCCCTCACATAAACATGTTCACATTTAATATAAACACATCAATCATGCCTAAATCTAACAGCACAGCATACCCATCCTACGAATTCGTTTGGGAGCTAAGGACAAGGACATACAAAGGGGAACAACCTTAGTTTTCAAGAGCTTGAGAATCGTTCGAAGGAAAGTACTCTTGGAGAAAGAATTCCAGGAGAGAAAACCATACCTTTTGACGTTGTCCAATCTTGAAGCTGCTGCCCGGAAACTCCTCCAAATCACGCCCAAACTCACCTAAAGTTCCACCACCAACTCGACGGAAATCTCTCTTGCCTTAACGTTTTTTTTTTGATTAACTTGTTTTTCTTAAAACTTTTCGTGTGTTCTTCAAGTGTGAAGAATAATTGTTATTAACTATTCTTTAGCTTTCTTGATAGTCAGAGCGTGAGAGAATGAGAGTTGAGAGACGTGAGAGAGAGTTGAGAAAGGTGAGGGAGAGAGTTCTTAGGATTAGGAGACTAAATTCAAGACTTAGTCAAAATAGGATTTAATTAACTTAATACAAAAATATGATTTATTTTAATTAATATGTGAAAGGACCATTTTACCCTTAATGAATAGATTTTAATTGATGATTAAATCATCAATTCCTTGCTCCTAGTGGGGCTCGAACCCGAGTGGCACCCCATTTGCGAAATGGGTCACTCCGGGTCGCCCCAATTCAAATAGCTCTTTTAATTAAATTAATTAATTAATTTATTAATTCCTCAGGGTAATTACAATATTACCCTTGGCCTAGAAAAGACCATTTTACCCCTAGACCCTCAAAACTTAAAATTTCTTCTTTTAAGTCCGGTAAAGACTCTTTCGATTAAATCTTTGTTTTCGAGAGCCTCACATGGTTGGTTACAACCTTTACAAGCTCAATAAACTCCCCAAGTTAGTTGGCTTGGTCGTAGTAGGGGTTCTAAGGTCTGGTTTTACGCGTATCAATCCGTGTGGACCTTGGTCCAATCGCAAGCATTCTTGACACCTTAAGTAATTATCTTATTCATTTTTAGGGTTGTTACAGTAGTGTGGTTTCCAATTCAACATCAACTTGTTGTTGAACAATTGCAACATCATTTTGATACTCCACTCTAATACATTGTCAATTTCAATTCTTCCCACATGCTTACTTTTTATAACAACCACTAATCAGCTTTGTCTCTATGTAATAGATATGGAGTGTAATACACTTGTTTAGCATTTTGTGCAATGATAAAAAGATCATAACTTCTGTATTTCCTGGTGTGCTTAACTTCAATTATATTATATTGATGGTCCACCTTTGTGCCTTTATGTGAAGGGCCAAAACACACACCAAAACAATACAATCTTCTTCTTAGGCCAACTTGAATACCCCACTTCAATAATCTCACACACCATAATATTCAATAGTTTGGCCAATACCATGAGAATCAGCTTGTATGTAGACACCGCAATTATTTATTTTCTTATTTCTAGAAACTTCTTCAGTTTGAAACTTAAACCATTGATACAATACTTATTCATTGTCAGTACTTGAGATTCAGGTCCAAGTGATACTTCTTTCACTAATTGCAAATGTTGGACACTTGAGTATTCATCGTAAACCTACGTGGTTGTTATTTCAAGTAATATATTTTATATAACATGCATATATTATTAAATAATCAGTGATTGCATACTTACATAGTTGTATAACCATTTGGAAAATTCTGTATAGATGGCTTCATTAAATCATGTGTTTACGAACAAGCTGGTCATTTTACATTCAAGTATTCATTAGTTAATGAACACTTATTATTATGTAAGTTGATAACATATTTCTAATACTTACTTGAGATATGGTTAAATCTCTGGACAATTAAACAAAATATTTGTCACAACTGATTGCATTTCCATATCAGTAAAGCCTCAATTTCCACGTTTTTTAGATCCTCGACCATTTTGATTAAAAGTTGATATCGATGGAAATTAAGGATCAATATCTCCTTCATCATTGCGATTGGGCCCGTTTCTCCTACATGACACATCATCACCAAAGTAATAAGAATAAAAATCACCATTTTCTCTCCCAATATGACCTTGAACAAATGATCCTTTGATTTTTCCCCTTTGTCACAACATATATATGTATATATGTATATATATATATATATAATGTGTATATATACATGTATATATATATATATATATATATATATATATATATATATATATATATATATATATACATAATGAATATTTCAAATGGATATCTCTCAAATGGATACATCCATGTTGTTTGAACCGGACCTCCGAGTTGGGCCTCTTGTACAAGGTGAATTGGAAGATGCTCCATCACATCAAAGGAACCACATGAAAATATCTTCTCCAACTTAATAGTAATAACAACAACATTTTCTTCATCGTGTCTAAACTATTCTCCAATAACTTTTTAGAACACAAGTCTTTTAAAGGAAGAATTACCTGTATGATTGGTTTCTGTATCTTTTTTGGTAGATGGTTAAAAGCGATAGGAATTAAAGTTACAATCATGACTTTTCATACCTATCAATTTTTCTTAATTCATATCTGCCCGTTTTTCAAAAATTCGAAGCATAGCCCTCCGACATCCTCAAATTTGTAACCCACTCACAAATTTAACGTTTCTTATCCAATGTGAATTAAAAGTTGGCTTTGGGCTTAAATATTCTACCATTGGGTAATTCCTGCAGCCATAACTCTTTTCTCTTACAATATTCCTTTAAATCCATTCTAGCTTTTAGATTGTCTTTTATCTTACCCTTAACATCCATCACTGTGTTAAACAAATTGTAAGAATATTTTTGTTCAATGTGCATCACATCAAGATTATGTCATAGAAGATTGTCCTTCTAATATGGCAACTCCCAAAATATACTTTGTTTGGTCCAATTATGTTTAACACCATATCCATGAAGTCTAGAAGGTGAAGCTTCTGTAACTTTAGGTAATTGAGAATCTCTCTCCCAAATTTGATGCCCTATGAGTAATGGAGGTGGGGGGTCACTTTCAACCTTATTTTTCCTAAATGCGTTTTCATCTTTCTAAACTCATTGTCCATTGGCAAGAACTGTCATGACAATCAAACCATGTATATTTTCTGCCATGCTTTAAAGTAACTGTCTTACTATTTTCTATGCAATACGGACATGCTAGCTTTCCAGCTATCATTCAACCAGACAACATCACATATGCAGGAAAATCATTAATAGTCCACATTAAATAAGCACACATAACGAAATTCTGCTTAGTTGGTATATCATAAGTCAAAACGCCTTCAAACCACAATTGCTTGAGCTCATCTATCAATGGGTGTAGATAGACATTAATAAAAAAATTTGATTACGGGGACCTGGAATTACAAAACTTAGAAAGATGTATGAACTAGTCATGCACATTTTAGGAGGATGATTATATGAAGTAACAAATATCGGCCAAAATGAGTAAGGCAAAGCTGTATTAGAGAATGGTGTAAAGTCATCTGAAGACAACTCCAATCTAACATTTCTTGGTTCACTGGCAAAATCAGGATATACATTATCAAAATGCTACCATGTTTCACCATCAGATGGATGAGACAAGACATCTGATGACCTTCTATATTCACGATGTCATATCATATGTGGGGCAGACCTCATCAATGTATACAACCTCTTTAACCTAGGAATGAGAGGTAGATAATGCATCGCCTGAACTGGGACCATATTTCCAACTGGAGTTCTCTTATACCGAGCATGTCCACCAAACTTACAATTTTCTAATTCACTATTAGTCATGTAAAACAACATGCAACCATTAATACAAAAATGAATTCTATCATATGTCAATCCTAATTTGGACACCAAACGCTTTTCCTCATAAAAGTTTTTAGGTATGTTAAACTCTGAATTAACTAGTTCACCGAAAAGATCAACCATTGAGTCCATAGCCGCATTAGGAACATTTCAATTTGATTTAATATTTATTAATCTAACCACAATTGACAAGGTAGAATGCAGACTCCCTTCACATAGTGGACGACTAGACTCTTCTAATTGATCATAGAAGTGTCTTGCTTCTTCATTAGGATCTTCATCAAAATATTGTTCTGGTTCCATCCCACCTTGAACCCCGAAAGCATCATTGATCATTTCATGAACCCTATCATGTTCAACTCTATCTTGTTCAACCCTATCCTGTTCAACCCTAATTTGTCCATGTGGTGCAACCATATTATATACATCCATAGGCATCGTATTATAAAACATACCATCCAGTTCATCTATTTTTCCATGATCAATCCATACAAAATATCTAAGCTTAAATCCATTACGATATCTGATTTAAATTTTTTTAAGCACTTACATGCACTACAAAGACACCTACCGAATCCATTATTTTTGAAAATGTCAAGTGTCCTTTTATGTTCGATAAAATTTCTAACACCGTCAATAAACTCATGTTTCAAACCAGCACCAATTTCATAATGCATATTATACATCCACAAACGATTATCCATCTACAAAAATATAGATATTCAATCATATTTAAAATTAAATTAAATAATAATTTTACTACATTAATCCATAGGTAATATTAGGGGTGTACATAGGTCGGTTCAGTTTGATTTTTTATTAAAAAAAATCTAAACCAATTATATCAGTTTATTAAATCTAAAAACCAAATCAAACCATATAAAGTTAGTTTTTTTGATTCTGGCTTTAGTTGGTTCTTTCTTTCTTTTTTTGTTTTTTTGTTTTTTTACAACTATACTGTATTTGAAAAAATGATCAAATATTTTTTCTCTTACCTGTGTGATAAACTAAAATTAAAAAATGTTAAGTGAATAGAAATTTTTGAAAAGACTGTAACATTCACATGCATACAAAATATTTTTTTTAAATATCAACGTTCATTATATTATACTAATAAGATTAAAGGCTAGATGCAAACTGAACACAAAAAATATTTACAAAGTAAATTATTAACTTCGAATTTGTAAAACTATAACAATATAATTATAACTCCGTATCTTAATACAAAATAAAATATTTACAATTTTTAAAAGTCCAAATTTGAAATAAAATTTATAAACATTGAAAACTATAAATTAACTAAAAATATATTAACGAAGTATATTATAAATAATATTTTGTAGCTATAAATAAAATTATATATATATATATATATATATATATATATATATATATATATATATATATATCATTTTGGTTTGGGTTCTGTTTGATTTTTTTCTTCTTATACCAAACCAAACCAAGAGTGGTCGATTTTTTATTTCAACTCGCCAACCCAATCAAACCAAACCACAATTCGTTTTTTTTTTCCGGTTTGATTTGGTTCGTCGGTTCGGTTTGACTTTAAGATTTGGCTTGTATACCCTGGTTAATATATATTTATAATAATTACTTAAAATCTCAAATTCAATTATATTTATAATAGTTTAGTATTGACTTAACCACATTATTTATTTTAACTTATTTAAACAACTTAACAACTTTTTAACTTGAACTAGTTTAGTTTTGACTTAATACAACAACTAAATCCACCAACTAAACCACATAATTTATTTTAGCATATTTAAACAACTTAACAACTATATAACTTGAACTGGTTTAGTTTTTTGACTTAATACAACAACTAAATCCACCAACTAAACCACATTATTTATTTTACCTTATATAAACAACTTAACAACCTTTTAACTTGAACTAGTTAATTTTTTCTTAATTCCAACAACTAAATCCATCAACAAAACCACATTATTTAATTTAACTTATTTAAATAACTTAACAACTCTATAACTTTAACAACTTAACAACTTTTTAAAGCTAAGTGCCAACACTAGATGGACACAAATCGATCTCGCAAGAAAATCAATTTTGTTATCAATAGGATCAACTAGTGTTGGTACTTATGCTTAATAAATATATTATTTCTAAATTTAAAGCCAAGTGTCAACACTAGATGGACACAAATCGATCTTACAAGAAAATTAATTTTGTAATCAATAGGATCAACTAGTGTTGGTACTTATGCTTAACAAATATGTTATTTCTAATTTAAAGCTAAGTATCAACACTAGATGAACACAAATCTATCTTGCAAGAAAATCAATTTTGTCATCAATAGGATCAAGTAGTGTTGATACTTATGCTAAAAAAACCTATTATTCCTGAATTAAAGCTTAATATCAACACTAGATGGACACAAATTGATCTTGCAAGAAAATCTATTTTTTTTCATCAATAGGATCAATTAGTGTTGATACTTATGCTAAACAAACAATCGATGGACACAAAAAAATTATCACAAAATTAAAGCTAAGTATCAATACTAGATGGACACAAACACATTATTGAAAACAATTGTACTTGAACTTTAGAAATTTAGAAGCACCAAACTTATCTCCCACTTTGATGAAAGAAGCAATATAGTCTTGTATCAACCTTTTTAGATGTTGAGCTTCCTCAGTTGCCTATAACAGGAAAAGTTAAATATAAACTTCAAATCCAAGAATATTCGTCATATATATTCAAGTTCTAATAAGTTCAAGTTAACGATTCAATTTCATATCTAATTTCTAAACTTAATTAGTTCCATGTTCGAGTTCTAGTTTCAAGTTCAAGAAGTTCAACTTCAAAGTTCAAGTTCTAAGTTCAAGTTCAAACTCTAAGTTCAAGTTCTAAGTTCAAGTTCAAATTCTAAGTTCAAGTTCTAGTTTCAAGTTCAAGTCTAAGTTCAATTTCAAAATATGCTTTGTTTGGTCTAATTAATTAAGTTCCCAATATATGCATTGTTTTGTCTAATTAATGTAACATTCCAGAAAATTACATGTCTAATGAAGAGCCCAATAGGTCTTTAAGAATGCGTATTGGGGATACGTAGGCATCCCAATGCCCAATATTGAGAAATATTGGGCATAGTATAGAAAATTGGCTAAGGGGTATTAGCCAATTTCTATATAATACCCAAATAAGCAAAATATTGGGCATATTAGAAATATTGGCTTAAAGGGGTGTTAGCCAATTTTCTAACATTAATGAGCTTGTTTAGAATTTTACCTGCAATGAAGACCCTAAGCTAATTAAAAAGTCATCTCAACAAATCATATGAACTACTAGGCATCTCAGTGTCAAGCCTAGTACCATAACACATGACCACTTAAAATGATCATGTAGATTAAGCAGTGCCCAAGGACATAGCGAGGATCCTTGGGACAATAAGTAAACATTCCCAAAGGAACCATAAATAATAGTTAGTTAGGAAAGTACAAGCAACCCATGTTCAAGCACTTGGGGAGATACGGCCAAGAGGGGACCACCCTAACCGAATTTGGTTAAGGTAGTTAGGGAGAAAAACGTGCACAAGGGACCACTCCATGTGGGGCCTAACTTCCTAACCAATTCTAGACTCTAACCTACTGCCCTAACTAGATAACTAACCTAAGACCAACCGAAATGGACCCATTAGTGCACCCGACAACCTAGGACCAAAACCGGGTTGACACTAACCTAGTACTAGTTAAAGAGACAACCTAGTACCAAACCTAGGATGGTCCAAAAGGTTAGTTATGGTCCTAACAACTTAGGGGTACTTTAGAAATTCCCCTAGGTTACCTAATTAATTAATTTAGCAAATTAATTAATTAATTTAAAAGGGATAAAACCGAAACTAAAAAGGAAATTTTCAGATTCCGGTTAAGACAAGAAAGGGATAACCTAGTACCTAACCTAGGATGGTCCAAAGAGTTAGCTAAGATCCTAACGACTTCAGGGTACTTTAGTAATTACCCTAGGCTACTTAATTAATTAATTTATCAACTTAAGTAATTAATTTAAAGGAGCAAAACCGAAATCACAAAATAATTTCCAGATTCGGTTAAAACAAGAAAAAGACAACCTAATACCTAACCTAGGATGGTTCAAAGGATTGGTTATGGTTATAACGACTTAAGGTTACCTTAGTAATTAACCTAGGTCACTTAATTAATTAAATTAGACATTTAATGAATTAAATTAAAGGGGTCAAACCGAAATTCTTATGCTAACCTAGTACAATGCAAGAAACATCCTATCACTTAACCTAGGATGGTCCTAAAGGGTTGATTATGGTTCCAATGACTTAGGGGTACTTTAGTACTTACCCTAGGTACCTAAATTAATTATATTAAGGATTTAATTAATTAATATAAAGTCAAGCTGTTGACCAAAACCATAGTCAATACCAATTTCCAGATTTGACTAGCTGTTATGTTATCCTATGTTTAGTCAACTTAGGAGTGCCGTTTTTGTAATTGGTTAATTAGTTTATCAAAATTAACTTATTAAACCTAAGTTGTATAATTAAATATCAGTTCTTAAACCTAAAATTCACGTTCAAACTCATAGAAAAGGCGACGCAAAAATAGCAAGCAACGAACGAAAGAAAAACAGAAAATTTATCGATTTCTCTAGGGCGATTTCAAGGTTTTTTCAAGGTTTCGTTCAAGGTGGTCTTCGTAGATTAAGTTCTACATAAGGTATGGGTTTCTCTCCTGGAATCTTTCTCCAAGAATATTTTCCTTGGAACGATCCACAAGATCTTGAAAACTAGGGTTGTTCCCGTCGTTCTCGTCGAACTTCCCTTCCCTAGTATCCTTTTCGATTTCAATGTTGAATAGGTTAGAGATGTTGTTGTTATGTGGTGCTGGCTGTTCTTAACATGTATTGTTCTTGAATGATGAGTATCGAATGAACTTATGAACTTGTAATTGCGTAAAGTTAATCTTATCATGAATATTTAAGGATCGATAATATGCTAAGTTAAGTCCGTGATGTGTTAAGTGAAGTATGTGTCTTAGGCTGAATGTTGACTTGATGTTGTTGTGATGTTATGAAGATGCTAAATCCATCAAATGTTTAATATGATGTTGTCCAATATGTTCTTAAAACGTTACACTAAAAGCCATAAACTAAGAATTGGATCAAAGACATCTATGAAATCATATCTTGAATAAATTGGCTATTTGGTTCCAATAAAGTTGGCTAACTCTATTTGGTCAAAATGAATATATGCTAATGACTAGTAACTTATGTAAGTTATTGAAAGATTGGCTAAAAGTTCATACATATGGCAATTTAAATATGAACATACGTAAAAATTGGCTTATGCCTATAAGAATGAATTTGCTAGTCTAACATCCCAAATCTTGAGCCAATACTAATCATATGCCAATTCTTGTGAAGTACGAGTATCAAATATATATTAAGCACTTCTAAAGTAATATCAATGAATCCATAACCAAGGGCATGACATTCATTGGGACAACTACCAACATGCTCCACAAGAATGAACTATGAACACATGAAACTCATTGAATGAAGTGCTCATCGTCCATAAACGGTGATATGAAGCTACTACACTAAAGTAAGTAAGTAACGTGAGTTATAACATAATTAAAGGGGTCTAAATTAAGTAAGTGACCAGAATGGGGTGTTAAAGGAAGTGAGACAAGTCTTACTTACACCAAAGCTAATTTGTTAAAAGAATACTCACGAATGAAGGTGTTAGAATGTGTGAGACTAGTCTCATTAACACCTAGGGATTATATGTAAGGACAATTCACATTCATCAATGTAAAGTAAGGATGATATGTAAGGACAATTCACATTTCATCAATGTGAAGTAAGGATGACAAGTCATCAATAGAGTAAGTAAATCTCAATCTAGAAGCAAGCCTCAATAATGCTTGAGTCAACACTAAAAGATAAAGAAGAAATGAACATTCACGTAATGAGGTGAGTAATTATGTTAATATATGATGCTAATGAAAATGGTGAAAACATGATAAAAGGCTATGATGAATGGTGAGACAAGTCTCAACCAAGCCTAAGTAAATGTCACTAAAAGTACTCACCTAAGAGAGTGTTGAATATCAAGAGACAAGTCTCAATCATACTCTATATGTAAGTGTAAGGATAATTCACACTTAATACTAATGATGAGATGAGAAATCATCTAATGAGCAATGATGCCCTCATGCTAGAAGCCATCTTCGATGATGTATGAGTTGAATGTAAATAGAAACTTTAAACTGAGCATCGATAGGCTAGTTATGAGTGGTGATGCCTTCTTTCGGGAAGGGCGGAGGTTCACGTAATTCTCATGAGATGAGACTGTCCACCAAGGTGGGTATGGGTCTCCCTAAATCTTCTAGTCTTTGAACTATGCTGCCAACATAGGGAACTAGCTAGTGGTTTTCCACCTAAGCGAGCTAGGGATGTTTTGGTTTCACCTTGGCCAATGACTCCACCTCTTTTCGATGTGGGGAAGACACCGGATTTCATGAGCTCACATGATCTATGTCGATTAAAGTTGATGTTCCTCAAAGTATGAAAGATAAAGAAATGAACGATACCGAAGGTGTTTGTGCAAGACAATCAGGAGGTGAAATCAGATTCATGTAATGACATTAGGTCATTCTTGGTCATTGCACTTCATGATCCCGATGAGAGTCTTAAACTTTATCCTAGGTATAGCTGGTGTTTACATCAGCCTACGAATGAATGAAATGAATAATGTGTAGTACGAATGAACGAATGAAGCAGACTCTGTGTTTGCTAAAGAAGGCCCTCGGGTTGAGGTCCCATATGTTGGGCCCTCACTTGAGATGTCTTAATGCTACATCCACAATTCCAAGGTATCGTAGATATGAAATGTATGATATATAAAACATGAAAATGTTAACTAAATAACCCATAACTTCCCCAACATGAAAGTAATAAAATCAATGGAATCATCAATAGAGAATGGCTTATGAAATGTAATGAATATATGGTGTAATGAATGACTTGCTATAAGGATAGTCAAAGCATGTCCAATGAAGTTTACAATAAGTAAAGGGCATAGCTAATAATGAATCTTCATGTCATGAAAATGAACAAAGCCAAATAAAATTGGCTTATAATGACTTCCTTTATTAGAAAATACCAAAGACAATAATGAATTCAAATATGCTTATCCAAAATGATTAACTAATATATTTAGCCAATAAAGATTGGCTTATAAGGAATTCATGCCCAAAGTAAGCAAGATCATAAGCTTTAATGATATGCCCCAAGAACTATGCACATTATGCAATCAACTAAAGAATGATTATAGTCAATGAGTATTGACTTATAAGTATATTCATGCCCCAAATTGTAGTTAAGTCATTTCCTAAATCTCTTGAATTACTTACTTGATTCATTGTGGGTATGAAACTACAATGAATCATTGCACTTGTAAGTAAAACATAGGACTAGAGGAATTATTGAACTACATAACAAGAAGAGGAAAAAGACTGAAAATAAAACTAAGTGTGGAAAAAAAGGGCTCTCGGGTTTGGAGGATCAAAAATTCAAATCTTCGCCCGAGTGGTTCTAAAATTATGTTGATGATACTAATGTCTTGTAATCATATAGAAAATGAGTTGTATGCTTTGAATGCATTAAAATACATCATATTCATACCACAATTCACAACTAACGAATTAGGAAAGTCTAATGACTAGACTTTCCAGAAATGGCATGTTGGTTAGGAAGAGCTTTCATTGATCATGCATAGCTTTATGCGTATGTGTGCATACACCCATACTTAGTACA
Source organism: Solanum sitiens (assembly GCA_016801875.1). Lineage (NCBI taxonomy): Eukaryota > Viridiplantae > Streptophyta > Magnoliopsida > Solanales > Solanaceae > Solanum > Solanum sitiens. Next base: position 672,038 of record JABWTJ010000348.1, on the reverse strand, counting down.
AGTGTTGTACTAACCCCCTACTATTTACTATTTGTATAGGTGCAGGTCAGAGGACAGGTTGACGACACTTGCAGCGGTTTGGACTTCAGCGTTTCTCCAAACCATTTGGTAGGTCCTCATGATTTCGAGGATGCTACAGATTTAGTCTAGCCTTAGTTTTAGACATAGCTAGTGGATGTTGTCCCTAGCGCTTCTTTCGTACTTTCATTTTGAAGCTTTGTAATAAGGCCGTGTTTGGCAAACTATTTATGATATATTCATCTTCAGTTTCAAATTGATTCTTTATGTTAGATGGTTGTTATCTAATGTTGAGCTTAGTGTATGATGTATCTAGTTAATAATTATATGAAATCTATGTATACTTCATACATATAAAAAGTCTTAAAATTTCCGCAAATTTGACTAGATGAATGTGATGAATGCAAGATGAGGCTTGTCTGCGACCTCTGAGAGGTCAACGACGCCGATTGCGATTCGGATTCCAGAATCCGGGTCGTGATAAACTTGGTATCAGAGCATGAGGTTAAATTACCTAGGAACTAAAGCTCAACACAACCACGTTACGTAGTTTCTGACTTATGGTTGTGAAGCGCGCCACAATCATGACTTAGAGACTACGCGATGATAAGAAATTCTCCCTTCTTCTACTCTTTATCGTGCTATCTAGAGCTTTGACTCTTTGTGTCATTATAAGTATCTAACTTCCTTCTTGTGTGAACGCGTAGAAGAATACACACAAGAATTAGGATGGTCAAGTGGTCTAAGGCGCTAGACTCAAGATCTGGCCTTCCCAAGAGTGGAAATGATGGAAATGCCCAGCGTGACCGAAAGACATGTAGTAAGTGTGGTCGTTCGCATGGAGGTGAGTACATGGTAGATTCTAAATGCATGACACGGGTGATAATAAAGAGGAAGAGGCTGAGTTGGGTGCATACCAACTCAAGAATATGGCTTAGACATGGATTTGCCTCATAAGTGTTATGCTATAATAGACTATAGAAACAGGGTAGTAAGGCTTCAGTTTCCAAATAAGTTGGGTTAAAATGAGAAGAGTGTGGTTCAAATCCAACAGGCCAAGGCAGATTCTCAGCCTCGGCCAAATGCTGTATCCGAACCCCCCAAGAGAAACCAGTTCTATGCATTGAAAGGAAGAGAGGAACAAGAGAAGTCTGAGGATATGGACAATGGTAACTTGCTTGTCTTCCCCTTTCCTGTTTATGAATTATTAGATCCAGGATCTACCTTGTCTATGGTTACTCCTTTGGTGGCTAATCAATTTGACTTACTTCCTGAGATCTTACATGAACCGTTTCTAGTTAGTACTCCCATAGGAGACAGTGTTAAGTCCGACGGGGTATGTAGAGAAGTAGATGGCGTAGTGGCAAGTCCCTTTGAAAATAAGTTGGGCGTCATTAGGTTCAAATCTTAAGGCCAACAAGATGTTATCTAAGAGGTTAGCTATACTCTTCCTAAGTCTGGTTTATGTTTAAGAAACTCTAAGTTTAAGTTCTTTAGTGGATTTGGTGTGGTAAGTCCCTAATCGTATGTCTTATAATAGCACTATGTGAGTTAAAACGAAGTTATATTGAATTTTATGTTGCTGTTTTTGTTTAGCATAGGCATGTTTTATGTGTTGCATGATTTGTGATGTGCATTAAGTTAAGTGCGATTGAGAAGGAAATTCCTCAATCTCAAATATGAAGCTTCTGATAAGGTTGAATGATATGCATCATCCAAATAAGTGTGAATCAGATATTCACAAACGAGAAACATTTAAGTATAACAAAGTAACTTTTGAAAGTCACCCTCTTTGTTTAAGTGATGTGTAAGTGTCATTCGGGGACGAATGTTTCTAAGGTGGGGATAATGTAACATTTCGGAAAATTACATGTCTAATGAAGAGCCCAATAGGTCTTTAACAATGCGTATTGGGGAAACGTAGGCATCCCAATGCCCAATATTGAGAAATATTGGGCATAGTATAGAAAATTGGCTAAGGGGTATTAGCCAATTTCTATATAATACCCAAATAAGCAAAATATTGGGCATATTAGAAATATTGGCTTAAAGGGGTGTTAGCCAATTTTCTAACATTAATGAGCTTGTTTAAGAATTTTACCTGCAATGAAGACCCTAAGCTAATTAAAAAGTCATCTCAACAAATCATATGAACTACTAGGCATCTCAGTGTCAAGCCTAGTACCATAACACATGACCATTTAAAATGATCATGTAGATTAAGCAGTGCCCAAGGACATAGCGAGGATCCTTGGGACAATAAGTAAACATTCCAAAGGAACCATAAATAATAGTTAGTTAGGAAAGTACAAGAAACCCATGTGCAAGCACTTGGGGAGATACGGCCAAGAGGGGACCACCCTAACCGAATTTGGTTAAGGTAGTTAGGGAGAAAAACGTGCACAAGGGACCACTCCATGTGGGGCCTAACTTCCTAACCAATTCTAGACTCTAACCTACTTCCCTAACTAGATAACTAACCTAAGACCAACCGAAATGGACCCATTAGTGCACCCGACAACCTAGGACCAAAACCGGGTTGACACTAACCTAGTACTAGTTAAAGAGACAACCTACTACCTAACCTAGGATGGTCCAAAAGGTTAGTTATGGTCCTAACAACTTAGGGGTACTTTAGAAATTCCCCTAGGTTACCTAATTAATTAATTTAGCAAATTAATTAATTAATTTAAAAGGGATAAAACCGAAACTAAAAAGGAAATTTTCAGATTCCGGTTAAGACAAGAAAGGGATAACCTAGTACCTAACCTAGGATGGTCCAAAGAGTTAGCTAAGATCCTAACGACTTCAGGGTACTTTAGTAATTACCCTAGGCTACTTAATTAATTAATTTATCAACTTAAGTAATTAATTTAAAGGAGCAAAACCGAAATCACAAAATAATTTCCAGATTCGGTTAAAACAAGAAAAAGACAACCTAATACCTAACCTAGGATGGTTCAAAGGATTGGTTATGGTTATAACGACTTAAGGTTACCTTAGTAATTAACCTAGGTCACTTAATTAATTGAATTAGACATTTAATTAATTAAATTAAAGGGGTGAAACCGAAATTCTTATGCTAACCTAGTACAATGCAAGAAACATCCTATCACTTAACCTAGGATGGTCCTAAAGGGTTGATTATGGTTCCAATGACTTAGGGATACTTTAGTACTTACCCTAGGTCCCTAAATTAATTATATTAAGTATTTAATTAATTAATATAAAGTCAAAATGTTGACCAAAACCATAGTCAATACCAATTTCCAGATTTGACTAGGTGTTATGTTATCCTATGTTTAGTCAACTTAGGAGTGCCGTTTTTGTAATTGGTTAATTAGTTTATCAAAATTAACTAATTAAACCTAAGTTGTATAATTAAAGATCAGTTCTTAAACCTAAAATTCACGTTCAAACTCATAGAAAAGGCGACGCAAAAATAGCAAGCAACGAACGAAAGAAAAACAGAAAATTTATCGATTTCTCTAGGGCGATTTCAAGGTTTTTTCAAGGTTTCATTCAAGGTGGTCTTCGTAGATTAAGTTCTACATAAGGTATGGGTTTCTATCCTGGAATTCTTACTCCAAGAATATTTTCCTTGGAACGATCCACAAGATCTTGAAAACTAGGGTTGTTCCCGTCGTTCTCGTCGAACTTCCCTTCCCTAGTATCCTTTTCGATTTCAATGTTGAATAGGTTAGAGATGTTGTTGTTATGTGGTGCTGTCTGTTCTTAACATGTATTGTTCTTGAAATATGAGTATCGAATGAACTTATGAACTTGTAATTGCGTAAAGTTAATCTTATCATAAATACTTAAGGATCGATAATATGCTATGTTAAGACCGTGATGTGTTAAGTGAATTATGTGTCTTAGGCTGAATGTTGACTTGATGTTGTTGTGATGTTATGAAGATGCTAAAGCCATAAAATGTTTAATATGATGATGTCTAATATGTTTTTAAAATGTTACACTAAAATCCATAAACTAAGAATTGGCTCAAAGACATCTATGAAATCATATCTTGAATAAATTGGCTATTTGGTTCCAATAAAGTTGCCTAACTCTATTTGGTCAAAATGAATATATGCTAATGACTAGGAACTTATGTAAATGATTGAAAGATTGGCTAAGGGTTCATACATATGGCAATTTAAATATGAACATACGTAAAAATTGGCTTATGCCAAAAAGAATGAATTTGCTAGTCTAACATCCCAAATCTTGAGCCAATACTAATCATATGCCAATTCTTGTGAAGTACGAGTATCAAATATATATTAAGCACTTCTAAAGTAATATCAATGAATTCATAACCAAGGGCATGACATTCATTGGGACAACTACCAACATGCTCCACAAGAATGAACTATGAACACATGAAACTCATTGAATGAAGTGCTCATCGTCCATAAACGGTGATATGAAGCTACTACACTAAAGTAAGTAAGTAACGTGAGTTATAACATAATTAAATGGGTCTAAATTAAGTAAGTGACCAGAATGATGTGTTAAAGAAAGTGAGACAAGTCTTACTTACACCAAAGCTAATTTGTTAAAAGAATACTCACGAATGAAGGTGTTAGAATGTGTGAGACTAGTGTCATTAACACCTATGGATGATATGTAAGGACAATTCACTTTCATCAATGTAAAGTAAGGAAGATATGTAAGGACAATTCACATTTCATCAATGTAAAGTAAGGATGACAAGTCATCAATAGAGTAAGTAAATCTCAATCTAGAAGCAAGCCTCCATAATGCTTGAGTCAACACTAAAAGATAACGAAGAAATGAACATTCACGTAATGAGGTGAGTAATTATGTTAATCTATAATGCTAATGAAAATGGTGACAACATGATAAAAGGCTAAGACGAATGGTGAGACAAGTCTCAACCAAGCCTAAGTAAAGGTCACTAAAAGTACTCACCTAAGAGAGTGTTGAATATCAAGAGACAAGTCTCAATCATACTCTATATGTAAGTGTAAGGATAATTCACACTTAATACTAATGATGAGATGAGAAATCATCTAATGAGCAATGATTCCCTCATGCTAGAAGCCAGCTTCGATGATGTATGAGTTAAATGTAAATAGGAACTTTAAACTGAGCACCGATAGGCTAGTTATGAGTGGTGATGCCTTCTTTCGGGAAGGGCGGAGGTTCACGTAATTCTCATGATATGAGACTGTCCACCAAGGTGGGTATGGGTCTCCCTAAATCTCCTAGTCTTTGAACTATGCTGCCAACATAGGGAACTAACCAGTGGTTTTCCACCTAAGCGAGCTAGGGATGTTTTGGTTTCACCTTCGACAGTGACTCCACCTCTTTTCGGTGTGGGTAAGACACTGGATTTCATGAGATCACATGATCTATGTCGGTTACAGTTGATGTTCCTCAAAGTATGAAAGATAAAGAAATGAACGATACCGAAGGTGTTTGTGCAAGACAATCAGGAGGTGAAATCAGATTCAAGTAATGACATTAGGTCATTCTTGGTCATTGCACGTCATGATCCCGATGAGAGTCTTAAACTTTATCCTAGGTATAGCTGGTGTTTACATCAGCCTACGAATGAATGAAATGAATAACGTGAAGTACGAATGAACGAATGAAGCAGACTCTGTGTTTGCTAAAGAAGACCCTCGAGTTGAGGTCCCATATGTTGGGCCCTCACTTGAGATGTCTTAATGCTACATCCACAATTCCAAGGTCTCTAGATATGAAATGTATGATATATAAAACATGAAAACGTTAACTAAATAACCCATAACTTCCCCAACATGAAAGTAATGAAATTAATGGAATGATCAATAGAGAATGGCTTATGAAATGTATTGAATATATGGTGTAATGAATGACTTGCTATAAGGATAGTCAAAGCATGTCTAATGAAATTTACATAAGTAAAGGGCATAGCTAATAATGAATCTTCATGTCATGAAAATGAACAAAGCCAAATAAAATTGGCTTATAATGACTTCCTTTATTAGAAAATATCAAAGACAATAATGATTATCCAAAATGATTAACTAATGTATTTAGCCAATAAAGATTGGCTTATAAGGAATTCATGCCCAAAGTAAGCAAGATCATAAGCTTTAATGATATTCCCCAAGAACTATGCACATTATGCAATCAACTAAAGGATGATTATAGTCAATGAGTATTGACTTATAAATATATTCATGCCTCAAATTGTAGTTAAGTCATTTCCTAAATCTCTTGAATTACTTACTTGATTCATTGTGGGTATGGGACTACAATGAATCATTGCACTTGTAAGTAAAACATAGGACTAAAGGAATTATTGAACTACATAACAAGAAGAGGAAAAAGACTTAAAATAAAACTAAGTGTGGAAAAAAGGGGCTCTCGGGTTTGGAGGATCAAAATTCAAATCTTCGCCCGAGTGGTTCTAAAATTATGTTGATGATACTAATGTCTTGTAATCATATAGAAAATGAGTTGTGTGCTTTGAATGCATTAAAATACATCATATTCATACCACAATTCACAACTAACGAATTAGGAAAGTCTAATGACTAGACTTTCCAGAAATGACATGTTGGTTAGGAAGAGCTTTCATTGATCATGCATAGCTTTATGTGTATGTGTGCATACACCCATACTTATTACAAGTGGTGTACTAACCCCCTACTATTTACTATTTTTATAGGTGCAGGTCAGAGGACAGGTTGACGACACTTGCAGCGTTTTGGACTTCAGCGTTTCTCCAAACCATTTGGTAGGTCCTCATGATTTCGAGGATGCTACAGATTTAGTCTAGCCTTAGTTTTAGACATAGATAGTGGATGTTGTCCCTAGCGTTTCTTTCGTACCTTTATTTTGAAGCTTTGTAATAAGGTCGTGTTTGGCAAACTATTTATGATATATTCATCTTCAATTTCGAATTGATTCATTATGTTAGATGGTTGTTCTCTTATGTTGAGCTTAGTGTATGATGTATCTAGTTAATAATTATATGAAGTCTATGTATACTTCATACATATAAAAAGTTTTAAATTTTCCGCAAATTTAACTAGATGAATGTGATGAATGCAAGATGAGGCTTGTCTGCGACCTCTGAGAGGTCAACGACGCCGGTTGTGATCCGGATTCCAGAATCCGGGTCGTGACAATTAAGTTCAATCAGTTCAAGATCTACAAAGTTAAAGCTTAATTAATTAATCAATACTAATTAATTAAGTTCAAGTTCTACTTAATTAGTTGATCAAAATTAAGTTTATATTAATTCCTAATTAAGTTTTCAAATTATTATATATTGATAAAGTTTAATATAGTTAATTTATATTAAGTTCAAATTAATTAAGATCAATAAGATTTTCAAGTACTACGAAATTCTAATTATATTCAAATAAAATCCAAGTTCTACTTAGAATAAAACTTAAATTCTAATAAATTAAAGTCAACAACATTTCAAGTTCATATTTCTAATTAAGTTCAATTAATGGGATAATGCACAAGTACCCCCTTAACCTATGCCCGAAATCTCAGAGACACACTTATACTATACTAAGGTCCTATTACCCCCTGAACTTATTTTATTAATAATTTTCTATCCCTTTTCGGCCTATGTGGCTCTATCTTGTGGGCCCAACGCTGGTTGACTTTTTTTTCAAATTAATGCCACTTAGGCTGAAAAGGGGTAGAAAATTACTTATAAAATAAGTTCTGGGGGTAATAGGACCTTAGTATAGTATACGTATGTCTCTCGGATTTCGGGCATAGGTTGAGGGGGTACTTGTGCATTTTCCCTTCAATGTATAGTAAATTCAAGTTATAATTAATTATAAGTTCTAATTAAGTTGTAATTCAAACCCCTAAATTTCAAATTCAAACTAGCTAGCTAGTGTCCCAAATTCAAACTATTAATTAGTCCTAAAATATCAAATATAATTCAAACTATTAGTCCCAAATTCCAAATGAAAACTAGTCTTAAAATCATAAATTGAAAGTACTCCTAGAATTCAAAAATCAAACTAGTGCTAAAATCCCAAATTCGAACTATTAGTAGTCCTAAAATCTCAATAATAATTCAAACTACTCCTAAATTCAAAATTCAAACTAGTTTTAAAATCACAAATTCAAACTAGTCCTAAAATCCCAAAATCTAACTAGTGCTAAAATCATGTATTCAAACTAGCTAGCTATTTCTGATCTCAATTCAAACTATTAGTCCTAAAATCTCAATATTAATTCAAACTAACTCAAATAACACCCAAATTCAAAGAACTCCTTAAATACCCTAATTCAAACTAATCTTACAATTTCAAAATCAAACTAATTAACTCAAGAAATACTGAAATTCAAAAAAATCCTAAGATAGCCTAATTCAAACTAACCCTAACATTAAACTTTTCAATTCACAATCAACAAAAACAAACTAACAATCAAATAATCCCTAATTTAAACTAACAATCATAAACATAAATCATTCACTTACTAACACAATCAATTCAATACACTTATTAACAAATTCAATACTCATATTGAAAGAAATTAAAAATAATATTATGAAATACTAAACTTGAATTAAAGGAGAAGGACAGTGGGTCGGGGTCGGGGACAAGGTTGGCAGTGGACAGCGGTGGCGTGGGCAGCGTCAGCGTTGGATTCACTTCATTGGCGTCGAGAGAGAGGAAGAGAGAAGGAAGAGGGATGGAAAAATGGGGGAAATCGTGTTTGCTGGTGCAAATATTTTAAAGAAAGCGACGGACAACGTCTCTATGTCCTTTGCTTTTCTTAAAAAAATGTTTGACCAATATTTTAACCAAAAAGCGACGGACATAAAAATGTTGTCCGTCGCTTATTTAAAAAATAATTAAATAATTAAAATTAATAAAAGTGATGGACGGCGTGACTTTTTTTTAATTAATAAATAATTTTTATTAATAAAAAGCAACGGATTGCGTCGCTATTTATATAAAATAATTAATTATTCATTATACATATATTTGGTGCAAAATCCACAAAAAAAAGCGATAGACTAAGCGATGTCGTCCGTCGTATTGAATTCTTTTTAAAAAAAATTGTTTTTATTAAAAAGTGACGAACAATGTGGCTAATGACGTCACTTTTTGGAACGACGCCGTCCGTCGTTTTTACTTCCATCGCTTTTAGCAGTTTTTAGTAGTGGAACTTGTCGCAAAACCCCTTCACACTTGAGTCGTTGACCATTTCCTACTACTTCAACAAACTCAGAATCGGAACAATTAGGAGCTTCAGGAAACTTTCTATCCTTGGTCCATCCACATCATTGAAATGACCAAGGAATCGAACTAGGGAAGAAGAGTTCCCACCGACCAAAGCATGATAAGAAATAGTAGAATGTTTTTGTACTTCCAAACATTAAAATTCTTCTGCCAAAAAGTCATCCGCGATGAATGGCTCTGGAAATATCAGTTCACTGTTAAGCTCATTAGTGAGGAGTAACAGTTGGGGTGGTGATTTACATTATAACCGATTGCATATATATCCACATAATAGTAGAAGAGTCCATGTCCCGCCCCAAGCCTACCCTGGGCGGGACTGACACTCGAAGACCATTGTTGGTCCCAAGAGAACCTTTGGCCTGCCTACATTTTCAGCGGAATTAAACTCAATAAAGGTAAGTTCATGTAATAAATTGGAATGTTATAAAGAACATTCAAATGGCCATTAAGTCAAACTCAAGTCTCAACATGGAATAATGACAATGAAAAGACTAAAAACTATCATCTGACTGTCTATGAAACCTCTAAAACAATTGAGATGGATGTTGGGACAAACCCCACAACATCCTAATGAACTAAAACTAGAAAGCAATGAAAATGGATCCTCCGAAAAGCAAGGAGGCTCACTTACTGTAATGAAATGCTCACTGGATCAACGGTGCATCGAATTCCGATCATAGTTACCCGCGTCTCCATCATAAGACGATGCAGGCCAACTGACATCAGTACATTGAATGTATGAGTATACGAGTTGGAATGCTAAATATGACATAGGATTGAAAATAATCTGAAGAAATTACCTGGCTCAACTGAACTCAACAATACTAAACTCATTTCAATATAATGCAGTTTAAAACAAGTGCAATATAAAGAAAAACTATTTAAAAATATGATGTCAAATATGTATGTATGTAAATATACAATATAAATCTGATATGTATGTAAAAATACAATTAAAATGTGTATATAAAATATAATTAAACTCTGTGGGAGTTTCTCTAACCGACAACCATCACGTAAGATCTATTGTGATGATACAACGTGTTGCCTCACGCTGTCATGACCGTCCTATACCTTGCCATTAGTATAGAACATAAACTACTAAGTGGATCCAGCTATTGTTATGATATGACGTTTTGCCTCACGCTGTCATGACCGTCCTATACCTTGCCATTAGTATAGAACATAAACTACTAAGTGGATCCACTAGTCTATGTTAAAAACACACAAAAGGAATCATCTAAAAAGTATTACCCTTTTGTACCCATTGTGGCTACATGGTTTATGGAGACTGTGAGTTGTCTGAACTCTCCACCATATCGCTGCTCAATACTACTCCCAAAAATATTATATTAGCTCTTATGTTTTAAAAACATACTTCGTTCTGTGATTTGAGATTACTTCTCAAAAACTTAGCTCAAAGGCTACTTTGAAAATCAAAGTTTCCCCTCTTGATTTATTAGGAAAGTATATACTCTTTTCTGAAAACTAGCTCAAGGCACTTTGAAAATCTCAGTTTTCATTCTAAAATAAATATGAAAATATTTTAAACTTCTTGTGAATACTTAGTTCCCATATACTTCTTTGAAAAAATGAACTTCAAATCTGAACTCTTTTACACTTTACTCATCTTGAACTTTAAGTCTTAAAAGACAGTTAAAAGCATTAGCAAAAGACTTCAAAAGACTCTAAGAACTTCTTAGACTTGGCTCTTGACTTTCCTTGGATTTGAAGTTATGGACTCAAGGTTGTAATTCATTATTCTAGATGATTTATAGATGTTTAAAAGTCATTTAGAGTAGTTAAAATCAATAGGAAGTGTTAATACACATTGGAAAGGCTTGAACGTACTGAATGACAAAAATTGGGTCAAAATGCCGATTCAGGTGCGTCCTAGGCGCGCCTCGCCTGGCCCCAACTTGAGAAATCCCATTCGGGCGCAATGCAGGCGCGCCGCTGTAACAACCCTAAAAATGAATAAGATAAATACTTAAGGTGTCAAGAATGCTTGCGATTAGACCAAGGTTCACACGGATTGATACGCGTAGAACCAGACCTCAGAACCCTTACTACGACTAAGCCAACTAACTTGGGGAGTTAGTTGAGCTTGGAAAGGTTGGAACCAACCAAGTAAGGCTCTCAAAAATGAAGATTTAATCGAAGGAGTCTTTACCAGAATTAGAAAGAAGAAATCTTGAGTTTTGAGGGTCCAGGGGTAAAATAGTCTTTTCCAGGCCAAGGGTAATATTGTAATTACCGTAAGGAATTAATTAATTAATAAATTAATTTAATTAAAGAATCAATCCGGGTTGGGTCGACCCGAAATGATCCATCTCGCAAAGGGGCACTCTACCCGAGTTCGAGCCCCACTAGAAGCAACGAATTGATGATTTAATCATCAATTAAAATCTGATTTTTGTAAGGGCAAAATGGTCCTTTCACGTATTAGTTGAAATAAATCAGATTTTATTAATTTAATTAAACCCTATTTTGACTAAGTCTTGAATTAGACTCCTAAACCTAAGCTAACACTCTCCTAACACGTCTATCACACCCTCACACGATCAAACAAACTCTCTCCAAGATATCTCTGCCAAGAAAATAACGTGAAGAACAGAAAGTTTAACCAAGGTTCTTCACACTTGAATAACTCACACGAATTTTAAAGCAAAAACAACATTAATCACACGTTAGGCTTAGGGAGGTTTGTCCGTAGAAGTGGTGTTGACATTTAGAGGGTTGGACGTGATTCTGGAGAAGGTTTGGGCAGCAACATCAATGTTTGAACATCGATTAAGGTATGGATTTCTTTTCTATTGGTCCTTTTTCCAAGAGACCCCTTAAGATTCAAGATATTCACTCTGAAAATTAGGGTTGTTCCCCGTTGCATGTCCCTGTCACTAGATCCAATGATTCGTAGGTTGGGTTTGTTTGCTGGTAGATCTAGGTATGTGTGATATTTTTATGTTGAATGTGAACATGTTTATGTACGTGAAATCACAAAAATGACAACCAATGTGTGATCGAAAAATGATGTGTGTGCGTGTACGTTTGGCAGTGAAATAGTCACTGTTTTGGAGATGTGTAAAGGCATGCTAATTCTTGTATTTTATGTACTAAAGTTGTACGCAATGTGATGTTAATATGGGGTGTAAAGTTACTAATTTTGAGTGAAAACGCTTGACTAATGTAACTACTAAACTACACCTAACTACACACTAAATGCTTGGTGAAATGCCCTAAGAAACTAACACGAAAAGATTGATGAAAGGAAGCTAAAAATTATGCATAAATTTCCAGCTTAGTGTACTTTAAATTTCGTTCAAAAAGGGGGTTGAAATCTGGAAATTTAATACATTTAAAATAGGTAAGGCCACCAGGATTCGAACCTGTGACCTCACCCTTTAGCTACTGGAATTCGCGAGAAAAAGAGGAAAAATGGGGCTGGGGGGGATCGAACTCGCATCACTGAAGGAGAAAGAGGAGAAAAATAAATTAAACAAATAAATGGGAGGCGTGGGAATCGAACCCACGACCTCCAGGCTTTGAATGAGAGAAGAGAAAAATTAAAAAAAAAGAAAATGGGAGGCGTGGGAATCGCACCCACGACCTCAAGGCTGGAAAGGGGAAGGCGAAATAATTAAGTTATAAAGTGAGGCTGTGGGGGCTCGATCCCACAACCTCACTGCCAAGACACTTAGACTAGCGAAATGTAAATAAAAAAAAATAGGAGGCTGTGGGGGTTCGAACCCACCACCTCACAGCCTCTAGCGAAATAAAATTTAAACAAGGAGGCTGTGGGGGTTCGAACCCACAACCTCCCAATGTTTAGCGAAAATAGAGAATAAAATGAAAGAGGCTGTGGGGGTTTGATCCCACAACCTCTTGGTTTGGGCGAAAAGGGGCAATGTGATGTTAATGAAAAATAAAAAGGGGTTGTTGGGGTTCGAACCCACAACCCTTCGGCCAAACTAAGGGAAAAACCAAGTAGAAAATTAAATATACAATGTTAATGTTGGGGTTCAATTTAGAGTCCCAATGTCATGGAGAATAAAAATAAAATCAATGAAAAATGTAAATGTTATCCAAGTGATTCCAACTTGGGTTTCTTTGCCCAAACTTCCGTATTGATACATAAGTCATACGTGAACAAAATATCCAAGAATAATGCCACCTACTTAGATTGAAATCAAGATCTTGGCATATATACAAGATACATAAGTCTTGTACTACATAATCTTAGGAAAGTATGAATCACTTAACGAATTATGAATGAAGCCTCATGGTTTGTGTGTATAGACTCATAAGTCTAGCATACGTTTTAAACAAGTGAACCTAAGATGTATATAATGAAATGATGTAACCCTAGAAGGGTTAAGTATGACTGTAAAACACACTAAATGGCATAGTGCATTGGCATACGATGAAAATGATTATTATGTAATGAAATGACGAAACCCTAGAAGGGTTAAGTAAGGGTGTGAAACACACAAATGGCCAAGTATATTGGCATATGATGAAATGAACATTCACGTAAAATGGGGTGAGTAATTATGAAGAGCAAATGTGCTAACGTTAATGAATGTGGTGACAACATGATATGAGGCTAATGTAAAAGATGAGAACAATCTCAAATGAGCCTAAGTATATGTTACCAAAAGGTACTCACCTATGAGAGTGTAAAGTTAATCAAGAGACCAGTCTCTATGAACACTCTAATGAAAGTATTGAGATTAACACACTTAATACAAATTATGAGATGAGAAATCATCTAATGAGCTATGATATCCTCATACTAGAAGCCAGCTTCCATGACGTATGAGTTGAATGTAATGGAACTTTATACTGAGCACCGATAGACTAGCTATGAGCGGTGATGCCTTCTTTATGGAAGGGCGGAGGTTCACATAACTCTCATGAGATGAGACTATCCGTCTTGCCGGGTATGGGTCTCTTTATATCTCCTGGTCTTCGAACTTATATTGCCAATATAGGGATCTGGCGGGGTTAAATTCCCATGTACGCTAGCATGTTTTTGGGTCACTTTGGCCGGTGATTCCACCTCTTTTCGGTGTGGGGGAGACACTGGATTTCATGATGCTCACATGATCTATGTCGGTTAAAGTTAAAGTTCCCAATTAATGAATGAGGCCAGCCTCAAATGAATCACATAATGAAATGAATGATACCAAAGGTGTTAGGATAGGATGATCAAGAGGTGAGTTAGACTCAGGTAATGACATTAGGTTATTCTTGATCATTGCACGGCAAACCTGATGAAAGTCTTAAACTACACCCTAGGTATAGCTGGTGTTCACACTGGCCTATGAACAAAATTAAATGAAGTACGTATGAATGAATGAAGCAGACTCTGTGTTTGCTAATGAAGACTCCCTAGTTGAGGTCCCATATGTTGAGCCCTCATTTTGGAAAGTCTTAATGTCAAGTCCATCATTCCAAGGTCTCATGGGATATGAATGAATGATATGAAAGAAGCTATGTGCTATATGTTATGTGCTATGATATGTGCTATGCGTAAGATGTTATATGTTGTGTGCAATATGATATTTATGATGATGCATGTTACTCTCATTGCATGACTTTTCTAATCCAAATTTGGAAAGCTCACTGACTTTCCTAATCTAAATTTGGAAGGTTAACTAACTTTCCTAATCTCAACTTGGCAAGTCCACTGACTTGACTTCCCATAATTATGTTGTTAGGAAAGAGCTATCTTTTCTCATGCATGTCCTTGGTGTGTGCTTGCATATACCCATACTTAGTACAAGTGTGTACTAACCCTATACAAACTCTATTATTTTAGGTGCAGCGACAAGTGGACGATAGAGCTACAGGATCATTGTTGCAGTTATCCGGACGTCCAGCATTCATCCGGAGTTGGTAGGTCCTCATGCTTTCGAGGATGCTGCCATTTATATTCTAGCTTAGTTTTAGATTTGAGCTAGTGGAGCATGTTCCACTGGTATTTCTTTCCTGTTTTATTCAGACATTGTATTGGAGCCATTTTGGCAAGTACATCTTTATTACTATATTATACTATTTCTTTCATTTGATGATCTTAATATTAGATGGTTGATGGTGAACAATTATGTAATAATGAGAATGCTTAATAAGTATGTTAAAAAATGAAAAGTTTCAAAATTTCCGCTAAAATTAACCTAGATGAAATAAGAACGACGTATGTAGGCTTGTCTGTGACCTCTGAGAGGTCAACGACGCCGGTCTCGTCTGGGGTCTAGATTCCGGTCGTGACAAAGTTTGTATCAGAGCACTAGGTTAAATTCCGAGGAGAATAAGTTCACATCAACCACATTGAGTAGTTTCTAAGTCATGGTAGTGAAGTGCACCACTATCCTGGATTAGAGACTGCATGATGCGTAGGAAAATTTCTCTTCTTCTGATCTTATCATGCTTTTCCTAATGTCTAATTTCTTGGTGTTATGAGCGTGTCTAACATCAAATTTTGTTGTTTTCAGAGAATGAATACTAGGAGGAACGTTGGTCAGAGGAGAGGAGGAGCAGTAGCTGGGGGCAATCAGGTTCCACCCCAGGCTCCAGCTGAAGGAGTGGCTATGCCAGTTAACCCAACTGGGTTGACTGATGCTGAGGTGAGGGCATATCTAGCCCAGATGGAACAGGCCATGACTGACCAGGTCAACCGGCAGAATGTCCAGAGGGAGAACCCACCGGTTCGTAGCATGGCTGACCGTCTGAGAGACTTCACGAGGATGAATCCTCCTATTTTCATAGGGTCTAAGACTTCAGAAGACCCCCAGGGGTTTGTGGATGAGATGCATAAGATTCTGGTGGCTATGGGGGCCACAGATACTGAGAAGGCTGAGCTGGCTTCCTATCAGCTCAAGGATGTTGCACAGACTTGGTGCAAGATGTGGCAGGATAGCCGAGCTTTGGGCGGAGTTACAGTCACTTGGGAGCTGTTTAAGACAGCCTTTCTGGAGAGATTCTTTCCCTGAAAAATGAGGGAGGCCAAGGTTAAGGAGTTCATCAACCTGAAGCAGGGATCTATGACAGTCAGGGACTATTCCCTGAAGTTTGTTAAGCTATCCAGGTATGCTACTTTCCTTAGTATCTAATAGCAAGGATAAGGTGAGTACTGAAGTTTGTGAAATTATCCAGGTATGCTACTTCCCTTGTGTCAAACAGCAGGGATGAGATGAGCAGGTTTCTCACAGGAATCAATGGAGATCTGGAGGAGGAGTGTCGGTCTGCGATGCTCCATGATAATATGGACCTCTCCAGGTTGATGGTGCATGTCCAGCAAGTAGAGGACAGCAGCAAAGAGAGGGGTATTCGTGATGCTAGGAGGCCTAAGCCTCAAGATCAGGCAGGTCCCAGTCATGGAGGCCACAGAAATAATTTTGGCGTCCGTGAGCAGCCTAGGTTGAAGAAGGGGCAACAGAGTTCTGGGAACTCTAACTCTCAGAGGAGTACAACACCTAGAGAAGGCAGACCTGACCCCAAGAGGGGCAATGGAGGTGAGATGCAGCGTCCTAAGAAGAACTGTGCTAAGTGTGGACGAGCTCACAGTGGAGAGTGCAGACAGGGCACTAATGCCTATTTCGGTTGCGGTAAGAGTGGGCACATGGTTAGAGACTTTCCACAGAACAGAGGTCAGGCTGGAGGTAATGCTCAGCCTAGGGCTAATCCACAGGGTGCAGCAGCAGCCGAGCCTCCTAAGAGGAACAGGTTTTATGCCCTGAAGGGCAGGGAGGAGTAGGAGAAGTCCGCTGATATGGTCACAGGTATGCTACAAGTATTCTCAACTTCTGTTTATGCTTTACTTGATCCAGGGTCTACGCTTTCCTTTGTAACTCCTTTGCTTGCTCTCACTTTTGTGATATTTCCTGAAGTTCTGCATGATCCTATAGTTGTTAGTACACCTTTAGGAGAGAATGTAAGAACTGATAGAGTATACAAGGATTGCCCAATAGTTGTAAGTGGTAAGACTATGTGTGCAGACTTGGCTGAGTTACCCATGCATGATTTTGATGTTATTCTTGGCATGGACTGGCTTCACAGTTGTTATGCTTGCTTAGACTGTCGTAGTAGAGTGGTGAGATTTTGTTTCCCTGATGAAGAGGAGCTAGTCTGGGAGGGGTACAACTCGAGTCGTCCTAACCTCTTGATTTCGAACCTTAAGGCCAATAAAATGATGTCCAAGGGGTTGTTGTGTCATCTTGTGAGTGTTAATGATTTAGATCATGACATTCCTTCCATAGACTCAGTGCCTGTAGTGAATGAGTTCCTAGATGTATTTCCTGATGATTTGCCTGGAGTCCCTCCCCCTCAAGAGATTGATTCTGGTATCGACTTAGAAACCGATACTAAACCAATTTCAGTTCCTCCTTATAGAATGGCTCCAGCTGAACTCAAAGAGTTGAAGCTGCAGTTAAAAGATCTCACTGACAAGGGTTTCATTCAGCCGAGCATATCCCCTTGGGGCGCTCCAGTGTTGTTTGTGAAAAAGAAAGATGGAACCCTTAGAATTTGTATCGATTATCGGCATCTCAACAAAGACACTATAAAGAATAAGTATCCACTCCCCACAATAGATGATTTGTTCGATCAGCTCCAAGGGTCTAGTTTCTTCTCTAAGATTGATCTTCGTTCAGGGTATCACCAGCTTAGGCTTAGGGATGGAGATATCCCAAAGACAGCCTTTCGTACCCGTAATGGTCACTATGAGTTCTTAGTCACGTCATTTGGTCTTACGAATGCACCTGCTGCATTTATGGACCTCATGAACCGAGTCTTCCGTGAATACCTTGACTCTTTTGTCATAGTATTCATTGATGACATCCTCATCTACTCTAGGACCAAGGAAGAGCATGAACAGCATTTGAGACTAACCTTGCAGGTACTTAGACAACATCAGTTGTATGCCAAATTCAGCAAGTGTGAATTTTGGCTTGGAGGGCTTTTCTTCCATTGCTGCCCCATTGACAGCTTTGACGAAGAAGAAAGCCAAGTTTGAGTGGACGGAGATTTGTGAGAGGAGTTTCCAGGAGCTCAAGGACAAACTCACTTCAGCCCCGGTGCTTACTTTGCCTAAGTGTGGTGATAATTACACTGTTTACTGTGATGTATCTAGGGTTGGTTTGGGTTGTGTTCTTATGCAGGTTGGTAAGATGATAGCCTATGCGTCCAGACAGCTCAAGGTTCATGAGAAGAATTATCCCACTCATGACCTGGAGTTAGCAGCTGTGGTGTTTGCACTGAAGCTGTGGAGGCACTACTTGTATGGAGTGCATGTGGATGTATTCACAGACCACAAGAGTCTCCAGTACGTGTTCACACAGAGGGAGTTGAATCTACATCAGCGGAGATGGTTGGAGTTATTGAAGGACTATGACATGAATGTTCACTACCATCCAGGTAAGGCTAATGTTGTAGCTGATGCTTTGAGCAGGATGAGCATGGGAAGTATAGCCCATGTAGAGGATGAGAAGAAGGAGTTGGTGAAAGATGTACACAGGCTGGCCAGACTGGGTGTGAGATTGGTTGACTCTACTAGTGGGGGTGTTTCAGTTCATCCTAGTTCTGAATCATCCTTGATAGTTGAAGTCAAGCTAGGTCAGCATCTAGATCCTGTGTTGATGGAGCTGAAGGACTCAGTGTTAATGAAGATGAATGAGTCTTTCGCTTTGGGAGGTGATGTCATACTTAGGTACCAGGACAGGCTGTGTGTACCAGATGTGGATGATTTGCGGACCAGGATTGTTGCAGAGGCCCATGGTTCCAGATATTCCATACATCCAGGTTCCACCAAGATGTATCATGATCTTAAGCAGATTTATTGGTGGGATGGCATGAAGAAGGACATTGCAGAATATGTGGCCAAGTGTCCTAATTGTCAGCAGGTTAAGGCAGAGCATCTTAAGCCTGGCGGTCTGACTCAGATTATTGAGGTTTCGACTTGGAAGTGGGAGGTCATTAATATGGACTTCGTGGTTGGTCTTCCGAGGACTAGGAGGCAGCATGACTCTATATGGGCTATTGTGGACAGATTGACTAAGTCTGCCCACTTTATCCCTGTGAAGTCTACTTACAGAGTCGAGGATTATGCGAGACTCTACATTGATGAGATTGTGACATGGCATGGGATTCCTTTGTCTATCATTTCAGATATAGGAGCTCAATTTACTTCACATTTCTGGAGATCTTTCTAGAAGAGCTTGGGCACGTAGGTAAAGCTTAGCACTGCCTTTCATCCTCAGACAGATGGGCAGGCAGAGCGCACCATTCAGACATTGGAGGATATGTTGAGGGCGTGTGTGATTGACTTCAGAGGTAGATGGGATAACCATCTGCCTTTGATAGAGTTCTCGTATAATAATAACTATCACTCCAGCATTGGGATGGCACCGTTTGAGGCACTGTATGGTAGGAAGTGTAGATCTCCAGTTGGGTGGTTCGAGGTTGGAGAGTCATCCATTTTGGGTCAAGAGATCATTCATGAGGCCTTAGAGAAGGTCAGAGTGATTAGGGACAGGTTGGTTACTGCTTACAGTCGGCAGAAGTCATATGCAGACAACAGAAAACGGCCCTTAGAATTTGATGTTGGTGACCAGGTCTATCTGAAGATATCACCTATGAAGGGGGTGATGAGGTTTGGCAGGAAGGGGAAGTTGAGTCCGAGGTATGTTGGGCCATACGAGATCCTACAGCGTGTGGGTGAGGTGGCCTATGAGTTAGCATTGCCGGCGGAGCTAGCTTCTGTCCATCCAGTCTTTCATGTCTCTATGTTGAAGAAGTGCCTACGTGATCCAGCATAGATTCTACCTGTTGAAGATTTAGGGGTTAGTGAAGACTTGTCTTATGAGGAGGTACCTGTTGAGATCTTAGACAGACAAGTCAAGCGGCTGAGGAACAAGGAGATTGCCACAGTGAAGGTATTGTGGAGAAATCATCTTGTTGAGGGTGCTACATGGGAGGCTGAGGCCGACGTGAGATCCCGCTACCCTCATCTTTTCAGCTCTTGAGGTTATACTTCCTACTCTTAAGTCTATGTTTCCTTATCTCTCCGTATTTTGTTGCTATTGCTGGACTGCGCATAGTAATTTTGTTATGATCTGAATGGCAGTACGATATGTAGTGGTAGTGTCATTCGGGGACGAATGTTCCTAAAGGGGGATGATGTAACAACCCTAAAAATGAATAAGATAAATACTTAAGGTGTCAAGAATGCTTGCGATTAGACCAAGGTTCACACGGATTGATACGCGTTGAACTAGACCTCAGAACCCTTACTACGACCAAGCCAACTAACTTGGGGAATTAGTTGATCTTGGAAAGGTTGGAACCAACCAAGTAAGGATCTCTAAAATAAAGATTTAATTGAAGGAGTCTTTACCGGAATTAGAAAAACTTGAGTTTTGAGGGTCCAGGGGTAAAATGGTCTTTTCCAGACCAAGGGTAATATTGTAATTACCCTAAGGAATTAATTAACTTAATTAAAAAATCAATCCGGGTTGGTTCGACCCGAAATGATCCATCTCGCAAAGGGGCACTCTACCCGAGTTCGAGCCCCACTAGAAGCAACGAATTGATGATTTAATTATCAATTAAAATCTGATTTTTGTAAGGGAAAAATGGTCCTTTCACGTATTAATTGAAATAAATCAGATTTTATTAATTTAATTAAACCCTATTTTGACTATGTCTTGAATTAGACTTCTAAACCTAAGCTAACACTCTCCTAACACGTCTATCACACCCTCACATGATCAAACAAAATCTCTCCAAGATATCTCTGCCAAAAAAATAACGTGAAGAACAGAAAGTTTAACCAAGGTTCTTTACACTTGAACAACTCACACGAATTTTAAAGAAAAAACAACGTTAATCACACGTTAGGCTTAGGGAGGTTTGTCCGTCGATGTGGTGTTGACATTTAGAGGGTTGGACGTGATTCTGGAGAAGGTTTGGGCAGCAACATCAACGTTTGAACATCGATTAAGGTATGGGTTTCTTTGCTCTTGGTCCCTTTCCCAAGAGACCCCTTAAGATTCAAGATATTCACTTCGAAAACTAGGGTTGTTCCCCGTTGCATGTCCCTGTCACTAGCTCCCAATGATTCGTAGGTTGGGTTTGTTTGCTGGTAAATTTAGGTATGTGTGATGTTTTCATGTTGAATGTGAATATGTTTATGTACGTGAAATCACGAAAATGACAACCAATGTGTGACCGAAAAATGATGTGTGTGCGTGTACGTTTGGCAGTGAAGTAGTCACTGTTTTGGAGATGTGTAAAGGCATGCTAATTCTTGTATTTTATGTACTAAAGTTGTACACAATGTGATGTTCATATGGGGTGTAAAGTTACTAATTTTGAGTGAAAACGCTTGACTAATGTAACTACTAAACAACACCTAACAACACACTAAATGCTTGGTGAAATGCCCTAAGAAACTAACACGAAACGATTGATGAAAGGAAGCTAAAAATTATGAATAAATTTCCAGCTTAGTGTACTTTAAATTTCGTTCAAAAAGGGGGTTGAAATCTGGAAATTTAATACATTTAAAAGAGGTGAGGCCACCAGGATTCGAACCTGTGACCTCACCGTTTGGCTACTGGAATTCGCGAGAAAAAGAGGAAAAATAGGGCTGGGGGGAATCGAACTCGCGTCACTCAAGGAGAAAGAGGAGAAAAATAAATTAAACAAATAAATGGGAGGCGTGGGGATCGAACCCAAGACCTCCAGGCTGCGAATGAGAGAAGAGAAAAATTAAAGAAAAAGAAAATGGGAGGCGTGGGAATCGAACCTACGACCTCAAGGCTGGAAAGGGGAAGGCGAAATAATTAAGAAATAAAGTGACGCTGTGGGGTCTCGATCCCACAACCTCACTGCCAAGACACTTAGCCTAGCGAAATGTAAATAAAAAAAAATAGGAGGCTGTGGGGGTTCAAACCCACCACCTCACAGCCTCTAGCGAAATAAAATTTAAACAAGGAGGTTGTGGGGGTTCGAACCCACAACCTCCCAATGTCCAGCAAAAATAGAGAATAAAATGAAAGAGGCTGTGGGGGTTTGATCCCACAACCTCTTGGTTTGGGCGAAAAGGAGCAATGTGATGTTAATGAAAAATAAAAAGGGGTTGTTGGGGTTCGAACCCACAACCCTTCAGCCAAACTAAGGGAAAAACCAAGTAGAAAATTAAATATACAATGTTAATGTTGGGGTTCAATTTAGAGTCCCAATGTCATGGAGAATAAAAATAAAATCAATGAAAAATGTAAATGTTATCCAAGTGATTCCAACTTGGGTTTCTTTGCCCAAACTTCCGTATTGATACATAAGTCATACGTGAACAAAATATCCAAGAATAATGCCACCTACTTAGATTGAAATAAAGATCTTGGCATATATACAAGATACATAAGTCTTGTACTACATAATCTTAGGAAAGTATGAATCACTTAACGAATTATGAATGAAGCCTCATGGTTTGTGTGTATAGACTCATAAGTCTAGCATACGTTTTAAACAAGTGAACCTAAGATGTATATAATGAAATGATGTAACCCTAGAAGGGTTAAGTATGACTGTAAAACACACTAAATGGCATAGTGCATTGGCATACGATGAAAATGATTATTATGTAATGAAATGACGAAACCCTAGAAGGGTTAAGTAAGGGTGTGAAACACACAAATGGCCAAGTATATTGGCATATGATGAAATGAACATTCACGTAAAATGGGGTGAGTAATTATGAAGAGCAAATGTGCTAACGTTAATGAATGTGGTGACAACATGATATGAGGCTAATGTAAAAGATGAGAACAATCTCAAATGAGCCTAAGTATATGTTACCAAAACGTACTCACCTATGAGAGTGTAAAGTTAATGAAGAGACCAGTCTCTATGAACACTCTAATGAAAGTATTGAGATTAACACACTTAATACAAATTATGAGATGAGAAATCATCTAATGAGCTATGATATCCTCATACTAGAAGCCAGCTTCCATGACGTATGAGTTGAATGTAATGGAACTTTATACTGAGCACCGATAGACTAGCTATGAGCGGTGATGCCTTCTTTATGGAAGGGCGGAGGTTCACATAACTCTCATGAGATGAGACTATCCGTCTTGCCGGGTATGGGTCTCTTTATATCTCCTGGTCTTCGAACTTATATTGCCAATATAGGGATCTGGCGGGGTTAAATTCCCATGTACGCTAGCATGTTTTTGGGTCACTTTGGCCGGTGATTCCACCTCTTTTTGGTGTGGGGGAGACACTGGATTTCATGATGCTCACATGATCTATGTCGGTTAAAGTTAAAGTTCCCAATTAATGAATGAGGCCAGCCTCAAATGAATCACATAATGAAATGAATGATACCAAAGGTGTTAGGAAAGAGCTATCTTTTCTCAATTTGGCAAGTCCACTGACTTGACTTCCCATAATTATGTTGTTAGGAAAGAGCTATCTTTTCTCATGCATGTCCTTGGTGTGTGCTTTCATATACCCATACTTAGTACAAGTGTGTACTAACCCTATACAAACTCTATTATTTTAGGTGCAGGCACAGGTGGATGATAGAGCTACAGGATCATTGTTGCAGTTATCCGGACGTCCAGCATTCATCCGGAGTTGGTAGATCCTCATGCTTTCGAGGATGCTGCCATTTATATTCTAGCTTAGTTTTAGAGTTGAGCTAGTGGAACATGTTCCACTAGTATTTCTTTCCTGTTTTATTCAAACATTGTATTGGTGCCATTTTGGCAAGTACATCTTTATTACTATATTATACTATTTCTTTCATTTGATGATCTTAATATTAGATGGTTGATGGTGAACAATTATGTAATGATGAGAATGCTTAATAAGTAAGTTAAGAAACAAAAAGTTTCAAATTTTCCGCTAAAATTAACCTAGATGAAATAAGAACGACGTATGTAGGCTTGTCTGCGACCTCTGAGAGGTCAACGACGCCGGTCTCATCGGGGGTCTAGATTCCGGTCGTGACAGCCGCCTCATGCCCTCTAGCGCAGATTAGGCGTGCCGCGCCTGACCATCCCTAGGTATGCCTGACAAATTTTTCAACTCATTTTCTCATCCTAAATCATTTTAAATAGATTTATTTTCTCAATATTCTCTTAGATTTCAGATGCCCAAAGCATGTACATTAGAATCTAACTCAAAAAAACTCTTAACATCTCTAAAACTCCTCAAGAAAACCTATCAATCATAGGTAAGTTCAAGAATGAAAAACAATTCAAGAACATCAATATCTAACTCTTTTAGGACGAAAATCGCTGAATTAAACATGATTGGCGAGTGGGTGAATGGACCCAATCACATACCTTTGTAGGGATCACCCCGGCAAAATCCACTAGCTAATCTCGATGAATCTTGTCATTTCTTCTTCTTTCTCCTCTTTTCTCCTTTCTCCAAGACCTAGCGTCAAATTAACTTCTCTAAACGGACTAAAATCTTATTTGACCCATATTAGACTCCTAAAAACGGATTGGATTAATTAGGTATGGAAAAATACAAAATTACCCCTCTAAAAACCAGATTTAGACTTTTCTTAATTTAACAACCCAACTTCCAAAGGGCATAACTTACTCATACGTACTGAGAATCGCGCAAACTCAGCGGCGTTGGAAAGATCATTCTAAGAGCTTTCCAACCATATATGGAAGTGATCCTAAATACTCTTTAGCTAGAGGTTGCGAACATTTGAAATTGACCAAAACTCATTTTTGCTGACTTAAGTAAATTTCCAGATTTTAAATTATTTCCAAAAATGACTATTTCCAATTCTTAGTTTTTTCCTAGCTATTTTGAATTGCGAGATGTTACAATATATATCCCTTGGTAATATTCATCCCCGATTAAGATTACTCTTACTAGGCTAAGAGTGGTAATATCAAGTTTATACACCCAAGAAGCAATTTCCAACAAACAACATGTTCAATCATAATTTAAAGAGTACTAAGAGGAGAATTAGTACCTTGGTCCGTAATTAGTACCTTCATTTCCTCCTCAGCTTCCCAAGTAGTTTCCTCAACCATTTGGTTCCTCCAAAGGACTTTGACTAATGCTACCTCTTTTGTTCTCAATTTGCGAACTTGGCGATATAGAATTTGAACAGTAACATCCTCATAACATAAGCTATCCTTGATCTCAATATTTTCAGTTGGTATGATCAATGAAGGATCGTCCATGAATTTCATCAACATGGAGTTGTGAAATATCGGATGAACCGCTGCTCACTCTTGTGGTAGTTCCAACTCATAAGTTGCATTACCAACTCTCTTGGATATTCGATAAGGTCCAATATATCGGGGACTAAGTTTTCCCTTACCAAACCTCATAACACCCTTCATGGATGAAACTTTCAAGTAAACCCAATGATCTTCTTCGAACTCTAAATCCCTTCTCCTAACGTTAGTGTTGGATTTTTGACGACTCTGCATTGTTTTCAACCTCTCCTCAATCACTTTCACCTTCTAGATAGCTTGATGGACTAAATCTGGTCCTATCAACCTTGCTTCACAGCTTTCTAACCATCCAATAGGAGATCTGCATCTTCTCCCATTAAGAGTTTCATATGGAGCCATTTGGATGTTAGAGTGGTAACTGTTGTTGTAAGCAAATTTGATGAGAGTTAGGCGATCATCCTAGTTACCTTTGATATCAGTCAAGGACACCCTCAACATATCCTCCAAGGCTGAGCTCTGCTTGCCCATCTGCTGAGGATGAAAGGCAGTACTTAAGTTCACATATAAACCCAAGCCTTTCTGAAAAATTTCCAAAATTGTATAGTTAATTGTGCACCTCTTCTAAATTAATGGAGACCGGGACTCCATGAAGTCTTACCACATCCTGAATATATAACTTGGCATAATCTTCTTCTGAATAGGTAGCCTTTACTGGCAGAAAATGGGTTGATTTTGTCATTCTATCGATAATCATCCATTTGTGAGACCTTGGCAAACTTGTGATGAAATACAGATTAATCATTTCCCACTTCTATTACGGAAGTTTTATATTCTGAGCCAAACCACCGGGCTTTTGGTGCTCTACTTTAACTTGTTAGGAATTTGGGCACTTGACAACAAATTCTGCAATGCCCTTCTTCATACCATTCCACCAATATACTTCTCTCAAATTAGGATACATTTTGGTGGAACCTGAATGAATGGTATATTTGGAGCTATAAGTTTCTTCCATGATCCTCTCTTGGAGTCCATCCACCATTGGTACACACAATCTACCTTGATACCACAACACACCATCTCCCCCTTGTTTAAAAGTCATTACTTTTTACTTTTGACTAGTTGCCTTCAATTCAAGAAAGATGGGATCTTGGTCTTTCTTGTCTTTTACTTCTGACACTAATGAAGACTTGACCCCATTCATCACCACTACTACTCCTTCTGTGGAATACATTAGTCGGACTCCCAATTGTGCAAATCTATGCACATCTTTTGCTAAATCTCTTTTTTCTTCCTCAAAATGGGTGGTACTACCTATAGATAACCTGCTTAAGGCATCAACAACATTAGACTTACCTGGGTGGTAAAGAATACTCATGTCATAATCCTTGAGCAATTCCAACCGCCTCTTTTGTCTAAGATTAAGCTCTTTCTGAGTGAACACATATTATAGGCTTTTGTGATCAGTGAATACATCAACATGAATACCATACAAATAATGACGCCATATCTTCAAAGCGAAAACTATATCAGCCAACTCTAAGTCATGGGTTAGATAATTCTTCTCATGAACTTTCAACTGTTTGGAGGCATAAGCTATAACTTTGCCATTCTACATTAATACACAACCCAAGCCAACTATAGATGTGTCACAATACACCACAAAACCTTGAGTACCTTCCGTTAAGGTCAAAATTGGGGCAATAGTCAACCTTTTCTCAATTCTTGAAAGCTTTTTTCACAAGTTTCAGACCATTGAAACTTTGCTGTCTTCTGAGTCAACTTGGTCAAAGGAGAGGAAATGGACAAGAATCCCTCTACAAACCTTCTATAATATCCGCCAAATCTAAGAAACTCCTTATATCAGTTGGATATATGGGTCTAGGCTAATTCTGCACTACCTCAATTTTCTAAGTATCAACTTTAATTCCCTCTCCAAACACTATGTAGCCTAAGAACACCACCGACTCAAGCCAAATCTCACAATTAGAGAACTTGGTATACAACTCTCTATCTTTCAAGGTCTGGAGAACTATTTTGAGTTGACTAGCATGATCTTATTCATTCCTTGAATAGATTAGTATGTCATCAATGAAGACGATAACAAACATATCTAAATAAGTTTTGAAGACTCTATTTATAAGTTCCATGAACGCTGCTAGTGCATTTTTCAAACCAAATGACATGACCAAAAACTCATAATAACCATATCGGGTTCTGAAAGTTGTCTTTGGAATGTCATACTCCCTCACTCTTAACTGATGGTAGCCAGATCTGAGGTCTATTTTAAAAAAATAGGTGGCACCCTGAAGTTGATCAAATAAATCATCAACCCTTGTAAAAGGATACTTGTTCTTGATGGTAACCTTGTTCAACTGACGGTAATCTTTACACATCCTAAAGAAGCCATCTTTTTCCTCACAAATAAGACCGAAACTCCCCAAGGTGAGACACTTGGTCGAATAAAACCCTTCTCTGGGAGGTTTTTCAACTACTGCTTAAGCATTTTCAACTCTACTGGTGCCATTATGTATGGCAGAATAGATATAGGATGAGTATCTAGGAGAACATCTATACCAAAATCTATCCTCTCTCAGGAGGGACTCCGGAAGATCATCTGGAAATACTTTTGGAAACTTTTCTACTACTGGAACTGACTGAATAGGAGGTATATAAACTCTAGAGTCATTAACTCGGACTAAGCGATATACACACCCCTTAGAAACTAACTTTCTTACCTTAAGTACAAAATGAAATGACTCTTAGGCAATGCTGAACTGCTTTTCCAGTCTAAGACTGGCTGATTTGGAAACTGAAACTTGACAAATTGAGTCCTACAATCAACTGAGGGATATTAGGCGTGAAGCCCATCCATACAAAGAATGACATCGAAATCTACCATGTTTAACTCGATTAAATCAGCCATGGTACTTTTGTGATTGACTAAAATGAGACAATCACGTTAGACTTTCTCTGCTAGAATAGACTCACCAACATGTGTAGAAACAGTGAATAGTTCACTAAGTTGCTCAGGAATGACATCAAAGTTCATAGCAACATAAAGAGTTACAAAAGATAAACTCGCTCCTAGATCTAGAAAAGCATAAACAGTCAAATAAAAGACTTGGAGCATACCAGTGACAACATCTGGCGAATCCTCTTGCTCTTGGAGACTATTGATAGCATACATGCGGTTTGTGACTCTAGTAATTTTTCTGTTCTTGTAGTTGTTTAGGCAGAGCGCAATCGTGAAAAACAAATGGAGAAACGTGAGAGAGATGAGCGTGAGAGAGAGTTAAAAGAGGTGAAGTAGTTTAGACTTAGTCAACTAGGAGACATAGTCATAAAATCATATTATTTAATAAATAAATAATAATTAATAATAAAATCTGATTTTCCTTTTTAAAGCAGCCATTAATTATTAATTTATTAAATTATTTCACCAATAAAAAAAATCACATTAAATCATTGCTCCCACCTAGGTTCGAACCCGAGTGGAGCAAGACTTAACTTCAAGAGCTCCATTTCGGCTCCCTCTCCCCAATTTGCCCCTCCACCTTATTAAATAAACAATTAATTATATATTTAGGGTAATTACGATACTACCCTTAGCCAGGAAAAAGACCATTTTACCCCTAGACCCTTCAAACCTAAGATTTCCTCTTTTTAAGTCCGGTAAAGACTCCTTCGAGTAAATCTTCGTATTCGAGAGCCCTACATGGTTGGACCCAACCTTTACAAGCTCAAGTAACTCCCCAAGTTAGTTGGCTTGGCTGTAGAAAGGGTTCCGAGGTCTGGTTCTATGCGCGTCAATCCGTGTGAACCCTGGTCTAACCGTAGGCATTCTTGACACATTAAGCATTTCTTATCTTATTCATTTTTAGGGTTCTTACAATTGCTATTATCGTAAGTCCATATTCATATGTATTCTACCAATGATTATGACCACTAACAAGCAATATAATCAACAAAAGAGCAATCTCACAAGAGTTATGAACATCAAAACAACAATCTAAAAGATTAAAGAATCTAAGTGAAGCGATCTCTATAATTATGGGTGGCACCCCGGGGAAAATGTCTAGCATGGGTAGATGCCAATTGGTATAGAAGGGTGGCATCTTAGGGGCGAAATCCTAGCATGGACCGATCCCAATTGGTATAAGTGTGTGGCAGCTCAGAGGTGAAAGCCTAGCATGGGCCAATCCCAAGTTATGGAATTATAAGGAAAACAACCCAGGGGTTAAAATGCATAGCATCAACCCTCTTCTTCCAGTGATCAGCTGGTCATTTGTATCATATGTCTTATAAAATTTATGACACACATAAAAGTAAACAAAAGAATGTAACATACACGATTCCACAAGTATAAGTAACAGTTGTCTCTAATCCTTATCTATTTATATTTGGTTTCACTTGAGCTCTCATTTTACATATGGTTGTGTTATGCCTTACATAGTTAATACATTCTTTCGTACTGACATTCCTTATTGGGGACGCTGTATTTCATGTTGCAGGTACATGTACTCAACTAGTATATCTCCCCAATAGAAGCACATGATACTCAACAGTTGTTGGTAAGATCCATGTTGGTTCGGGGCTTTGCCGAGTCTTTATTATGCGTATTTCATAGTGGTACAATCATGGATCCCAGTAGAGGCTTTGTAGATATTGTAAAAATATCATCTATATTAGTAGTTTCACTTGTCACATGTATCGGTTCACCTAGTCAACATTGTTTGATATGAAGTTTCTCATTAGTAAATATACCAACATAGTAGTAGTTTACCTTCTCATCATAGGTGAATCGTAAAGCATGTGTTAATATAGTATTTGTCTGCCTCACTTAGGGTTGGGGTATGACAAAAGTTGTATCAGAGTAGTTCATCCTAGGGAGTCTACGAAGCCGTGTATAGTAGAGCCTTACTTATGAATGTGTTCCGCGCCACATTTATAATTAGGGGTCTGCTTGGACATTTAGGAAATGTTTCCTTCTTTCATAATCTAGATCATGCGATAGTGAAGTTAAGAAGTCAATTTCCACTTGCACATGATAATGCTATTGATATTATGCTTACGATCATTAAGGTTAATAGTAGCTAAAATATCCACATGCAACCTACAAAAAAGGATCTGAAGTTATCAAAATTTTGACTACATTGAGCTCTTTTTATTCGACCGTCCCATTCTACAAGGTATGTAAAGGTTTTTATGTTATATGGATTTTAAGTTGCATTTTTACCATTTCTATCATGTTGGTTCAATTGAGAAAGATATAGTATGGTTATCAATATATGCTTAAAAATGATGGGCTACCTAGTTACATGTATGAGTTGTAGCATTTCTAAGCACATCTTATCAAGAAGATGTATCCCACTCTTGAATTCTATATTTCCTCCATATTTATAGGATCTATTCCTATAGATGACACTTGCTCTTAGTCTATGATATACATAGAATTTTCAGCATTACACATGTTCTCGAAATTGATGTTGTTGAGCTAGTTTTTTTTAGTTGGAAGAAGGCAGTGGCACAATTTGATAGGTGGATGTATCAGTGCAATAGTGTTAGAGATACCCCTAATTAGATTACAAGGCCCAAATCCTGACCATATATTATCCCGAATATGTTAATATTTTGCTTTTATATGGTATGTGCCAACAACCTCGAATAAGTACTAATAATATTTGTCTTCTTTTCATGGTTATAAAACATAGGGATAAGTGTTCCAATTTTTGCAAATGATATATGAATGGTAGTTCATATTATGATCTATGTTTTGGTTATGGAGGATTAGTATGTGACTAAAGGTAAGGTGAACAAAAGGAAAAAAATTGATAGGTTAGTTCTAAGTTGTGATTAGTTAGGTTGTACATAGTGGGATCTAGTACATGAATCTACTAGCTTTGATTAAAAGGTACTTGTTAGATAGGAAGCATGTGGGAATGAAGCTTGAGTTACACGGCCGAATATGTACGTAGAGCTTCTCATTGGAGATGGGATATGTCAAATTACCACAACATAGGAATAGGGGGATATGAGGATGCTATAGAGGAGTGAGATAGGTTATTATGAAAGAGAGGTTGCTAATTATACGAGGTAATAAAAAGGTATCAACTCTTCAATCCTACGAGTTATAATGGCGCACCCCGAAACAACTTTGTGAACCTCTGTTTGACAGAGAATTTATTTTAGTATTGATTCAAGTTTTGATATTTGGTCCTGATAACAACCAAAAAAAAAAAAAAACAAGTTTTGATATTTGTGAACCTCTGTTTGACAGAGAACCTCTGTTGCATGTGAAAAGAGTCAGAGCACCCTCACTTGTTTAAAAATAATAATGTATTAGTATTGCTGACCTATCTAGTTAAACCCAAAGGGTCTAATTCTAAGATTGTATGAATCATGATATAACTTTATAGGTACCTAAAATTTATATGTTATTAGAGTTCATATTTTATGGTATGTTCAAGCTTCACTATTTTCTATTATGGCCTTCAAAAGACACTAGACATTGAGTGTGGTATGGCACAAGCTAGTAATGAAGACAAAGTTGACCTCGTCCTCCTACTCCAAAGGATGAACTATTTGAGGATTTTCTTTTCTATCTTAATTGTAGTATATATATTGACCTAGATGGAAGCCGAGTCCTAATAATAGAACACCTAAAAGGATTCTTAGGAGATTGAAGAGAGTAGATGAGGAAATCAATTGTATGTTCTTTGAGGTGAGTGAGGAATATGAGCAGAAGTATCCCACCCATGACTTAACTCTTAAGACAGTGTGTTTGCGCTTATTATGGTAGAGTAATTCTATACAATATCTCGTAGTTTCCAAAGATGGTTTGTTATATAATTATACATGTTGCATGTTCTATAATTTATCTATCTGTATGTCATTTTACCTTAGTGGATTACCTTCTCACAGGTTACCTAATGTCATAGAATACTTCCTTGTAAGTGTTGTCCACTTTGGAGTACCCTTGTTTATAACTATATGTTTTCGTATGACCTTTTCCCTACATGTTATTTATTGCACTGGCTACTTTCCTCATGTCACTTGTTCATATTGTGTGGGCACTTCTATATATTTTACATGTCTCATAGCCTACTTGCTTAAGCATTTACAGGCCTTATAGCTTTTCTTCCTGGCGTCATGTGCTCACTTGCTCATATTTCATATCTGTACTCATTTGACATGTTAGTCCACCTATCAATGCGATATAACACACTTGCTCAATGTTATTTGTGTTATATAGTTCATTTTGTTTTATGTTGACACATGTCTTATAGTCTACTTGCTTACACATTATATTTCGTAGCTTTAGTACTCATGCATCATGTGCTCATCTAGTCCATATCTTACATGCGTTATAGCTCATTCTCTCACATGCTACCCTAGTTCATATGCACGCATACACCACATATTTCTATAGCTTAATGCCCATATATTATGTGCTCCCTTTTTGTGCTAGTCTGCCTATGTGTCATACTCAATGTGACTTATTTCTTCGTATTCTATTCCCCTATGTGCTTATTGACTTGAGTTTTGAAAATTTTGGAAAAATATTTCCTTGTATCATGATGTAGTGATGACTTTGACCAGAAAAGGTTGGGCATATATATTTACTTTATCACAATTATCGATAAATAACTTAGCATAATGCCGTATTCAAATGTACAACATAAAACTTTAGTTTATATTAACGCTATGCGTTCTTATAAGACTCGCCTCTGAAAAGCGTCAGAAGATAAAAGAGAAGGGAAAGTAGTGCCCGAATCGTTTAGGCCTATGATTTTATGTATCCGTTCCATATACAAATATTTTGGGAGATACTATAGTTATTCTTGATTGTTAAGGCCTGGAAGCTAAGATCAAAATGTGTAACCTCCATTGAAGTATTGTGTAAATATAATATAACATAAGATACTTGGAGTATAAGACAGTAGAGATCATAAATACCCCTCCTCATCCTAAACATCAACATAAGGATCTGAGATCATATGGTCCCCTTATATGATCATAAATCCTACTAACATTTGTTCATTTGATATGTCATTGGCGTGTGTTTTGTTAGGTATATTAAAGTCCTTATTTGTATGAGTTCTAATTGTGTATATTCAGTGGATTACATGGTCAAGAGAGGGGTTTAATATTTCATATTATTATTTTATGAACCAATTCTATTGAGACTTCATGCTAGACTCGTCTATACGTGTTGTAGGTTAGTCTATGGATTTTGGATAGTCCTATTTATAATGGGAACTCTCACAGATCTCAAAATGAACTACCAAGGTTTACTAAACTATCAGCTTCACCCATCATTCAAGGGTGAATGATCATGGGGAGGGGGGAGGATGTAACACCCCGTATTCTGCGTGTACTAGTTCTATTTATATTACACTTATAAATTGCCTTGTGGTATAGTTATGAACTTGGTTTCCTATGACACAAGTGACAATAGAATAGGTTCAAAGTGAACTACCCATAGATTTTGATGCGACACGATTAAGTTGACGTCGATGGAAATATTTGAACTTGAGATCATAAGGTGGTATATGAGTCTAGAGTTGAAATTTACATAGTGTATATAAGTTTTAAGTTTAGTTGAAAGTATTATGGTCTAGAAATGGAATAAAATATTGAGGTGCTTGCTTGACTTCACTAAGCTAGTAGGTGACAAGTAGGTGCATCACCTACTTTGACTTATTGACCAGCCAAAGGACAAAGTAGGTACATTACCTACTAAGACTCTTTTGACCATGTTATTGGGCCAAGTACACCACCTATATCTTGCCCAAGATGAATAGAAATAAGGGATAATTGGACAACCAAGACCCTATCTTTCCAAACCCACAAGAAATAATTTGAATGGAAATGTAGGTGCATCACCTACTTAAATGTATGGCCTAAATTAAAGACACATGTTGGCTGCAAATGAAATACAAAGAAGGTGGCAAAAAAGAACCTATTAAGGTAAAAAATCTAATACAAACATCTCATTCTCCTCTTATCCAAATTTTAAGCTCTCAAGTTCATATATTTCTCTATCTCAAGAAACAACCACCCAACTTTCCCACTAGGGTTCTAACTATTTTCACCTTGTTTCTTCAAAAGCAGCCACAAGATCACCTTCTCTCCTCTATTGTTTCAAGTATATTTGATAGTTCTTCAAAGGGAGTGAACTAGAGATAGCTATATGTGCTGGCAACCAAGGTTCTGCCATTAAGAGAATGTTACAAAAACAATAATTGAAGGAGCATAGCAGATTTTGATAGACAAGGTAAGGGCACTGCCACAACATGTAATTATTAGTTTATTTGATAATTGCAGATTTACTTGTTTATTAAACTTGATGGTGATTTAAAACCATGAATTCAAGTCTTTTTATTATCTTTGAGTGTTGAGGATTGCTATTTTATTGATTTATTTATGGGATGTCATGGAGGTACTTAGAGAATGATTGCGTAAAGTTGTAGGGGGAATATTTATAAGCTAAGGTGATGCACCTTTAAATTAAAGTTTTGGTAAACTCACTGCCCGTTCCATGGGAAGGTTGTTAAGTGTAAATAACTATAACAAACAGAATCTATGAAAGCAAACAATCAATTAGAAATATTATGGGTTGACTACTATTTTGATGAGTTGAAATATCCCGAGTTGGTTGGTAAGCTTCTAATATTAGCCTTAATGATTGGTTGTTGTAGATGAAGACAATGACGTTAAAGGACATGTTGACACTTCGTAAGCTATATGAATTTGGAATTGAGGTATGTAAGGCTATTCGATTTCCTATTTCTTTGGCATGAACCAGAAATTGCATTACAAAAAGTAAGTTTTCTAACTGCCCTTGGTAGTGATGATCCATTGTTACATTTCGTACTACCTAGGGAATGAATAAAACAATTTGAAAGTCTAAGACGTGTTCTAGGGCCTAACATGAGTGTAAAAATTTTTAGACACTTTTTAGCATCAACTTTAATAAATATAAGTCATTCAGGAAGTTTAGAAACCAAAACATAAAGGAACTTCCATGACGTACGGAAACTAGTTCAATGAGGTGCTACCGTGCCTTAGCCTATTTGAGTGGAAGGGTGTCTAACATGTATTAGAGTTATTTCATATTAGAAACGTTCGGACACGACTTCCCAAGTACCAACCAAGGGCCTTTGAGGAGGACCCTAGCATTTTTGTGTCAAAGGCTGCCGAAGGCAGTGTCCACCAACGGATGCAACCCACAATCCGTTTCCCAATCGATGGGGCGTGGACTGCTTCCGTCGATGGACACTTAGCCAAATTTTTGGAAGCCTGCAAATGAAGAGTCTCTGAACTTAGGGACGGATGTGCAGAACAGAGGTGAACAGTACCCGTCGATAGACACATGATCCGTCGATCGTGGTCTCGGTTGTGAAGCCACTGTTTTGCTGCACGTTTTTATTTAATTTATTTAATTAGTTGGCTTAGTTAGGAGGTTAATTAGGGGTTAGGTAAGGTCTAATTAAGTTAATTAAAAACCTATATAAGACCGTAACCTAATTAGACTAACCTAAGCTCTCATAGTTCCTGAACCCAAAACTCTCTTCCTTCTCTCTTCTCTCTCTAGTTGAAGAACTCCATAGAAGACAAGGTCAAGGTGGGTTATAGGGCTTCAATCACCAATGTTTCTCCATAAATATTCATCAAACATTAAGGTATGGTATTCCTTTCACTTTTGGGACTTCTTTCCCCAAAGGGTTCCATCAAATTGATTACAAAGTATGAAATTTAAGTGGGTCTTTTTCAATCTCGAAATTAGCCTTGTAATTTGCTTTGTGTATGATATATTTTGTATATTATGAATAGATTAACATGTATTATAACTAAATTATGTTATTTCTTGATGGATTATTCTAGTTTGTAGAAGATGACCTATTTCCCTTAACCCTAGGTTGTGATCTTAATGTGAATTGTGTAGTGTTGGTTCAATTGACTTGGTTATTGGTTGAATTATAATTCCATGATGTTATTGTATCAGTTATGAATATATTAAGATAAATTATAGTCCTATCATGCTAGTTCTTGAGTAATTAATCTAGGTTATGAAACATGTTATGAATTTGACCTAAGTCTCTTATCTTAAGCTATGAACTAGTGATGAATTGTGAAGTAGTGATTCAATTAGCCTTGTTATCATGTTGATTATTGTTGCGTGATGATATTACACCCTTATTGGGTTGAGTTAAGGGTTGATGGTGGGACCTTTAAGATGGATTATGAAGGAGACTTGGTAACTCTTGCGATCTCAACTCTTTACTTCAATTGTGGTTACTTGAGATTAAGTGATGTTGCATTGAAGTATATCTTGTATTAGGAATGATAGGGTTGGTATGATGTTTAATTGATATATATTGACTATGGTTTTGTGAGGTGTTGGCTAAGATGTAAATGATATAAGGATGGTGATAACTTACCTATGTGCCCTATCATGAATGATGATGTAAACGTGCAAACCCCACTTATATGAATTTTAATGAAAGGACTATACTCATGCAATTCTTATTGAGCTATGATTATAATTATTATATAAGGGATAGAACGTATGAACTACATTAAGTTATAATGATTAATAAAGACATTAAAGACATTTCAAAAGAGACTCTATCTTAGCACCGAGTGAACTAGAGTGAGGAGTGTCCCTTCCCACATAGGGAAGGCAGGATCACTAATGTACTCTTAAGATTGGATACTATAATGCATGTACCATAAATAGGGTCCCAACTATATCTCCTAGTTCTTGAACTATGTTGCCCCGATGGAAATACTAGTTAGTGGATCCACGTAGTTGCTATGTTCATGTCTTGGTACTACCTTGGTAATAGTCTGCCTTCCTTCGGTGTAGGGTTCCATGACACCAGATTCCACATTAGCTCATGTGGTCTATGTCGGTTAAGGCAACATTACAAGAAGGTAAAATAAACTAAAGGAATGAACTCTAACTAGGATAAGGGGTTTAGCTTAGTCTAGGTAGGGGTATGGGACTCTACCTAAACATTGTACTAGTTCGCCTTTAGGGAAGTCTTAGAAGAATTTTCTTATATATGAATATGCTTATAATTGTATATGCTATGTATATGATGATCTTACTCATGGATGATACTGCATGATAATTGGTTTCACTCATGAACATGTGTTGATCTCCAATGCTAAAGTATGATGATGATGTACTCTTAAATGGTATGCTATGTGAAGTTGGATATTAGTCATGGTTCTTGTTGGGTTACTTGATTGAGTAAGGTTATGGGGCTCTGCTTATTCATTGCACTAGTTGACTTCATGAGGGTTTATGGGTAATTGTCTTATTTTGGTTATGTTGTAATGAACTCTTGTCTATGCGTATTGGTACCATAACTTGATGATAGAGTTGTCTTGAATAAGTGTTCAATTATGTGATATGTATGTTGGAATGACTAGACTTAGGATTGTTGGACTTATGATGCGCATGCTTTTGACTTAATGAATATGTTTTATTGATTGGTATGATCTTCTTGAATATGCATAAGGCTTTCTAAATGTAAATTAGCATGTTTAACGAATTGTCCCTTTTTAGCATGATTTTATGAATATATGTGCATATGGTCTCATACTTAGTACAAGTGGTGTACTAACCCCATTTTCACCCTTTTCCCAAACATTTTAGGTTCCGGTCGTTGAAGGCTTTCGAGACGACTTTGAAGAAGATTTGGAAATTCTCAATCATCCAAGTAGGTAAGGTCCTCACTTTCCGAGGGCAATGCCAATATCAAGCTTATGAAGTTGTTTTTGTTTTAAGACTCCTATGTTCTTTCTTTTCACTTGAGTACGAATTGTATAGCCTATATGTGTCTCTATTACATAAATGTATGGGATATGCCCAATTGATATATTCTTGTTTAAGATGGTTATGAGATGAGACACTATTTTAAGACTATGTTATATCTTATATATCTATGTGCAATAAAAGTAGAAGACTATGTAATCTTCTTATACGAAGGGTCTATGTATACTCGATATGAATATATATTATGTGTATGTAGAGGTCTATGTAAACCTCAATGTAGAAGTAATGAAAAGTATTAAATTTTCTGCATTTTAACCTATGAATGTAATGATGTAAGCTAAAAGGCTAGTCTTAGTCCTCAAAGAGGACGACGGCGTCTGTTACGTCTAGGGGGCACTCCCCGGATGTGACAATTAAAGTGAGCACTCTAATATAAGTTTGTTACTAAATGTACGTGTTTACTCTACCAAGTGTTAGCATGCAATGTTTAAACTTGTTTCATCGTCAAAGTACCCTCACACTTATTTCCCTTATATAAATCAAAGTGATCCTAGATTAAACATGGTACATATGTTTATATGTTGGATATACGATCTGCCCATATCTTGCCAACTTGCTTCATTTGTCTATTCCATCGTATATGTCATCTTTTCACATGTTCATGTGTTTCCTTAATTGGTTATTACTCCCATTGTGTTAGAAAATAATGTTACCTCACAATATCCCTACTTACTCTATTGTACATTTTATATTTACTTACTTGAAATTTGTATCCGTCATTAAGTTGAATTTGCCCACGTTCCCCCTTGGTTCCACATTCATGAACACCTTATATTTGATATTAGTAAGTGAGTATCATATAGATTTCAAATCTCTTGGATGAATGTTAAATGTCTTCACTTGATGAGCTTCAATTTGAGATGTCAAAAAGCTTACCGAGTCATATAAGCTCCTAAGTATTACGTTGGTGTCACATTTGCTTCCCATGTCATTGTTATTATCATAAGTCCATATGCATTGTCTTCTACTACAGGTCCATAGTTCCAAATCTCAACAATGATTATGACCACCAAAACAACAATCCCAAATGAGTTATTATCAATGAAAGAACAATCTCAAAAGAGTTATGATTATCCAAAGAACAATCTCAAAAGAGTTCTGAACATCAAAACAATAATCTCAAAGATTAAAGAATCTAAGTGAAGCGATCTGTATAATTATGGGTGGCAGCCCAGAGGCAAATGGCTAGCATGGGTTACCACTGATCAACTGGTCATCTGTATCATATGTCTTATAAATATTATAACGCAATGAAAGTAAAGAAAAGAATATAACATACATGATTGCACAAGTATAAGCAAATGTGGTCTCTAACCCTTATCTATTGGTATTTGGTCTCACTTGAGCTCTCATTTTACATATGGTTGTGTTATGCTTTGCATATTCAGTATATTTTTTTGTACTAACGTTCCTTATTGGGGACGTTGTATTTTATGTTGCAGAGGTACATGTACTCAACTAGTAGATCTCCCCAATAGAAGCACATGATACTCAGTGGGTTTTGGTGAGCTCCAGGTTGAAACGGTGCTTTGTTGAGTCTTTATTATGCATATTTCATTGTGGTACAGTCATAGATCCTAGTAGGGGCTTTGTATGCATTGTAGAGTTATCATCTTTATTCATAGTTTCACTTGTCACATGTATCAGTTCAGCTAGTCAACATGTGTTGTATATAAAGTTTCTCATTAGTAAATATATCTGCATAGTAGTAGTTTACCTTCTCTTCATAGGTGACTCGTAAAGCATGTATTCATACAGTACTTGTCCGCCACACCTAGGGTTGGGGTGTGACAATTTCTGAAAAAAATAATTGTATAATGCCTTTGGCGACGACCTTAATTTTCTGTAATTCTTATCTACAATAACCAAATTCTTAGGATATTGAAAATATATAAATAACATAAATCACTATTTCTATTAGGAATTTTTCCAAACAGTTTTTGCATTATAAACAATTCCTTCAGATATTTTTATTCTTTTGTCGTTTTGATATATGTATCACTAAAATTATTATATCATTTGCTTGACCATATTTGTTTTATTATTTTATTAAATCATTTAAATTACGAACATTTATTAGTTGTTTGAAACAAGTACAAAACATCAAAACTTACAATAAAGATATTAATGTTTTTATTTAATTTATTAAATAAAAATAAATGTGAAAAATGAAATGATTTTGACTCAACTTAGCTAACTCAACAAAAAATGAAATCATGTCTTTAATTTCAAGTCATAATGTCTTCTCAACATTTATACAATTTGAGATTTAGATATAATACTATATAGTGTTGAGACCTTAAGACCTCATTAAATTTTAAAATTCAAGTTTTAATTAAATTTGTTGAATTTTTATTTGCATAATGATACACTTACAAAAATAGACATAATTATCCATTGAGTGTATATGAGAGACCGTTTCTTCGCTGACTTGATAGATTCTTCAATAGACCTATTTCCTCTAGAAGAAAGGAGAGAGAAAGGACAACCAATTCTATGAAACAATATCTTATTTACTAGAATCGGTTGGTACTAGACCGGGTTACCTCATATTAGATCTACCAAATAGAAGCATAAACCATCGAAATATGATATATTTATCCTTTCATAATCACTAGACATACTTGTTCAAACTTGACATCAATAACATACAAATTACTACCTAAATCACTTCAAATGATGATTAATTATCATATATCAATGAAATATAATAAAAAAATCATAAAAAAAAAGTCACGAAAAGAAAGAAATGTTACCATGTTTAAGTGGTTGAATAAATATAAGAGAATAGAAATTATGAAATTAGTAGATTTTTAAGAAGATGTAAGTGATGGAGTTAATTTTATCTATGCATCGTGTGAGTGCTTATACTAGTATTATAATAATATTGTATATATATGATAAATGAAAATAGTTTGCACTGTGGATAAGTGGTAGCAATTGAAAAGTTACATGACAATTTTTAAGTTAATAAATATTTTAAGAAAATTTTTAGTTAAATAATTAAAATAAATAGAATTAGAAAATACATGAATAACAAATAAAATGGAAACAAGATAAAATCTTATATCAAAATGACTTTTGGCATCACCGGAAGGATCGTAACCACATTCATAGGCCGTTAATTTTTCAATTTCACTTTTTTTGAAAAATGAACTCATTATCTTTAAAATAAAAACCCATATGTAGAAGAGATCTAGATTAACTTATTTTGTTTCATAAACTTATCATTTTCACAAGTTATAAAAATTTATTGAATACATATAATATAATATCTAAATAAAATAAAAATATAATAATAATAATAGACTAATATTAATATATGTATCTAATTCTTTAATTTAGTTAGTGCATAATATTTTTGGGATCCGCTTTACCTATTCCTTTTACTAAACATGTTTCGGAAAAAAATTAAATTATTTATTTTATTCTAAGTTAATTTTAATTATTGTATAATATATTATGGAATCCGTTTTAAGCTATGATTTTTAGTGTTATATTAATATTCTTTAGTTATAGCTTTATTATTTTTAATGTCGGTTTTGCTTATATCTTATAATTAATTTGAGTTAAAAATCAATGATCGATTACTGAAAATACTTTAACTATGAACATTTTAATAAAGCTTTTCACATACAAACAAAAAGTAATTAAAAATTTTAAAAGATCTAAAAATCATTATAAATTTTAATTAACCTTTATAAATTCTATTTATATCACATTAATTAAAATAAAAAATAATTAGATATTGGGCTCGTGCTAGCATGGACACATGTGTTATATCATAAATGAAAGTAGTTTGTAGAGTGGTTAAGCCAAGTGGAAGCATAATAAAAAGCCACATGAAAAATATATTTGGTTACTGTTCCACTAATTATAGAAAAGCCAATGGGAATATTTTTTGAACCGAAAATTTTTTTTGTAGTAACTTTAGATTTTCCAACCTAGTCCACATTTGGATGAAATTGGAGTCATCAAAGTCTAGGGAAATATTCTAGCAATTGGGTGATTTAATTATGATTTTGGTTACATGAGTACATAAATAAGTCATAAAGGAATCCCTACGACTTTACAAAATTGAATTCAGGTGTATAGATCTCCTTGAATTAATCTTAGCGTGAACGGGTAGTTTCTAAGTGTCGTTGGTTGAAGGTGTGTTGCAAAAATGAGGTCTTGTAATTATTAAAATAGCTCACTGGTTCCGTGCAAGATGCTATGGCGGGATTTCTTCCCCAGGGCCGGGCCACAGTCGCGGGTTCGACATGACTTAATTCGGAAATAAACCCTAAAACGTCTTTATTATGCACTTTTCATCTTTGAACATAAAGAGACGAAACCCAGGCAATTTGTAACATCCCGTATTATGAATATGCTTGTTCAGTTCTTGTAATACTTGACATAGCCTTATAGTATAGGTGAGGGACCATGTTTCTTATATGATTAGCTTTGGTTTGAGCTAATTCAGAAGGTGATGTGATGCCTTACACATTTCAGCATGTGTACTGCAAGTTAACTCTGACGGAAGTGTTTAAACTAGAGATTACGGTGGTAATTGATCTTAAAGCTGAAAGTTAAGTGGTAAGTTGAAGAAAAAGCGATTAATAATTAGAAAATGGAATAAAATAATGGATCTGCTTTCTTGGCTTAATTAAACTAGTAGGTGCCTCACCTACTTTGACTTATGGACCAGCCAAGGGACCAAATATGTGCATCACCTACTAAGACCTTTTTTTACCATGTAATTGGGCCAAGTGTGTACCACCTACTTGCATTAATCTGGCCCGAGTTGAATAAAAGAATAAAGGGGAAAGGGACAGCCAAGACGCAATAATCTTAAGTCCAAAAAGGTCCAAGTGAAAAGTCCTAAGTAGGTGGATCCCCTACTTGCATTAATTATGAGCCAAATTGACAAGAATAGAGGGATAATTGGCAGTCAGTCCCAACAAGTGTTGAAGTTTCCAAACGTCCAAGTTAAAAGGCCAAGTAGGTGGGTCACCTACTTGAAAATATATGACCCAAAATGGCCAAGAAAGTCGGCCATAACACCTCCATTTTAAAGGGTTAAAGATCGAATCTTTTGCTCCATTTTAAACTTGCAAATTTTTTAGATTTCTTAAGTTTCTTTCTTGGTCTCTCTTGGCTTCAACAGGTAGCCCTAAACACCTTAGGGTTCTTGAATATTGTCCCATTTCCAATTAAAAGTTTGAAGGAGAGTTTGAATTCTTGAAGTACAAGTTTAGAGGATAAA
The DNA here is from genome assembly GCA_016801875.1 of Solanum sitiens. Taxonomy (NCBI): domain Eukaryota; kingdom Viridiplantae; phylum Streptophyta; class Magnoliopsida; order Solanales; family Solanaceae; genus Solanum; species Solanum sitiens. The sequence goes on along the minus strand of JABWTJ010000348.1, from coordinate 628,457 downwards.
TTTCCAGAAATTAAGGTAAGACTACAACCCATTTTTTCCCTCTCTTTAAATACATGTTTAGGGTGGAGAATTTTGTATATATTTATTATGAATTCATGGATTGCGATAAATCCTTGAGTCAATATTCTCATATTATGCTGAAAGATTTTGAGATTGATAGTGGTTGCCTTATGTATATTGTGGTTGAGGGAAGCCTGGGTATCTTGGCAGAGGATGTATGAAGTTGTATTAATGTATAAGAGGAAGAGTGTGGTGGTTCACCTTTTGTAGAAAGGTTGTATGGGCCTACTTTCCGTCAAATGTTTAGCTACTATTTTCAAGGGCCTTAATGTGATTAGCTATTGACGTTAGCTTAATCACGACTTATGTTAGATTAGTACCTAAAAAGGAAGGTTGAATCGTGATATTTGTTTTGGTCTTCAATATTCTTCGGCATGAAATTTGATACTTGTGGTTAATACCAATAAGTGATTCCCTAAGTTCTATTCTTAATAAATGAACATAGTGGCAGCGTACTATCTCCAAATTGCTAACCATATTTCCCCCTCCCCTTAGTGCATAGAACTACTTATATGCTCACTATTCTTTACTTGTGTAATTAGCCCACTTGTGCTAGTATAGAAATGGTATTTGCAAAAGAAAGTTTGGTGAATCCTCCTCTTAGTCAGTTGAAGTCAATTGTGTCATTATGCTCACAAGTAATGTGTTGATGTTACATAGCTCTTTATGTCATTGTTACTGCCTTAAAGTATTCTTTTCATGTCTTCTGCTACTCCTATGTATGCCCATATCTCAAAAATGATTATGACCACCAAAACAACAATCACTAAAGATTTATGATTATCCAAAGAACAATATCAAAAGAGTTATGAACTGATAAACAACAATCTAAAAGATTAAAGAATCTAAGTGAAACAATTTGTATAATTATGGGTGGCAACCTAGGGGCAAATTCCTAGCATGGGTCAATCCCAACTGGTGTATAAGGGTGGAAACTCAGGGGTGAAAGCCTAGTATGGGCTGATCCCTATTGGTATAGAAGGGTGGTAGCTCAGGGGCGAAAGCCTAGCATGGGCGATTAGTACGCAAAATATGTATTGAATATGTAAGGCAGTAATATATATAAAACAAGGCTCAAATGAAATCAACTATCCGTATATAAGTGTATAGATCAGAAGTTACTTTTGTGGGACCGTGTATGTTCCATTCTTTTCTTTACTTTTCTGTGCATTATAATCTTTGTAGGGAATGTGATACAAATGACTACCTGATCAGCGGTAGAAGAGGATCACCCATACTAGGAATTTTAACCCTTGATATAATGTTCCATAATTCCATAAATTGGGATCGGGCCATGTTAGGCTTTCGCCCCTAAGCTGCCACCCTTCCATACCAATAGGGATCGGCCCATGCTAATATTTCGCCCTTGAGCTGACACCCTTCTATACCAATTGAGATTGACCCATGCTAGGCATTTTACCCTGGGCTTCCACCCAGCTCCACTTAGATTCTTTAGTCTTTGAGATTGTTGTTTGATGTTCATAACTCTTTTGAGATTGTTGTTTAAATAATCATAACTCTTTTGAGATTGATGTTTTGGTGGTCATAATCATTATTGAGATTTTGAACTATGGACCAGTAGTAGAAGACATACGAATATGGACTTACGATAATGACAATGACGTGGGAAACAAATGTGACACCTATGTAATACTTAGGAGCTTCTGTGACTCAATAAGCATTTTGACATCTTAAATTGTAGCACATATAAAGTGAAGACATTTAACTTTCATCTAAGAGATTTGAACTCTATATGATAGCCAAATACGCACTAGCTAATGTTGAAGACAAGGTATACATGAATGTGGAACCAAGGAAGAATGTGGATATATTCAACTTAAGGACAGATACATATTCCATGAACATGTGACAAGATGACATATTCCATGAACATGTGACAAGATGACATATATGTGACAAGTAGACATCTTGTGTGGTAACATAATAGTCTAGCACAGTTTGGAGTAATAACCAATAAAGGGAACATATGAACATGTGACAAGATGACATATATGATGGACTAGACAATTTAAAGCAAGTTGGCTTGATATGAACAGATTGTATATCCAACATATAAGCATATGTACCATGTATAATCTAGGATCACTTTTATTTATATAAGGGGAATACGTGCCAAGGGTACTTGACGATGAAACAAGTTTGAACCTTGCATTCTACTACTCTGTAGAGTAAGCATGCACATTTAGTAATAAGCTCATATTAGAGTACTTACTTTAATGCTCTAGGGAGTAGGAACTGCAATTATGGATCAGTCACTACCAAGGGCACTTAGAAAGCTTACAAGTGTTGGATTCATGCCAAAGAAATAGTAAATCGGCCTTACGTATCTTGCTGCACAAGTTTGGATACTAGAATGAGTTAACTGTCTTCCTTTAAGATTATTTATCTTATTAGACAAGAACCTCACTTGCTAAGAGTTATATTCTTCAAGGTTTAGGTTGTTCTCTCCTCCTTAACTTGATGTTAAATCAGATTATTCACTTGAATTCCTTAAGATGGGATATGTTATACTAACTTGTACTTTAAAAATAAAGGGTTTGTTTTAGATTTTAGTGGTCAAGCTATACACCAGAACTGTTGGAGCTTCTATGGCTTTCCTTGGGAGAAATTTTCTGGAGAATAAGTGATGAAGGAAATGTGATAATCTTAAGTGATTTAGAGGTCCCTTTTGTACGTTTTCACTTAATAAATTGGAGAAATAATATGGTCCTATACTTTTAAGCAAACAGGTACATCTACCTCCTCAATTCTGCCACAAGTTTCTATGTAGGTGCATCACCTACTTTCCCTTTTCACTTAAAATGCAGTCCACTTATTCTAAGTAGGTGCATCACCTACTTGCTTTTTTCACTTTAAATGTAGTCGACTTATTCTAAGTAGGTGCATTACCTACTTACCCTTTCACTTAAAATGCAGTCCACTATTTCTAAGTAGGTGCATCGCCTACTAGCATAGTTTAGTCAAGCAAGCACCTCACTTATGCTACACCATTTTCCCAATCTTAGTTTCTTTGCTAGACCGTAGCACTAATACGAACTTGACCGAAGCCCCAAACCTTTCCCTAATAATAAATAATAACTTAAGCTCATTGTTGCTGATCATTGTACCATGAGCCCTACCCATTAAAGATACTTTGAACACCCATATAATATCATCTACAATAGTAGGAGGGGAAAGAATTATTACCTTAACTGGAGAGAAATTTCCAGCCCCCTTTTCTTGAGTTTCAAAATGAAAACTTGGCTGCAATATCTGTTGATTTATTGTTTTTAATAATCTCCTTGAAGTAAACCTTCATCGGTCCAAAGGGTGGGTCATAAACGGATTTCTCGATTATACAAAAAAGATCTTGCAGAGACTTTCGAGAACTGCAGAAGTCAATATGATTCAGTGGGTATACTGTAGTTTGAAAAATTCTATTTTTATGTAGTTTTGCCAATACCCAACTTATTTGGCTTATTGTTTAGGTTATTGGATTTCTACTTCTTAACATGCATGTGCATTTTTGGTGGTCTCCAGCATACTTTAATGCTGAGGAATAAAACATTACAGTTTTGATAAAATAAAATCTAGGAATTTGCAGCTATGCAGGGCATAAAAACTGAAAGCAACATGACATAATCTATCCTTTTGCATTATTTCTCCATTAAGAAAACTAACAGCCCTCTTCTACCCTTTTCCTTTCTTTCACTTTTGAAAATGAAGAAAGCATTAACATCAGCAGCAGTAGTAGTTAGACCTTAGTGTTATCAATTAGCTCTGATCCAAGGCACCTCAATGTTCCCTGTCACAATCACTAGGCCTTCCCCATGAGAATTCAATTTAGAACATTTAATAAGAGGAGGTTGTGCAAGACTCAAACTAATTCATTGTATAATAGCCTGTATTGAATCTCCTTTTGTTTTTATCAACTCAATTAGAGAGCATATGAAGTATGTTTTTCCTTTTATGACAATATATGTTAAATAATTTGAATAGTGTTTAGTGATTTTCAGATCTTTGCATCACTTTTAATGTGAAGTAATGTGTATCTCTCCACCCCCAATCTTCCAGCATACTTATGTCTTTTGTTTATCCTGTTAATGTCAGTATTGCAAACTTAAATATGCAATAAAATAAAGTTGTTTAATGTGCCCTTAACAAATTGATGGGGACTGTGTGTTTTATAGATGCAGTTTGGTTAAATGTGCATTTTTGTTGTTGGATGGTGAAGCTGAATATTCATTGCATGTAAACTTGAAAAGGTTGGATGAGGGTCTTTAATTTTCAAGGCAAATTTCCATCGCAATCTTGCATAATGATCTTGTATAAACTGCCCCCAAGGCTTAGCTCGAGAGAAAAAAGGTGGCGGATTTGTGGCTTAATTCACAGGTTCAAGCCCCACACCATGCAAAGCGAAGCTCAGTATTTAAGTGGAGAAGGGTTGAGGGGCGGGCCTATGATTCACCAAGTGCTATGATTGGTCCAAATGGTGGGTCACAAACGTATTTCTTGGTTATCACAAAAAAAGATCTTGCAGATACTTTCGAGAACTTCAAAAGTCAATATGACAAGGTGGGTGTACTATAGTTTGAAAAATTCTTTTTTCTATAGTTTTGCGAGTAGTCAACTTTTTTGGCTTACTGTTTAGGTTATTGGATTTATGTTTCTTAACATGCATCTACATATTTGCATGCTACACTATCTTAAACTCTGAAAAAGTCATGGAACAATCTTCATATTTCTTATCTATAAGTGTAGTGCATTATTTGATCTATTTGAGTCCTTCATGACTACTAAATCTCTGGAAGGTCTTTGTGCTCAAGTTGCATGTAGGGTAAGCATTATTCCAAAATTCTAGGTTCACTTATATCCTGTTAGTGCCTCTATATTCTCTTTTGGTTAATTGAGTTTGTTGTTTTTCTTGGTCCAGGTTGTATTATATTTTCAGAACAGTGGTGGCTGTTCTGTTCAGGAAAACAACCCTTGCGTCATCCACAAAGCTAGAAGCTTTGGTGTCCTCGTCAGATATATGCAATGGTAGAAGCTTCCAGACTTGGGAAACTGATGATGGATGCCCTTATTTCCATGCATATGGATTTGAGAAAATCCTATGGACCTGAAGTGTCTGGTATTCCTCAATGGATCAGATGCGAAAGATTTGAACTACTTCCTAGGGCACTAGATATTGTTTTTGGCAATGAAATGCTAGAGCTTGGTGGATGGATGTCATACAGGTAACACTTTTTATTTCATTTAATAGGGATCTATTTTTGTCACACTTCTTGTGATTCATCAATTAGTGTGTTCCAACTTACCAGGTTTACTCTACTACTTCCACTTATGTTTAAAATGCTAGTTGGGCTTAGATTTAAATGTTCTAGGTCATACAACCACAGAGAATAATGTACCTTTAAAATGAGGAACACATTATGTAGAGATCTCAATTTTTCCCACCCAAATACAAGCACAAACCGTTTTCATTTTAAATTCGATATCCTAGTTTAAGTCTTTCATAGTCTTCCATTATTTCTATGAACGTGAGGATATGCTCTTGAAAATGAGTTGCCCGCTCAATAGAGTTAACATTACATTGCAACATGAAAATAATATGTTGTTTTGGTTAGAGTAGTATCTCCCTACAACTTTCAGCGAGCCTAGTCTTCTAGTGGCTTAACTATGTTTGAAAGACGTTATGAGTTACGGTATAATTTCTGACTTTGTACCGTATTTCCATGTGATTTTTAGTTTTAATGATATCATACAATTATCTGTAGTTTAGTTTGACTATTATTTTTTACAACTTGCCTATTTAGGAATTTTCTATTTTTATTTATTTGACAGCTATATTCCTAATTTACCATAGAAAACTTAAGAATGGTCTCCTTATCATGGATCCTTGAGTTTGTTCCATTTTGAAGAGAATGTTCACTTGAAAATTATGTCATTACAAGATTGAAACGTATGTATATGATCTTGGAAGAAGAGCTATCTGAATTAAGTGATGAAGTTGCAATAAACCTAATTCGGCTACTTTTTGCGTCAACTAGGGAGACTGTTTCGGAGAAGATTGTTCCTTCTAGTGATGATAAAAAGAAATATCACACCAAAACACAAAAGCTGAGGTTCTTTAGTTCTTATTGTTGATACTCTCTGTGACTCTTACTAAATGTTATATTTTTTTCTTCAAACTTCATCGTTTACACCTGAGAAAGGATTCCAAGAGAGTGCTTGTTAAACATTAAGTTGGTGATATTTCTACAACCTGGTATATCTATACTGTTTTAGCGGTGTTTTTGTGCTGAGATTTTTCTTGAACTGTATGCTTGTCTTAAATCAGGTCAGTTGGTCAAATACATCCATCTTACTTACTAGTATTATTTAGTGGAAGAGGTGTCATTTTTGTATATTTTCATGTTACCATCTTTAACATTTTTCTAACAACATTAAGACTTTTTATTATAGTCGGAGTTTGATAATAGAGTGAGTAGTCAAATTATTCATGTACCATGGAACATAGACGGTAACTGTGTCTGTCCTAGCCAAACAAGAACTTCTAGGATTTGTCTTCTTAATAATGTCAGCATAGTCACTTAATCTAGAGAATTCCAAATTCCAATCATCCATTAACTGACTCATTACCCTGCACTTGGCGATATAACAAAAAGTCCTCCCTACATAGAAACCCAACTGATCCCTTACCAATTTGTGAATCTCCCAAAGTTTTATGTTAGGTTGAGATACAATCCTATCTTAAAATTTGTGTGCAATGTACACATAATTGCATAACTTTTTATTGTTTTTAGTCGGGCAACATGAAATGAGTGGTACTTCTTCACAATAAAGTCACCAGAATTTGTGTCAGTGCTTGCATATATCTCCCATTTGCATAACATTTTGCTTTTGCATTTGACTCTTATTTTGTGCCTCTCATTAGGCTGAAGTTCGAGTTGCACTTTGTTGTCTACAACATAAGATTGCACAACTAAGAGTGAGTTTTCCTATTTCATCCTTTTCTCCTCTGGTTTCACGACCACCGCAGACACTCACTTTTCTTCCTTTCTTTCTTTGTCCGTATGAAGCTGAGAGAAAACCAAAACAAATAAAACCTCCATTTTAATTTCATCCCTTTTTTCCGCTGTAAACAAAATCTAGGGTTTCTGCTGTGGAGTTTGAACAAACTTTCCTCATCTCTTTTGTCTGTTTCTTGGAGTTACCTATGGACCAACATACAGTAGAAGATTGAGGACTTTCTTTGCCAAAACATTTATGTGTTCTTTTTAAACATTGTATTATTCCAAGTTTATGCGGATCATATCCACGTGTTCTTCATTATTTAGATGGTTAGAAGAAGAAAAATAACATATATGTGTTATTAGATTTATTTACTTGGAAATATTTACAGTTTCTTGTCAGTTTTAGATGTAGCGAGAACATGAAAAAGTTCATTTTAGTCGAGTTCCTATTAATTGTAGGGGCTTTCTGGGGTCTTATAAGATATTCTGATGATTTAGCTGTCAAGCCGAGGAATTTGCCCCAAATGGGAAAAGTTTACCCCTGAAATGAGGCAAAACAGTGAGTGAGATTTTTTGTAAAGGGTGGTTGCACCTCTCTGTTGAGCCACTGTTTTTGCTCCATTAAAATAAACGAACAACCCTTGTTTATGAAAAAGCAAACACTGTAAAAAACCAAAATGGATTTAACATGTACACTCTAAGATCTTTGTGTTTCTTCTTTGTTTTTGTTTTACGTTGTTGTTGTTGATGAAATGTACATAAAGAAACAACGATGGTGATTTTTCTATTTCTGGGCTAATCAATTTGGGCATTGAAATTATTCAATACATATCTTGGTGTGGCGCCTCAGATGGCTTATAATGTCTATCTCTCCACACCAAATCTTCAAATGGTGATCCTGAATATTCACTGCTTGTAAACTTGAAAAGGTTGGTTGATGGTCTTCAATTTTCAAGAAAATTTTCCATCAAAGATTGCATAATGTTCTTGGAGAAACCGCCCGCAAGGCTTAGCTCGAGTTGTAAAAGGTGGCGTATTTGTGGCTTAGTTCATACATTCAAACCCCATACCATGCAAACCAAAGCCCGATCGAGAAGGGTAGAGGGGCGGTTTCATTATCCACCGAGTTTAGAAGGCTATGATTGGTCCAAAGGCCGGTCACAAACAAATTTCTTGGTTATAAAAAAAAGATCTTGCAGAGACTTACAACAACTTCAGAAGTAAATATGACAAGGTGTTCGTACTGTAGTTTAAAAAATTATATTTTGGTAGTGTTGCCAATACTCATTTTCTTTGGCTTACTGTTTAGGTTATTGAATTTTTACTTCTTAAATTGCATATGCATTTTTGGAGGTCTCCAGTATTAGGAATACAACATTACTGTTTCAAAAAAAAGAAAACAATTCTGGGAATTTGCAGGTATGCTGGGCGCAAAGAATTAAAAGCCCTGTGACATAATCTGAGCTTCTTGAATTATTTCTTGATTACGAAAACTAACAACCCTCTTCTAGCCTTTTCCTTTCTTTCACTTTTGAAAACGAAGAAAGCATTAACATCAGCAGCAGTAGAAGTTAAACCTCATTAGTTTAATTAGTTGTTGTCCAAAGCACCTCAAAGTGTCACATCCGGGGAGCACTCCCTAGAAGTAACATGGCGTACTTGACCTCTCGGAGGTCTTATACAAGCCCATAGTTATCATTCATCGCATTGACATAGTAAATTTAGTGGAAAATTTAAAACTTTTCATAGCACATCATATGCTAGTTACTTTACTTCATATATAGATAAAATATAAGTAATAATACATATTTAGACCTTAAGTGTCTTTTCCATCTTAGACTCAACAACGTTAGAATACATTAGGGACACGACCCATAAGACACATAACATAACTATACAATATTTAAAGACTTTACAATAAAGACATAAGTAGGAGATCCTTGAACTTAAGGATTCCTTTCAATGAGCTTGGGAAACATCTATCAAGCTCTTCACCATTCAAGACATCCTTTAAGCATCCATAACCTACACTTTGTGTAAAAAGTAGAGAAAAATGGAGTTAGCACAAGAATGTACTAAATATGACAACCATGCAAAAACATGCATTTAAAAGGGACATTTTCTTGAAATCATACTTCATGCCTTCTTGAGTAAAACTTCATAAAACCTTTAACCAATAGCATTTATAACATTCATATACTTCATATAAACATATTCAAATACCAAACATTTCATAGAATCACATATAGGATTGATTACATTTTTAAGTCACATGACAGTGACCCACCTTTACCTTAACAGTGAGCTAATTTCCCTTTTATTCATTAACTTCTCAAGTAACCCTCTAGTGATACTTGGTGCAATGCATCACCTTACGACCACAAGGAAACATACATACCATCTATATAAGACAACACATACCATCATAGAAGTATAGTACAACATATACACATTTAAGCCAAACTATAAAGAACATTACAGTGAACTCCTAGTCATTATGCACATATACTTATTTTACTTTACATAGAACCTTGTAAGACCTAACTCATGCCCCCAATCTAAGTCTACTAGTGGAATGTACATGTATGGCCTCATAACCTCACACATTCTTAGTGAACCAATCATGAGACCACACGCCTTTGCATCCAAGTCATATATCAACATAGTAAGAGAAGACCACTTCATTTATGTCAAGCAAGACCTTTATCATATAGTCAACAAGATCAACATTATGTATAAAGACTCATCTCATGCACATCTTCATAACAAGTAGACAAATACTACAACGTCATACATAAAGAACATCTACATAGTGACATGCATTAGAACACCTTCTTAGAACTTCCTAAGGAGCTACTTGTGCAATGTCTAGATGGGTTCATTACTTACACCTATCCTAAGTAACCTTCCTTAAGTCATTCTAGTTAGGGTCCTAGTTATTTACTTCCATTGTCCATTTTACTTTAGGGAAACTATAGCCTTAACCGACATAGACCATGTGATGCTACACATGGAATCCGGTGTCATAAAACCCCACAACGAAAGAAGGTGGTTTACCGGCCAAAGTAGAACCAAATGTAACATAGCTTTCGAGGTGGATCCACTAGCTAGTACGCTATGGTGGAAACATAGTTATTGAAATTTGAGGTACATGTGAAAACCCTCTTTATGCCTAATGGGGCATTATAGTTATTCACTTATGGAAACCCTCTTTATACCAATTGAGGTATTGTGGTAATCCACCTCATGAGATTTATGGTAGACCTTCCTTCCATATTGGAAAGGGACACACACTCATATGCAAGTTCGCTCGGTGCTACGCTAAGTTCCCTTTATTAAAAACCTTGATTATCATTTCTTTATAAAACATAGGTTTAGGATAATCATCCCCTCATATGCTTAACTCATATGTCATAGATGAGAGTTCATCAACCTAAATCATGTAAAGAATCCCTTCACATGAATATAGCATATGTAAAGCATCATCTAGTTTAGGATACACATGAATACACCATTCAAGTCCCCTCTCTTGACTAGATCTTCATACATGTGTGTGTGTATTCATATATGTGAGACAACCCTTCACATAACACCTTAAGATCACACATGACCATGCATACATATTCATACATATAGAAACCAAAACTAGAAGTATCCTATCAAGGTACACATGTGCAATGCATAGACAAAGTCCCATACCCTTGCCCATACTAGTACACCTATCAAGTCATCCTAGCTAAGGAAACACATATCATACTTTTATAAAAATCACCTTAACATACATAGTAATAGACATTAGTGAATATGAGAACTACCTTTCATTTAGACATCATGACTTGTACTACTTATTACATGCATGTAAAGTGAGTGTGTGTACATTGTTCAACATGATCACATAATGGATATCAACAACACATTAAGACATCCACCCTCTTAGACCATAATATTCTTTCAAGCGTAGACCACACAACAGACAATAGCATAGGAGAGAAGTAAACTTCACATTACACTTAAGACTCCTAACTTGTACTATTCATGCATTCACATAGGGGTGCATAGGTAAGGAATTATTAACAATTTTAAAACATCAATGGAAGCACCTATACTTTACCCTAACATGGATACATACATGCTTATACAATATCCATACAACATAGATCACACCTAGAATAGGAAAGTAGGCATAAACTTCTCATAGTATCATCATAAGCACATGTTCATAAGTTCATCAATTTGTCTTCAATTCCATGGTCAACACATATATAATGACGATAAGGTAAACACCGCCACCATAAATGGACCATACCACACAATGCCATACAAGGCTTCATCAACATTACTATAAAGAAAGTAGAAGATATAAGCATTCTTACCAATTTCTTACCCTTTGGTCATCATTGACCAATACACCTTATTTGTCAACAATTCATATATAGGGCAGTAGCTAAATGTACTTTAAGCATAGAAGAAACCATTTACAATTCACTACAAGATCATGATACAACTAATGCAAAACATTACCATGGTTCTAGAGAATAGATAGGCATAGATCATCAATCAATTTCCCTAGTCTTGCTCATAAATCATCATGTATCAATAATATACATTTAGGGCAGTAGCTAAATAGATATAAATCAAATCTAAATCATGCTTCATCTACCCTAGAATTAAGATCACATAAGGTTCATTACAACATTCAAATTGTAGACTAGAAGAACCTAAATAAATTCATGCCAAGATTCCTTTTCTTTGATCATCAAGAATTAATACCACAATCCATTAATATCATCAATATACGGCATTAGATAAGGACAACATGCTCTACACGAAATGCCACTACCATTGCCATAACCTTTAGATCACAGTAAATATGCTATTTAAGTCACCAATGGAAAGTAGAAGAATCATAGGCTAACCAACATTGATCAACATGAAACACTTAATACAATTCAACCAATTTATTAACCTAAGGCAGTAGTTACATGAACCACCACATAATCGATTTATACTTTTATACCTTAAAAGGTCAACATTACAGTGATTCATTGATAGCTAGGCTAAACATGTTCAAATCTTCATACATTGATCATCATGGACTGTTAATCATAAATTTATACCCAATTAACGTAAATAACAGTAAACATAAGCAATTCAACGTAAGAGAATCATAAATCAATCAAGAACAAGCCATGATCACAATGCCCATGCAAGAGCTATATCGATTTTGGAAGGGAACATGGGTTCATCATGCAATTGGAGTAAAAATCACGTTAAAACCACTATATTAACTTCAATTAATCATGATTCAATCGTTCAAAACCTTTATAGAAAGAACCCATGGCAGATTGAAGAAGACATTGTTTGTTCATATTTTTTTTTTAAAATCTTTGAGAATGGCTCTCTAGATGAGAAGATAACTAGATATGAAGATCACCATACCTTTATATACAAGAAGACCTTAAACTTGGTGAAGAAATCATGCCGTTCTAATCTCCAAGCTGTTCTTGAGCTTCAACAACAATGGAGGTTCTAGAGAGAATATTTTTGGAGGGAAAGGTTCAATTTGTGTGAGTTGGTTTGTGAATGGGTTGATCACGTTTTTGATCACTTAAATACACCCAAAAATAACCAAATAAATTATGTGGGGTCAGGTTAGCACGTGGGGTGAATTTCCCATTCACCCCTTAATAAAACAGTCCGCTAGACAGTAGCTACAGACCACTATCGACGGAGGCACTTACTGGCCGTAGGTCAGTCAACAGACCGTGCCTAGGCTTCCGTCGATTGGTACTTAGCCAATATTTAGCTTGAGAACTGCCCAAAGTAAGTGCCAATCGACGAGACCTGACTAACGGGCCGTTGGTTGACCAACTAGCCGTCATTTGGTCCGTCAATTGACACTGCCCTGGCAGTGTCTCGATCAGCCTTGGGTCCTTCTTGTGGGCCCTTTTGCGGGACCCTTTAGAGGTCGTACCCGAACGTTTCCAAGATAAATACAACCCTTAATAATTTGTAGACATGCCACAAAAGTTTCACCAAAAACAACCACTTGTAACTCTTCCAAATAGGCCAAGCCCCATCAAGACACACGTTGAACGTCTTAAGGGCTATCTTTCGAACGCCTTGGACGTTCTTGGTCGTTTGACCTACAAACTTCACGAAACTTCATATACTACCATTTGACATCATTATAAACCATTTTAGGACTTCATAAGAGTATGCATCACACATAATCACATAGAACCATATACGAGGCATTTAGGTGACTTAGTCGTCGAACGTTTTGGTCGACCCTTGACGTTTGACTTCCAAATCACCTAAATCTTTATATACTGCATATAAACCATATTATAATACATTTAAGGACCTTAGAACCTTAAAAGAACATGTTAGGATCTAGACACCCTATCTCATTTTTGGGGTCTTACACAAAGTTCCATGTCGCAATTACTAAGCCGTCCCCATGAGAATTCAATTTAGAACATTTAATATGAGGAGGTAGTGCAAAACTCAAACTGATTCATTATATGATAACCTTTATTGAATCTCCTTTTGTTTTTATCAACTCAAATAGAGAGCATAAGAACAGTTGTTTTTATTTTGTGACAGAATATTTTAAATAATTATAATAATGTTCAGTGATTTTCAGAGCTTTTGCATCACTTTTAATATGAAGTAATGTGTATCCTCCACCCCCAATCTTCCAGCATACTTGTGTAATTTTTTAGCCTATTAATTTCATTAAAACCTTTGTCTTCTCCAGCCTCTCCTAGCTAAGACTCTCAAACTTAAATATGCAATAAAAGAAAGTTGTTGTTTGTGCCCTTACCAAATTGAAGGGGACTCTCTCTTTTATTGATGCATTTTTGTTAAATGTGCATTTTTTTTGTTGTAGGATGGTGTTAAATAATCGGTGCTAGTAAACTTGAAAAGGTTGGATGATGGTCTTCAATTTTAATGGGAGATTTCCATCAAAAGCTTGCATAATAATCTTGTAGAAACTTCCCCAAGGTTTATCTGGAGATGAAAAAGGTGGTGGATTTGTGTCTTAGTTCACATGTTCAAGAACCACACCATGCAATTCGAAGCCCGGTATTTAAGTGGAGAAGGGTAGAGGAGAGGCCCATTATCCACAGACTTTAGATTCTAAGATTGGTCGAAAGGGTGGGTCACAGACGAATTTTCTCGATTATAAAAAAAGAAGATCTTGTAGAGACTTTCAAGAACTTCAGAAGTCGATATAACAAGGTGGGTATACTGTAGTTTGAAAAATTCTATTTTTATTGTAGTTTTGCCAACACTCAACTTCATTGGCTTACTGTTTAGGTTATTGATTTCTACTTCTTAACATGCATCTGCATGTTTGGTGGTCTCCAGCATTAAGCCTTAATGCTAAGGAATACAACATTACAGTTTTAGAAAAAAACTTCTAGGATTTTGCAGCTATGGTGGGCACAAAGTACTGAAAGCCCCCTGACATAATCTGTAACGACCCAATGGTATACCCTAGAAGAAATGGTATCCTCAAATTACCACACGGCGTACTCGACCTCTTGGAAGTATTATTCAAGCCCTTAGATATCATTCATCGCATATAAACATGGAAAGTAGCACGGAATTAAAACTTTTCACAACAATATCTCAAATCTCTTTTATAGAAAACTTAAGAAATGCAAAGTCTAATCGTAGCCATCTTAGACTCATGAATATCTTGGGTTACAACCCATACAACACTTAAAAAGGAAATGCTAAAAGATGATTACAATGTCTTTTGAAAAGAAAAGCTAAAACATGACTATGTCATCAAATCATGTGAGGACATACCAAGACTTGCTTGAAAAGATGCTATTTCCAAGATTTGCGTCCAATGAGACTCCTCACTTGCCACCTACAACTTTAGAAGTAAAAGAACATATGTAATTAGCACATTGTATGTACTAAGTAGGTGATATGTAATAAAACCATCATAAAACAGACATTTATAATAACATGCTCTTTTATGCTCTTTTGAAGAAAACCTCATAACACAAGTATAATAACCACTTTCACATCAAGCTTCACATATAAGACACATTCCAAGTAATCCACAATATAGCATTAGCATGAGTTAGAACCCATATAGCATATACACCTCCCACCAAAGGTTATACTAACAGTTACTTAAGTAAGACGAGAAGAGACCGCCCATACACCCTCTTCAAGCCTACCTAAATAATCCTTAGGACTACCTAATGTAAGATTGTTCCCTTTTCATTACATTAACTCACCACCTAAGGTTACTTCAAGATTCACCTAAGTAAGACATGAAGAATCCTCCCATACACCCTCTCCAAGCCTACCTAATCAACCCGCAAAGCTACCCTAGATAGGGATCATTCTATTCAACATACATAATTAAGTCAACAATATTCATCAAGACACTTAAGAGACATTTCATCAATTAAGGACTTCACATAATTGTCTTGGATAAGACCTAGGGAACCTACATCCTAGCATCTTCAAAGCCTACTTGTGCCATGTCTAGATAGCGTCTCATTCTACTACCTAAACGTTGTAGAACGTCTCCAACACTAGAATATATCCCACATGATGAGAACAGGCATTAACCAACATTGACCATACTAGCTAAGCATGGAATTCGTAGTCTACCCTATTCCGATGGAGGGTGTTCTACTTGCCAAGGGTAGAACTAGGACACATCCCATGTAGGCACATGGTAAAGGAATATCAAGAGATCCTTTGTACTCTAGTCTCATTCTCAAGTAGAGCTACTGCCCAAGCATATTCACTCGGTGCTTAGCCTTGTTTATCATAGAGTAAGTTCATTCAAAATACCAAAGATGGGTCCAGTAGGGTTGCCACTCAATGGTCTATAAGGATAGATCAATGACTTTCTTAGAGATGGTTTCATGTCGTTTCATCCAAACTATCCCTAAGTCCACCATTCAGACAAAAAGGATACTGTTATGGCTTTCAAGTTCAAGGATATCATAACATTCTTTCTTACATTGAAGGTTCCACATACAAGTAATGCTTAGAAGGGCACCATTTTAGGTCTACCGATCCTAGACTTTTCATTCAACATTCACTCATACATATACAAGACAAGGGTGGTTTATCCTACTAGGTCAAGATGTTAATATTCACATTCTTAGCATGTATCAAGTAGAGGGACATAGTCTACCAATCAAGACACACACATAATCTTCATATCACATATACCATAACATTCAAGTATCATGTGGGAGCAACCAAGTCAACCTAGAAACATACACTAGCAATACAACTAGAGATATCACCCTAGTCTATCATGATCATATAGAACCAATTATGAGAACTCATGATTCAATCTCACATATACAAGTCAAATAATGGTAACATCACAATTTACATAATAATGCCGACAAAGACATGATCATAACAATTATAACACATAAACACTGCCACCATAAGTGGACCATACCAATCAATACAATTCAATCTCTTCACTACACAATATATAGAGATTAGGTCATCTTACCACCATTCCATTATCATCACCACAAATCCTTAGCCTCCTCAATCAATTCAATTAAGAAAGTCTCTCTTACCAATAGCCATATACACCATTCTAATCCAATAATCAAACCATACAATGATCCAACAAGATACAATATGAAAATCATCAAATTATGGCAGCTTATACACAATTCTATCATAATCTGTACATGATTCAATAGTCCAATACAATCTACACAATAATCCAATACAATTATCATCATCTCAGTTTGATAATAGGGATAAAATTAATGAAATTATTGGACTTGTAACCTACAAAATTAACATCTTCAGAGAGGAATGTTAAGACAAAATGTGCGGCTTTGCAATATGTAAAAATAGTACAGATCCTTGTATGATTTTAACTTATTTTCCCACAATCCCAAGAGAAATATCTTAACACACTTGTTCAATTTTGTCACATTCGGGAAGTACCCCCTAGATGTAATCATCGTTGTCATCCTCGGAGAGGACTAAGACTATCCTCTTAGCATTCATCATTACATTCATAGGTTAAAATGTGGAAAAAATTAAAACTTTTCATCTATATCTACTTCATGAGGTTTACTTAGACCTCTCGCTTACACATAATATATTCATATCGAGTATACATACACTCCTCGTATAAGAAGATTACATAGTCTTCTACTTTTATGCCACATATTGACAACATACACAATATAGTCTTAAAAGGGATGTCTCATACTAAACCATCTAAACGGAATAGACCAATATGGGCAAAGCCCTTACACAAATGTAGAAATGCCTATTAGGGCTTACAATAGTATCTTGAAAAAAAATGAATGAAATGATCGTCTTTAGACTACTACAAAGAAACATGGCTAGAGTAATAGCAAGGCATCATCCTCGGACTTGAGGACATACCCACTTGGAGAATGATTCCAAGCCTTCCTTGCAAATGACCACAATCTCCTCAACGGGCGGAACCTAAAATGTTGGGGGAAAGGGAGAAATGGGGTTAGCATATCACTTGTACTAAGTATAGGATCATATGCACATACAACATAGAAGTAATGCCAAAAGGGCATTTATTCAAAAGCATGCAAAGTCACTTTAGAAATACCTTATGCATATTCAAGAGCCAATACAAGTCAATAAGCACATTCCTTAAGTCAATACCATGTACATCACAAGACCAACAATACCAAGTCTAGTCAAGTCAACATGCATATCAACATAATTGAGCAAATAATCAAGACAACTCTATCATCAAGTTATAATATTAACAAGCATGCATAAGAGTTCATAATATCATACCCTAAGCAAGACCATCACTTATACACCCCCATTAACATCTTGCCTTAACTGACATAGACCGCATGAGCTAATATGGAATCCAGTGTCATAGAATCTACACCAAAAGAAGGTGGACTACTTGCCAAGGTAGTACCAAAACATGAACATAGCATCTAGGTAGATCCACTAGCTAGTATTCCTATGGGGTTTAGTTCAAGAACTAGAAGATGTAGTTGGGACTCTCTTTACGCTACATGCATTATAGTCTCCAATCTCATGAGTACAATAGTGATCCTATCTTCCCTATGTGGGAAGGGACATTCCTCACTTCTAGTTCACTTGGTGCTAAGCTAGAGTCCCTTTTGAAATGTCTTTCATTAATAATCATAACTTAGTCTAGGTCATAGGGGTATACCCCTTATATAGGAATATGCATAGTTCAATAGGAATTGCATGAGTATGTCCTTTCAATACAATTCACACATATGAGGTTAGAACATTTACATAATCATATTATGATAAGGCAAATAGGCAATTCATCACCAACCTTATATCATTACATCTTAGCCAACAACACACAAGCCATAAATCAAGACATTTCAATTCAACATCGTACCAACCCTAATCAATCTTATCATAAGGTATACTTTAATATAACTTCATCACTAAAACACAAGTAATCATAATTGTAGTAAAGGATTGAGATCACAAGACTTAGCAAATCCACTTCCAAAGTCATCATCCATGGTCTTACAATCAACCAACCAAATCAATCCAATAATATATGTAATAACAATATTCAATAGTAAATAACATAATATCTAGTTCAGTTGCATCATCACTATTCCAATTAACTTCAATTCATAAACTAGGGTTAGGGGAAAGGGTTCATCATGAACTCTTTAAGAAATAGATCCAATCCAAACATACATTACCCTAGGCAGTCCATGAACAAATGAATAGATAAAACAAGTTTATTAATCAATATATTCATCAATTTCTATCAATTCATAAGCAAGATCCAAGATTTGGGGAATTTGGGGAAAGGACATGATCCACACGAAATTCCCTCAATTAGTATCAATTACTCAACAATCTACACTTAATTAGCCATGGGTAATCACAATTAAACATAATAAATCATCAATTTCAAGTTTAGAAGAAAACCCAATTGTAGAAGAAAACCCTAAGAATTTGGGTTATGTTACCTCTTGGGGAAAGGAATCCCAAGAGTGAAGAACCCATAATTTAATGAAGATTAATCCATGAAAATCAAGTAAAATTCAAGAGATATTGGTCTTCTTCTTCAAGCTTTCTTCTTCCTTCAATGGAGGTTTAATAGAGAGAGAAAGTAGAGAGAGGTGAGAGCTTTTGGGTTTTGATCTGGGAATTTAATTTTATTGAGTAAAATTTGAGGGAAAACTGATTGAAAATCAATATATATACCTCCCATTAAATACCCAAAAGACCCTTCACTTAAGTTGACCCTTTAATGAAGTCAAACTTAAATTCCAAATTTCAGATTTTCGTTGGGGAATAAGTCCGCGACGCTAAGCTGCTCCCGCATGATTTTCTAAATTAATTTTCGAGACACTAGAGTCCGCGTCCTTCCCGCAACACAGAATTTATTTTTTAGCAAAGGCCCACCAAGTCCGCGACGCGGACACACTTCTTCTATGTGTATTTTGGCTGCTACTTTTGGCATCTTGCTTGGCCAAGTTTGGGGTCCTTTCGTGGACCCCTAGGGCGACCCTTGGGGGATCGTACCTAGACTTTTCCACCCTATATACATGGTTTTACCTATTTAAAGTCATTTTACAACTTTTAGAGCTCATACAACACCTATAAACCTACTCGAAACCTAAGGACGTTTCACTAGTTAAATTAGACTAACTTCTGGACGTCTAGGACGTTTCTTGACATCTTGACTCTAAAACTTCCTAAATGGTTCATTAACATTATTTTAGGCATTATGAAAGTGTTTATAACCTTAGACCAATATGTGAGGCTCTAGATTAGGTCTTGGACTTTCGTAGTGTTACATTATCCCCCTTAGGAACATTCGTCGAATGACACTAAAAACCTTTTGAAGGGAGAATATGACTCAATACTAGCAACCCAACCAACAACATGTATATTATGAGTCACAGCTCATAGGAGTACTTCACAACTCCATTCAACACATATCAACAACATTACACATAGCAACTCAAGTCACAACACAAAAATCTCAACATTTCATAGTACATTATGAGGAACTACCTTCTCAACATCAACATGAGCTCAAAATGACATTAAAGAGTTACCATGTTATTCTTCTCAATACAACATCAAAAGACCAAAAATCTCAAGAAGGCAAAAATGTATTCCTCATAAGTGCAAGTTAACACAAAATGCCTTTTTCATGAAAACTTATTTTGTCATCAACTTTACAAAAAAAATAAGCAGATACTTGAAAACAAGCCAAATTCATAGAATTCACTATTTTCAGCATTAATAGGAACAACTAACCTTAATTAGCAAAGAGATGAGGATAACGGGACTTCATATCGGCCTCGGCCTTCCATGTTTCTCCCTCAACTAGGTGGTTCCTCTATAGGACTTTTATGGAGGCCACCTCTTTGTTCCTTAATTTCTTCACTTGATGATAAAGGTCTTTCATCGGAACCTCTTCATAGGAGAGGTTATCATCCATACCTAGACCCTCAACGGGAAGAATGGACTCAGGATCACCGATGCACTTATTAAGCATGGAGACATGGAACACCGGATGAACCAAAGCTAGTTCACTAGGTAATCTCAGCTCGTATGCAACCTTTCAAACCCTCTGTAAAATTTCATAGTGACCCACATAACGAGGACTCAACTTCCCTTTCTTGCCAAATCTCACCACTCCTTTCATGGGTGAAATTTTTAGATACACCATATCCCCCTCTTCAAATTCTAAGTCCCTCCTTCTATGGTCGACATAAGACTTTTGCCAACTATAGGCTGTTTTCAATCGGTTCCTTATCATATGAATTTTCTCCAAAGTCTTATAAATCAAATCGGGACCCAAAAGTGAAAACTCGCACACTTCAAACCATCCAATTGGAGACCTATATCTCCTACCATACAAGGCCTCAAAAGGAGCCATAGATATGGATGAATGGTAACTATTGTTGTAAGAAAACTCAACCAAAGGAAAGTGTTTATCTCAATTTCCCTTGAAGTCAATTATACAAGCTCTAAGCTTATCCTCAAGGGTTTAAATAGTACGCTCCGCTTGACCATCCATTTGGGGATGAAAAGCGGTGCTTAACTTCACTTTTGTACCCAACCCTTTTTGGAATGACCTCCAAAACCTAATTGTGAATTGTGCACCCCTATCCGATATGATGGATAACGGAATACCATGACCACACACAATCTCATATATGAAGATCCTTGCATAATCCTCCACCAAGTATGTAGACTTGACGGGAATAATATGAGCGGATTTAGTCAACCTATCCACAACCACCCATACAGAGTCATGTTATTTTTGTGTCCGAGGCAAACCTACAATGAAATCCATGTTAATCTCTTCCCACATCCAAGTGGGAACTTAGATTTCTTGGAGTAAACCACCTGGCTTTTGGTTCTCGGCTTTCACTTGTAGGCAACTTGTACATTTTGCAACTAATTCCGCTATGTCCCCTTTTAAGCCTTCCCACCAAAATGCTTCTCTAAGATCATGATACATGTTGTAGAACCCGGATGGATGGAATAACGGGAACTGTGAGCTTCCTCAAGAATCCGATTTTTTCAAGTCATCAACATTGGGCACACACAACCTTCCTTGATATATTAAGACAACATCCCCCATAAGGAAAATGATTCATTGAGCTTACCAAGAACCGAGTCTTTCAACTCCATCAATGATTGATCAAGGTGTTTCTTAGACTTCACCTCAACCACCAAAGAAGATTCGGAGTTAAGATGAAACATAAAACCACCATTTGGAGAATCTTCCAATATAACACCCAAACGAGCCAACCTATGAACATATTTCACTAGGTCTTTCTTGTCTTCTTCCACATGAGACACACTACCCATGGCCATACGACTTAGAGCATCCGCAACCACATTGGCCTTGCCGGGGTGGTAGAGAACACTCATGTCATAATCTTTCAATAATTCCAACCACCTTCTTTGTCGGAGATTTATCTCCTTTTAAGTAAA
Source organism: Solanum sitiens (assembly GCA_016801875.1). Taxonomy (NCBI): domain Eukaryota; kingdom Viridiplantae; phylum Streptophyta; class Magnoliopsida; order Solanales; family Solanaceae; genus Solanum; species Solanum sitiens. The sequence continues at coordinate 606,384 of JABWTJ010000348.1, read as the reverse complement.
CACATATTGAAGACTCTTATGGTCGGTATACACATCCACATGAACACCATAAAGTAATACCTCCATATTTTCAAGGCAAATACCACGACCGCTAATTCAAGATCATGTGTTGGATAATTCTTCTCATGCACCTTAAGTTGTCTAGAGGCATAGGCTACTATCTTCCCATGTTGCATAAGAACACACCCCAAGATTACTCGGGATGAATCACAATATACTACAAACCCTTGGTACCCTCCGGTAGGGTCAATACCAGAGCGGAAGTAAGCCTATCTTTCAAATTTTGGAAGCTTCTTTCACATGCCTCCGACCACTCAAATTTCACACTCTTTTGGGTCAATGTAGTCAAGGGAGAAGCAATAGACACAAAACCATCCACAAACCTCCTATAATAGCCCGCTAGACCCAAGAAACTCCTAATGTTGGTTGGAGTCAATGGTCTAGGCCAATTTTTCATTGCCTCGGTTTTCTTTGGATCAACCTCAACTCCCCCACTAGAGATGATATGACCAAGAAATGTCACTGATCTCAACCAAAACTCACATTTTCTATACTTGGCAAATAGTTGGTTTTCTTTAAGCACTTGTAAAACCACTCTCAAATGGTCCATGTGTTCACCCTCATTTTTCGAATATACCAAGATGTCGTCAATGAAGACAATGACAAATGAATCTAGTTAATTTCTAAACTCCCTATTGATTAGGTCCATAAATGCCGCTGGAGCATTAGTGAGACCAAAGGACATTATTAGAAACTCATAGTGACCATATCTAGTTCGAAATGCCATTTTTGGTATATCCTCACCTCTCACCCTAAGTTGGTGATACCCTCTTCAAGTCAATCTTAGAAAAGTAGCTTGCCCCTTGGAGTTGATCAAACAATTCGTCAATCCGAGGGAGAGGATACTTGTTCTTAATAGTGACTTTATTGAGTTGGCAATAATCAATGCACATTCTAAGGGACCCATCCTTTTTCTTCACAAATAATATCGGAGCACCCCATGGAGAAATACTAGGTCTAATGAAGCCTTTGTCTAGCAAGTCTTTGAGTTGAGCCTTCAACTCTTTCAATTCGGCCGGAGTCATCCGATAAGGAGGAATTGAAATGGGGTTGGTATCCGGTAGCAAGTCAAAACCAAAATCAATTTCCCGTTCGAGAGGGATTTAGGGAAGATCATTAGAGAAGACCTCCGGAAATTCCCTTACTATGGGGACTAACTCAATGGATGGATTTTCGGAGCCTAAATCTTTGACTTTTACAATATGGTATAAACACCCTTTCGAGATCATTTTACAAGCCTTAAGAAAAGAGATATTACGACCTCTAGGAAAAGAATTACCCCCTTTCCACTCTAAAATGGGTTCATTAGGAAAATTGAACTTAACAACTTTTGTTCTACAATCAATGGAAGCAAAACACTCATGCAACCAATCCATCCCCAAAATGACATCAAAATCGACCATATCAAGTTCTACTAATTCAACATGAGTAACTCTATTGGGCAATATTATAGGACAATTTCTATATACCCTCTTTGCAACCACTGACTCACCCACGGGGGTAGTTACCATGAAAGGATCATTTAGAATATCGAGAAAAATATTAAACTTCCTAGCTATAAAGGGAGTAACAAAAGATAATCTAGCGCCTCATTCAAGTAAAGTATAAACATCAATAGAGAAGACTTGTAACATACAGGTCACCGCATCGGGAGAACTCTCTTGTTCATCCCTAGAGCGAAGAGCATAAAGTGATTCTTCTTTGGAGGATCCACATTAGAACCACTAGCTTGAGCTTGCCCACTCCCTTTGTATTTCCCCTTCAAATTTGGGAAATCCCTAACCTTGTGACCACTCTTGCCACACCTAAAGCAATTGTCTGTCCCAACAAGGAAATCACCATAATGCTTCTTGCCACATTTTCCACAAGTTGGCTTCTTACATGGTTAACTAGTATCTCTTCACTTTTGAGACTTAGGGTTAGACACCCTTTCAAAGCCTTGGGAAATTTGTGGAAGGATTTTATGGGCCTACTTTCTGTCAAATGTTTAGCTACTATTTTCGAGGGCCTTAATGTGATTAGTTGCTGACGTTATCTTAATCATTACTTATGTTAGATTAGCACCCAAAAAGGAAGGCTGAATCGTGATATTGGTATTGGTAAAAAAGTAAGGTATGTAAGGCTATTAAATTCAATATTATTCGGCATGAAATATGATACTTGCGATTAGTACCAATAAGTGAATTCCCTAATTTCTATTACTAGTAAAGAAACATATTCGCAGCGTACTATATCCAAATATCTAACAATATTTTCCCTTCCCCTTAGTGCATAAAACTACTTCATTATATGTTCAATATTCTATACTTGTGTAATTATGCCCCTTGTGTTGGTATAGAAATGGTATTTGCAAAAGAAAGTTTGGTGAATCCTCCACTTAGTTAGTTGAAGTCAATTGTGTCATTAAGCTCACAAGTAATGTGTTGATGTTACATAGCTCCTTATGTCATTGTCGCTGCCTTAAAGTATTCTCTTCATGTCTTCTACTATTGGTTTGTATGCCCATATCTCCAAAATCATTATGACAACCAAAACAATAATCTCAAAAGATTTATGATTATCCAAAGAACAATCTCAAAAGAGTTATGAACTAATAAACAACAATCTCAAAGATTAAAGAATCTAAGTGAAATAATCTGTATAATTATGGGTGGCATCGTAGGGGCAAATGCCTAGTATGGTTCGATCCCAACTGGTACATAAGGGTGGAAGCTCATGGGCGAAAGCCTATAATGGACCGATCTGTATTGGTATAGAAGGGTGGCAACTTAGGGGCGAAAGCCTTGCATGGGTCGATCCCAAATTGTGTAATTACGAGGATCGCATCCCAGGGGTTAAAATGCCTAGCACGGGTCATCCTCTTCAACCACTTATCATCTGGTCACTTGTATCACATTCTCTACAAAAATTATAACGTACAAAAAAAGTAAAGAAAAGAATGTAACGTTCATGATTCCACAATTATAAGCAAATGTGATCTTTTCTCCTGATCTAGGCACTCATATGTTGATACTTGATTTCATGTGAGCCCTCGTATTACATATGCTATTTCCTTACATATTTAGTACACTTTTTCCGTACTGACGTCCCTCGCGGGGGACGCTACATTTCATGCTACATGCACATATACTCCAGGTAGTAGACCTTCTCCATAGGAGCACACGACACTCAGCTACTTTTGGTGAGATCCATGTTGATTCGGAGCTTTATTGAGTCCATGGTAAATTCATTTTGGTATTGTATCGTAGTTAAGGGCAAGGCGGGGTCTGTCCCGACCTACTCTGGATTTTCTATCTTTTAGAGGCTTTGTAGACGTATGTATATGGTTCAGTTGTGTCGTAAAGAGTTATGGCCTCAATGTCCAAGTCTTGGATATAACTTTTGGGTCTACTTATGTTGGTTTGCATCGCTGCATCCTATGTGAACCTGTCACATGATTGTTATAGTTATATGCATAGTAGGAACTAGTTACATGTTGGTTCTCTCGGTCCTTTAGGACTTCGGGTGCCTATCCGTCTTAATGGGATTTGAGGCATGACACAATTCGTGACGGTTTTTCACTATTTTAAGGCTAAAGGTTCTTTGAATCCGTTTTTTGATCTATAGAACGTAATCTAATGGGTAATTGTTGATGGGGAACAGTTTTAATCTGAGAGTTATGGTGGGAAAAGTCCTAATTAGGATAATGAGATCATGGGTATGATCTAGGGTTGATAGAATTTTTAGTATTTTGGGTAATTAGTGATGGTTTATTGATTCCCATGTTATATTGATTGTTTGTAGACCAAGAACAAGCGGAACAAATCCGGAAAGAGAAGAATCAAGTTTCCTAGGGGTTCAAGCTTGTTTCGAGATAGGTGACGGTTGTGATTCTATGATTGTGTGATGTATGTTTGTTCTTTCTTTATTATGATACATGTATTTATGTGAATGTTTCATTATTGATCACATTGATTAAGGGTTAGGTTTGTTAGGTTAACGATTTTTTAGAGGTTTTTTAGGTTTGGAGTTTTAAAAGTTTTTTTATTGTTTTTTAAGGTTTAGAGTTTTTAAAGTTTTTTTAGTTATTTTTTAAGGTTTAGGGTTTCCTAGTGTTTTTTTGGGTTTAGGGTTTGGGGTTTTATTAGTAATTGGGTTTTCGGCTTATGCCTTTTAAGGGTTTACGAATTAGGGTTCCTTAGGGTTTAGGATTCAGGGTTTAGAGTTTGGGAAGGGCTTCTTAGTTCAGGGATTTTAATTTTTTTTCTTTTAGTGATTTTTAGGGTTTAAGGTTTTTAAAAGTAATTTTTAGGGTAAATTATGGTGTAGGGCTTACTGTTTTTAGGGTTTTTTTAGGTTTAAGGTTTTTAGGGGAGTTAAAAAGATTTTAGTTTAGAGCTTTTAGGTTTAGAGTTTTAAAGGGTTTTTAAGGTTTCATATGGTATAGGGTATCAGGATCTCATATGTAAAAGATTTCTTAAGGTTTAGGATCTTAGGTTTTAGAATATTAGGGTCTATAAGGTTTTAAGGTTTAGAGTTTCTCAGGGTTTACTGTTTCTTAGAGTTTCATAGCTTCTGTTAGGGTTTCTTGATTTAGGGATTAGGATTTTAGGTTTAATGATTTATTTTGTCGTTTTTTTTAGGTTTTATAAGGGCTTATGATTTCTTAAGGGTTTTGAGGTTTGGGGTTGTAAAAGGTTTTAGGGTTTTTAAGGGTTTTTTAGGGTTTCATTATGTTTAGGGTAAAGTCCAGAGGTTTAGGGTTTAGGCCCTAAGGTAGAGGGTTTCATGTTAGGAGTTTTAAGGGGTTTTTTAGGTTTATGATTTTTATGCTTAGGGTTTTAAAATGTTTTAGTGTTTCATAGTTTTGTAAGAATTTGGATTTCTTAAGATTTAAGGTTACGTATAATTTAGGGCATATGATTTTAATTTTAGGGTTTTACGGCTTAGCTTATGGGATTTACTTTTCCCCCGGGTATTATTGTTTAGAGGTTTTAATTGATTTTACTGTTTAGATTTTCTTAGGGTTTAGGGTTTCTTAGTGTTTTATATGGTTTGGTTTTAGGGTTTAGCCCAATGGTTTAGCTTTATGTATTTAGAGTTTCTTAGGGTATAGGATTTAGCGTTTAGGATTTCTTAGGATTTCATTCCTAAGGATTTTTAGGATTTAGGGTTTTGTGCTTACGATTTTTTAGGGTTTTATTAGTTTTAGAGGAATATTTAGTTTTAGAGTTTTAAATAGAGTTTATTATTTTTATTGTTTTTTTATGATTAAGACGTTCTTAGAGGTTAGGTTTTTTTATAGAATTTTTAGGTTTTAGGGTTTTTTAATGTTTTTAGTTTTTTTTAATTTCTTAAGGTTTAGAGTTTCTTAGGGTTTAACCCTAAAGTTTATAGTGAAGGGTTTACAGTTCCCTTGGGTATAGAGTTTAGAATTTAGTGTTTCTTAGGATTTAAGGTTTAAGGTCTAAGTTTTTTATTTAACGATTTTTGAGCTTTTAAGGCTTAGGGCTGAATTTTTTGTAGAATTTTTTAGGTTTAGAGTTCTGTTAGGTTTAGGATTTTAAAAAGGGTTTTCAAGATTTTTATGAGTTTTTAAGGTTTAGGGGTCCTTAGGGCTTAGGGTTTCTTTGGGTTTAGGGCTTATGTAACAACCCAAAAATGACTATGCTAAGTAATGCCTTAACGTACCTAGAATGCCTAGATTAGACCGGGTTCACATGGCTTGTTGCACGTGGAACCAGACCTCAGAACCTATGCACTAGCCAAGCAAACAAACTTGGTGAGTTAGTTGAGCTAGGCAAGGTTGGGACTAGCCATGTAGGGCACCCGAATTGAAAAGATTCACCCGGATGAGTTTTTACCGGACTTGAAAGGGGTAATCTTAGGTTTGGAGGGTCTAGGAGTAAAACGGTATTTTCCAGGCTAGGGGTAGTATTGTAATTACCTAAGTATTTAATTAAATAATTAATTAATATAAAGAGGTGGGCAATTCGGGTAGGGTTGGCCGAATTTGACCCTTTTTTGCAAGTTAAGCTTCACCCGGGTTCGATCCTTGGTGGAAGCAATGTTAAATTTAATTAATTTATATTAATTATATGATTTAAGTAAGGGCATGATTAGTCATTTCACCTAAGCCTTTAAAAAATAAAGATTTTTAAATAAATGGCAAGGAGTCCTAGTTTGACGAAGTCTTCAACTAAGACTCCTACTCCTAAGCTTTCTATAACACCTCTCCACTCTCAGTCTGACGATTCTCTACTCTCTTTATCACGCTTATTTACTCTCATTCTCAAGTTCATTATCAGTAAAAAGAACAAAATAAAAAGTTCATCACTCTTGAAGAACTTGAACGCTAAAACTCAAAAGAAAAACTAAACTAAAAACAAAAAGCAAAAACATTGTTCTTGACGGGTTGTGCTTGACGTTTGGTGGTGAGGCTTTGGTGTCGTGGAGTTGGCTGCCATTGGAGAAGATTTGGAGGGTGTTGATCGACAAAAGTTATGGGTTTTCTTCCTCTTGGTCCCTTTCCCAAGAGACCCCTAGGATTCAGCCGAATTCTAATCCGAAAACTAGGAATGTTCCCCGTTGTATGTCCCTGTCACTAGCTTCCATTGATTTTGTAGGTTGGGTATGTTTTGCTGGTAGAATTTAGGGATGTTATGTGTTTTCGTGATGATTATGTTCAATTATGTATTTTTGGATTTATGTGAGTAATAAGCATGCTTTCCGAAACTATGTGTTAAGCGTGTGTGTGCATTGTGTATGCCTTGACTTTGGTCATGGGTTGAAGTGTGTAATATGCACGTTAAATTCTTGTGTTTTGTATGCAATTACTTGAAGTAAATCGTGATGTTCATAAGTGGTGTGATGTTGCTAAATTGAGTGAAAATTCTTGATCAAATGTAACCACGAAACTGCACAAAATAAACGTACGAAAGGTCCAATGAATTTTCCAAAAATCTAACGTATAAAATGCTGAGGAAATGGGATGGAAAGCGTGATCAAATTTTCAGATTTGCTAGAAATTTGGTTCGGCTAAGTTACTCGAAAAATTGGAGATTTAAAAAAATTATTTTAAATATGTGAGGTCATCAAGGATTGAACCCGAGACCTCATTATACGAAGGCTGCTGAAAAATTAATATTTAAAGGGAGGTGAGGGGGATTCGAAATGGGGTAAGGCTGGTGAAGAAACAAAAGAAAAAGGGAAGATAAATAAAATGAGGTGTGTGGGGATCGAACCCAAAACCTCTCGGATAGACAAGGAAGTTAGGAGAAAAATTAAATAAAAGAAAAATGAGGTTGAGGGGGATCGATCCTACATCATCTCGGTCTAAAAGGAAGAATTAAGGAAAGAAAGAAAATAAAAGGAATGTGGGCGTGGGGATTCGATCTTGGGTCCCCAAGCCGAGATGTTTAAGACAAAGTGAAGAAAAGAAAGAAAGGAAGTGTAGGTGTGTGGATTCGATCTCGGGTCCCCAAGCCGAGAATTCTAAATCAAAAATTTTAAAAAACACTAAGTGTTATACAAGGGATTCGAAATAGGGTTCCCTTGCCCAATTCCGTATTGACACATAAGTCTTACGTGATTAAATATTTAATGAATGTTGCCTATAGGAATCAAAATTGAGACCTTGGCATACTTACAAGATGCATAAGTCTTGTACCATATAATCTTGGGTTAGTATAAGTCACTTAGACGAATTATGAATGAAACCTCATGGCTTGTACGTATGGGCTCATAAGTCCAGCGTACGTTAAAAGTAAGTGAACCTAAGATGACACCAGGAGGGTTATGTAAGGGTGTGAAACACACTAAAAGGCCAAGTGCATTGGCATATAATGAAATGAACATTCACGTAAAAAGGGGTGAGTAATTATGATGAGCTAATATGCTAAAGTTAATGAATGTGGTGACAACATGATAAGAGGCTAATGTGAAAGATGAGATCAATCTCATATGAGCCTAAATAAGTGTTACCAATAACGTACTCACCTTTGAGAGTGTAAAGTTAACGAAGAGACCAGTCTCTAAGAAACACTCTAATGAAAGTATTGAGATTAATACACACTTAATACTAATGATGAGATGAGAAATTATCTAATGAGCAATGATGCCCTCATGCTAGAAGCCAGCTTCTATGATGTGTGAGATGAATGTAGTGGAACTTTATTGGAGCACCGATAGGCTAGCTATGAGTCGCGATTCCTTCTTTCGGGAGGGCAGAGGTTCGTGTAAATCTCATGAGATGAGAGTGTCCGTTTAGGCGAGTATGGGTCTCCTTATATCTCCTAGTCTTTGAACTTATGAAGCCAACATAGGGATCTAGCAGGGTTCAATTCCCTATATACGCTAGCATGTTTTGGTTTCACTTTGGCCGGTGATTCCACCTCTTTTCGGTGTGGGGTAGAGACAGTATTTCATGGAGCTCACATGATCTATGTCGGTTAAAGTTAAAGTTACCAAAGAAAGAATGAGGCCAGCCTCAGTAATGCACAAAATCTAATGAATGATACCAAAGGTGTTTGGATAGGATAATCAAGAGGTGAACTAGACTCAAGTAATGACACTAGGTCGTTCTTGGTTATTGCACACTGAACCCGTTGAGAGTCTTAAACTACATCCTAGGTATAGCTTGTGTTTGCACCAGCCTATGAATGAATGAAACGAATGAAAATGAAGTATGCATGAATGAATGAAACAGACTCTGTGTTTGCTAAAGAAGGCTCCCTAGTTGAAGTCCCATATGTTGAGCCCTTATTTTGGGAAGTCCTAATGTTAAGTCCATGATTCCAAGGTCTCATGGCATATGAACGAATGATATGTGGTATATGTATGTGCTATATGAAATATGTTATGTGTTGTGTGCAACATGAAAAGAATGATGATGCATGTTACTCTCATAGCATGACTTTTCTAATACGATTTGGCAAGTACAACTGACTGGACTTTCCATAACTCATATAGTTAGGAGAGATCTTTCCTTAATCATATATGTCCTTGGTGTGTGCTTGCATACACCCATACTTAGTACAAGTGTGTACTAATCCCATACAATACTCTACTTTTAGGTGCAGGTGCAGGTGGACGCTAGAGCTTACGAGACTACGTTGAAGCTATCCGGACGTGGAGCATTCATCCGGACTTGGTAGGTCCTCATGCTTTCGAGGATGCTTATCTTTTATATTCTAGCTTAGACGTAGGCATGATCTAGTGGAGAGTGTTCCACTAGCGTTTCTTTCTTACTTATTTCAGACGTTGTATTGGTTCTATTTTGGCAACTTAATATTTATGCAGTTATGAATTATTTCCTTCATTTGAATATCTCATTATTAGATGGTTGTGGTGAACTAATGTGATATATTGCATTTCTTACTATGAAGTCTATGTATACTTCAAAGCAAACAAAAGTTTTAAATTTTCCGCTAAAATTAACCTTTACGATGTAATGATGACGTATGTAGGCTTGTCTGCGACCTCTGAGAGGTCAACGATGCCGATTTTGACTAGGGTCTAGACCTCGGTCGTCACAAACGTGGTATCAGAGCATTATGTTAAATTCCAAGGATAATAAGTTCACATCAACCACATCGAGTAGTTTCTAACTTATGGTAGTGAAGTACACCACTATCATGAATTAGAGAGTGCATGATGCGTAGGAAAATTTCCCTTCTTCTAATCTTATCGTGCTTTCCTTAATGTCTGATTTCTTGGTGTTATGAGCGTATCTAACATCAATTCTTATGTTTTCAAAAAATGAACATAAGGGGGAGCGCTGGTCGGGGAAGAGTAGGAGCAGCTGCTGGGGGCAACCAAGTTCCACCCCATGCTCCAGCTGCAGGAGTCGCCATGTTAGTTAACCCAGCTGGGTTGACTGATGCTGAGGTGCCGACAGCTTTGGCACAGATGGCTTAAGCCATCACTGTGCAGGCTCAGGCTATGACGGCCCAGGCCAACAGATAGGAGGTTCAGCGGGAGAACCCACCAGCCCACAACATGGCGAATAGGGTGTGAGATTTGACGAGGATGAATCCTCCAATATTTACAGGATCTAGGACTGCAGAGGATCCTCAGGAGTTCGTGGAGGAGGTCCAAAAGATTCTGGTGGCATGGGGGCCACGGAGATTGAGAAAGGTGAGCTGGCCTCGTACCAGCTGAAGGATGTTGCACAGGCTTTGTACAAGATGTGGCAGGATAGCAGGGCGTTGGGCGGAGGTTCGATCATATGGGAGCTGTTTAAGACAGCCTTTCTGGAGAGGTTCTTCCCTACAGAGATGAGAGAGGCTAAGGTTTAGGAGTTCATCAACCTTAAGCAGGGCTCGATGACTGTCAGGGAGTATTCCCTGAAATTCTTTAAATTGTCCAGGTATGCCACTTCGCTTGTGTCGAACAGTAGGGCTGAGATGAGCAGGTTCCTTATAGGAATCTAGAGGAATTTGAGTAGGAGTGTCGGGCAGCGATGCTCCATGACAGCATGGACTTGTCCAGGCTTAGGGTGCATGTCCAGCAGGTTGAGGACAGCAGGAAGAAGATGAGAGTCCGTGAGGTCAGGAGGCCTAACCCTTCTAAACAAACAGGTTCCAGCAGAGGTGGTGGCAGGAGCACTTTTGGAGTTCGTGATCAGCCCAGATTTAAGAAGAGGCATCAGAGTTCAGGGAAATCTAACTCTCAGAGGAGTGCAGCACCCAGAGAAGGCAGACCCGAGCCCAAGAAGGGCAATGGAGGTGATGTGCAGCATCCCAGAAAGGAATGTGGCAAGTGTGGTCGTATTCACAATGGAGAGTGCAGACTAGGCACAAATGCCTGCTTCGATTGCGGAAAGAGCGAGCACATGGTCAGGGAATGTCCACAGAATAGGGGTCAGGCTGGAGGTAATGCTCAGCCTTGGCCTAATCCCCAGAATTCCACTGCAGCCGAGCCTCCTAAGAGGAACAGATACTACGCCTTGAAGGGAAGGGAGGAGCAGGAGAAGTTTGCTAATGTGGTCATAGGTATGCTGCAAGTTTTCTCAACCTCTATTTATGCTTTACTTGATCTAGGGTCTACGCTTTCTTTTGTGACTCCCTTGCTTGCTCTTACTTTTAAAACACTACCTGAGGTTTTGCATGAGCCTATTGTAGTTAGTACTCCCTTGGATAAAATGTGAGAGCTGATAGGGTTTATAAAGACTGCCCAATAGTAGTATGTGGTAAGACTATGTGTGCTGACCTTGTTGTGTTTCCCATGAATGACTTCGATATTATACTTGGTATGGACTGGCTCCATAAATTTTATGCCTTCATGGATTGTCGTAGTAGGGTTGTGAGATTCAGTTTCCTTAATGAAGTAGAGCTGGTCTACGAGGGGTACAATTCGATTCGTTCAGGTCCCTTGATTTCGAATCTAAAAGCTAATAAAATGATGTCCAAGGGATCGTTATTCCATCTTGTGAGTGTCAATGATCTAGATCATGACGTTCCTTCCATAGATTGTGTGCTTGTAGTGAATGAGTTCCAAGATGTTTTCCGCGATGATTTGCATGGAGTCCCTTCCCCTCGAGAGATTGATTTTGGTATCGACCTAGATCCCGATACCACACCAATTTCAATTCCTCCCTACATAATGGCTCCAGCTGAACTCAAAGAGTTGAAGCTACAGTTAAAAGATCTCACTGATAAGGGCTTTATTCAGCCGAGCATATCCCCTTGGGGCTGTCCAGTGCTGTTTGTGAAAAAGAAAGATGGAACCCTTAGGATGTGTATCGATTATCGGCAGTTCAACAAAGTCACTATAAACAACAGGTATACACTTCCCAAAATAGATGACTTATTCGATCAGCTCCAAGGGTCTATTTTCTTCTCAAAGATTGATTTTCGTTCCGGGTATCATCAGCTTAGGGTTAGGGATGAAGATATCCCAAAGACAGCCTTTCGTACTCGTTATGGTCATTATGAGTTCCTAGTCATGTCATTTGGTCTCACTAATGCACCAATAGACCTCATGAACCGAGTTTTCCGTGAATACCTTGATTCTTTCATCATAGTATTCATTGATGACATCCTCATCTACTCTAAGACCAAGGTAGAGCATGAACAACATTTGAGACTAACCTTGGAGGTACTTAGACAACATCAGTTGTATGCCAAATTCAGCAAGTGTGCATTCTGGCTTAGATCAGTGACCTTCCTGGGTCATGTTCTGTCCGATCACGGTGTGGAGGAGGACCCTAGGAAGACTGAGGCTGTTAAGAACTGGCCAAGACCTCTTACTCCCACCGATATCCATAGCTCTCTGGGATTGGCTAGTTACAACCGCAGGTTCGTGGAGGTTTTTTCTTCCATTGCTGCCCCACTGACAGCTTTGACTAAGAAGAAAGCCAAGTTTGGATGGGTAGAAACGTGTGAGAAGAGTTTCCAGGAGCTCAAGGACAGACTCACTTCAGCCCCAGTGCTTACGTTGCCTAAATGTGGTGAGAATTACACTATTTATTGAGATGCATCTAGGGTTAGTTTGGGTTGTGTTCTTATGCAGGGTGGTAAGGTAATAGCCTATGCGTCCAGACAGCTCAAGGTTCATGAGAAAAATTATCCCACTCATGACCTAGAGTTGGCAGTTGTGGTGTTTGCATTGAAGCTGTGGAGGCACTACTCGTACGGGGTGCATGTTGATGTGTTCATAGACTACAAGAGTCTCCAGTACGTGTTCACGCAGAGGGAGTTGAATCTACGTCAGCGGAGATGGTTGGAGCTGTTGAAGGACTATGAGATGAGTGTCCACTACCATCTAGGGAAGGCAAATGTTGTTGCTGATGCTTTGAGCTGGTTGAGCATGGGCAGTACAGCCCACGTTGATGATGGGAAGAAGGATTTGGTGAAGGATATACATAGACTGGCTAGACTGGGTGTGCGGTTGATGGCTTCTACTAGTGGGGGTGTTTTCGTTCATCCCAGTTCTGAATCATCCTTGGTAGTTGAAGTCAAGAAGGGTCAGCATCTTGATCCTGTGTTGATGGAGTTGAAGGACTCAGTGCTGATAAAGATGAATGAGTCCTTTGATTTGGGAGGTAACGGAATACTTAGGTACCAGGACAGGCTGTGTGTACCAGATGTGGATGATTTGCGGACCAAGATTGTTGCAGAGGCATATGGTTCCAGGTATTCGATATATCCAGGTTCCACCAAGATGTATCATGACCTCAAGCAGATCTATTGGTGGGATGGCATGAAGAAGGACATTGCTGAGTATGTGGCCAAGTGTCCTAATTGTCAGCAGGTTAAGGCGGATCACCTTAAGCCTGGTGGTCTCACTCAGATGATTGAAGTTCCAACTTGGAAGTCGGAGGCCATTAACATGGACTTCGTGGTTGGTCTTCCGAGGACTAGGAGACATCATGACTCCATATGGGTTATTGTGGACAGGATGACTAAGTCTGCCCACTTTATCCCTGTGAAGTCTACTTAGAGGGCCGAGGATTATGCGAGACTTTACATTGATGAGATTGTGAGGTGGTATGGGATTCCTTTGTCTATTATTTCAGATAGAGGGGCTCAGTTCACTTCGCATTTCTGGAAATCCTTCTAGAAGAGCTTAGGCACACATGTAAAGCTCAGCACTGCCTTCCATCCTCAGACAGATGGGCAGGCAGCGCGCACCATTCAGACATTGGTGGACATGTTGAGGGCGTGTGTGATCGACTTCAGAGGTAGTTGGGACGACCATCTGCCATTGATAGAGTTCTCATACTATAACAACTATCACTCTAGCATTGGGATGGCACCGTTTGAGGCACTGTATGGTAGGAGGTGTAGGTCTCCAGTTGGGTGGTTCGAGGTTGGAGAGTCATCCTGTCACGACTGGAATCTAGACCCCAGACAAGACCGGCGTCGTTGACCTCTCAGAGGTCGCAGACAAGCCTACTTACATCATTCTTACTTTACATAGGTTAATTTTTAGCGGAAAATTTGAAACTTTTTGTTTCTTAAACATTACTTACTAAACATTTCTAATACATTCGTAATTTGTTCAACATCAACCATCTAATCATTAAGAGATAATCAAATGAAAGGAATAGTTTAATAAACATAAGTGTATAATTGCCAAAATGGCACCAATACATAGTCTGAATAAAATAAGAAAGAAACGCTAGTGGAACATGCTCCACTAGCTCAACTCCTAAACTAAGCTAGAACATAAACAGTAGCATCCTCGAAAGCATGAGGACCTACCAAAACTGGATGAATGCTAGACGTTCGGATAACTGCAGCGATGATCCTGTAGCTCTATCGTCCACCTGTGCCTGCACCTAAAATAGTAGAGTTTGTATAGGGTTAGTACACACTTGTACTAAGTATGGGTATATGCAAGTACACACCAAGGACATGCATGAGAAAGAATAGCTCATTCCTAACAACATGATTTTTGGAAGTCAAGTCAGTGGACTTGCCAAATTGAGATTTGGAAAGTTTCCTAATTTGAATTAGGAAAGTAAATGATCTTTCCAAATCTGGATTAGGAAAGTCAGTGAGCTTTCCAGATTTGGAATAGGAAAGTTATGCCATGAGAATAACATACATCATCATACTTTTCACATTTTCACACAGCACATAACATTTACACATAGCACATTTCATATAGCATACAGTACATTTTGCATGTAGCACATAACTTCGTTCATATCATTCATTCATATGCCATGAGACCTTGGAATCATGGACTTGACATTAAGACATACCAGAAATGAGGGCTCAACATATGGGACCTCAACTAGGGAGTCTTCGTTAGCAAACACAGAGACTGCTTCATTCATTCATACGTACTTCATTTCATTTCGTTCATAGTCCGGTGTAACCACCGGTTATACCTAGGATGTAACTTAAGACTATCATTAGGTTCGTTGTGCAATGACTAAGAATGGCCTAATGTCATTACTTGAATCTAATGCACCTTTTGATTATCCTATGCTAACACCTTTGGTATTCATTCATTTCATTATGTGCATCATTTGAGGCTGGCCTCATTCATTCATTGGGAACTTTAACTTTAACCTACATAGATCATGTGGGCATCATGAAATCCAGTGTCTCCCCCACACCGAAAAGAGGTGGAATCACCGGCCAAAGTGATCCAATAACATGCTAGCGCACATGGGAATTTAACCCCGCCAGATCCCTATATTGGCAGTATAGGTTCGAAGACTAGGAGATATAAGGAGACCCATACCCGGCATGCCGGACAGTCTCATCTCATGAGAGTTACGTGAACCTCCGCCCTTCCCGAAAGAAGGCGTCACCGCTCATAGCTAGTCTATCGGTGCTCAGTATAAAGTTCCATTTCATTCATCTCATATGTCATGGAAGTTGACTTCTAGTATGAGGACATCATAGCTCATTAGATGATTTCTCATCTCATCATTCGTATTAAGTTTGTTAAGCTCAATACTCTTATTAGAGTGTTCATAGAGACTGGTCTCTTCATTATATTAAACTCTCATAGGTGAATGCATGTTAGTAACATTTACTTAGGCTCATTTGAGATTGCTCTCCTCATTTACATTAGCCTCATATCATGTTGTCACCACATTCATCATCATTTGCACCTTTGTTTTTCTTAATTATTCACCTCTTATTACGTGAATGTTCATTTCGTCATATGCCAATGCAATTGGCCGTTTGGTGCATCTCACATCCTTACTTAACCCCTCTAGGGTTCATCATTTCATGTCATACATCTTAGGTTCACTTACTTTTGAACGTATGTTAGACTTATGAGTCTATACACACAAGCCATGAGGCTTTATTCATAGTTCGTTAAGTGATTCTTACATTCCTAAGATTATGTAGTACAATACTTATGTATCTTGTATGTATGCCAAGATCTTGATTTTGATCTAAGTAGGTGGCATTATTCTTTGATATTTTGTTCACGTATGGCTTATGTATCAATACGGAAGTTTGGGCAAGGAAACCGAAGTCTTGAATCAATTGGATATCAATTATATCTTTAATTTTTTTATTCTAATATTCATAACATTTTAATTCTAAGTCAATTCACAATGTTAACATTGAAGGATTACTTTTCTATTTAACGTTTTCCTTGCATTGGCCGATGGGTTGTGGGTTCGAGCCCCCACAACCCCATTTTCATTTTTCCTTATTTGTTTTGGTCCATGTGAGACATTGGGACCCGAGGTCGAGTCCCCTCAGCCACACCTAAATTCTTCTTTATTTTCTTTCCCTTCCATTCGCTTAAGGCCGAGAGGTTGTGGGATCGAACCCCCACAACCTCTTTATTTTATTCTCCTTTTTAAGAGTTGACTGTTTGAGTTGACTGTGAGGTTGGGGTCGAACCCCCACAGCCTCATTTTATTTTTATTTTCATCTTCTCCCATCCGCATAGAGGTTGTGGGTTCGATTCCCACGCCTCTCATATTTTTTTATTTTTTTTCCTTTTCTTTAGGTTCTAACCGAGAGGGTGTGGGTTCGAATCCCACCCCTCTCATTTCTTATTTTTCACACTTATTTTCCCAGGCATGACACGGTTCGAATCCCCCTCACCATATATTTTTTTCTTCTTTAATTTTTGGG
Source organism: Solanum sitiens (assembly GCA_016801875.1). Classification (NCBI taxonomy): domain Eukaryota; kingdom Viridiplantae; phylum Streptophyta; class Magnoliopsida; order Solanales; family Solanaceae; genus Solanum; species Solanum sitiens. The sequence continues at coordinate 589,780 of JABWTJ010000348.1, read as the reverse complement.
GATTTTAACGGGGTGAGGTCACGGGTTCGACCCTCAATGACCTCACCTATTATTCCTTATTTTTTCTTAACATTTTATACAACTTAATTTGGCAGAGATATGTCAACATAGTGCTGGATATTAAGGTAAACTCTTTGCTCATTTTTATCTCCATTTATTCATAAATTTATAGAGCAATACATAGTTCATTTGATACGTTCTTTAATACATTCTTTCACGAATTCTTAGTCAAGAGATTACTCCTCAATTCAGCCACACTTCATGTCACATGAATATCACAATTTACTTCAATTGGTGTACATAAAACAACAAACATAACATTAACAAATTCAAGCCTCTAGGCCGAGAGTCAAATCATGTCACACATTCTTCTTAATTTCGAACACACACATGGTTTGTCTTTTCATAAATTAACGTACATCCAACACATTCACATTCAGCACAAACATCACATAATCCTAAGTCTACCAGCATTCATACCAACCTACAAATTCGTTGGGAGCTAATGACAGGGACATGCAACGGGGAAAACAACCTTAGTTTTGAGCGGAATATTCTGAGTCCTAGGGGTCTCTTGGGAAAGGGACCAAGAGTAAGAAGACCCATACCTTAGTTTTCTTGTTCAACCACTAGGATGCTGCCCAAGAACTTCTCCAAAAATCAGTCCAAACACCCAAAGTCACACCTTACCCGACCAGCGTAGTACGTTTTGCTTAACGTTACCGAATTGCTTTCTCTTTTGTGTTTTGCGTGTGAATTCTTAAAGCATGAAGAACTTTAGTTTTCTTTCTGATTTTCTCACGTTTGCAGCCAGCAGAGAGTGTGAGAAAGAGAGAGATTAATCGTGAAAGAGAATGGGAGATAGGAGATAGTGGTCTATTAGAAGTAGGACTTGTGGGAAGGACTTAGTCAACTTAAATAAATAATTAAAATTAATAGAAATCTGATTTCTTTTTCCTAAATCAGTTAATATTAATTATTTATTAAAAATTAAGTTAACAAATTAAAATAAAAGCAAGTTAAATCTTGCTTCTAGTGGGGCTCGAACCCGAGTGACCCCATTTGCGAAAATGGGTCAATACGGGTTGCCCCACCCGAAATGCCTTAAATAAATAAATTAATTAATTAATTAATTAATTCCTTAGGGTAATTACAATATTACCCTTGGCTTGGAAAAGACCATTTTACCCTTGGACCCTCAAAACTTAAGATTTCTTCTTTTGAGTCCGGCAGAAATTCTTTCGATTAAATCTTCGTTTTTCGCGAGCCTCACATGGTTGGTTCCAACCTTTCCAAGCTCAGTTAACTCCCCAAGTTAGTTGGCTTGGTCGTAGTAAGGGTTCTGAGGTCTGGTTCTACGCGTATCAATACGTGTGGACCTTGGTCTAATCGCAAGCATTCTTGAAAAACCTAAGTCTTGATCCTATTCATTTTTAGGGTTGTTACATTATCCCCCCCTTAGGAACATTCGTCCCCGAATGACACTACTACTTCATGTTGTAATGCCAGTCAGATCATAATAAAAGCACTATACACAGTCAATCAATAGCAACAAAATACGGGGAGGTAAGGAAGCATAGGTTTAAGAGTATAAAGTCTAACCTCAAGAGCTGAACAGGTGAGGGTAGCGGGCCCTCATGTCGGCCTCAGCTTCCCACGTAGCACCCTCAACAAGATGATTTCTCCACAATACTTTCACTGTGGCAATCTCCTTGTTCCTCAGCCGCTTGACCTGTCTGTCTAAGATCTCAACCGGTACCTCCTCATAAGACAAGTCTTCATCAACCCCCAAACCTTCAACAGGTAAGATTGATGCTGGATCACCTAGGCACTTCTTCAACATAGATACATGAAAGACTGGATGGACAGAAGCTAACTCTGCGGGCAATGCCAACTCATAGGCCACCTCACCCACACGCTGTAGGATTTCATATGGCCCAACATATCTCGGACTCAGCTTCCCTTTCCTACCAAATCTCATCACCCCTTTCATAGGTGATATTTTTAAGTAAACCTGGTCACCAACATCAAACTTTAAGGGCCGTTTTCTGTTATCAGCATATGACTTCTGCCGACTGTACGCAGTAGTCAACCTGTCCCTAATCATTCTGACCTTCTCTAAGGCCTCATGAATGATCTTCGGCCCCAAAATGGAGACTCCCCAACTTCGAACCACCCAACTGGAGATCTACACCTCCTACCATACAGTGCCTCAAACGGTGCCATCCCAATGCTGGAGTGATAGCTATTATTATACGAGAACTCTATCAAAGGCAGATGGTCATCCCAGTTACCTTTGAAGTCAATCACACACGCCCTTAACATATCCTCCAATGTCTGTATGGTGCGCTCTGCCTGCCCATCTGTCTGAGGGTGAAAGGCAGTGCTAAGCTTCACCTGCGTGCCCAAGCTCTTCTGGAAAGATCTCCAGAAATGAGAAGTAAACTGAGCTCCTCTGTCTGAAATAATAGACAAGGGAATCCCATGCCATCTCACAATCTCATCAATGTAGAGCCTCGCATAATCCTCGGCTCTGTAAGTAGACTTTACAGGGATAAAGTGGGCAGACTTAGTCAATCTGTCCACAATAACCCATATAGAGTCATGCTGCCTCCTAGTCCTCGGAAGCCCAACCACGAAGTCCATATTAATGGCCTCCCATTTCCAAGTCGGAACCTCAATAATCTGCGTCAGACCACCAGGCTTAAGATGCTCTGCCTTAACCTGCTGACAATTAGGACACTTGGCCACATATTCTGCAATGTCCTTCTTCATGCCATCCCACCAATAAATCTGCTTGAGATCATGATACATCTTGGTGGAACCTGGATGTATAGAATATCTGGAACCATGGGCCTCTGCAACAATCCTGGTCCGCAAATCATCCACATCTGGCACACACAGCCTGTCCTGATACCTAAGTATGCTATCACCTCCCAAAGCGAAAGACTCATTCATCTTCATCAGCACTGAGTCCTTCAGCTCCATCAACACGGGATCTAGATGCTGACCCTGCTTGACTTCAACTACCAAGGATGATTCAGAACTAGGATAAACTGAAACATCCCCACTAGTGGAGTCAACCAAACGCACACCCAGTCTGGTCAGTATGTGTACATCTTTTACCAGCTCCCTCTTCTCATCCTCAACGTGAGCTGTACTTCCCATACTCATCCTGCTCAAAGCATCAGCTACAACATTAGCCTTACCTGGATGATAGTGCACATTCATGTCATAATCCTTCAACAGCTCCAACCATCTCCGCTGACGTAGATTCAACTCCCTCTGTGTGAACACGTACTGGAGACTCTTATGGTCTGTGAACACATCTACATGCACTCCATACAGATAATGCCTCCACAGCTTCAGTGCAAATACCACAGCTGCCAACTCCAGGTCATGAGTGGGATAATTCTTCTCATGAACCTTGAGTTGTCTAGATGCATAGGCTATCACCTTACCAACCTGCATAAGAACACAACCCAAACCAACCCTAGATGCATCACAATAAACAGTGTAATTCTCACCACACTTAGGCAAAGTAACCACCGGGGATGAAGTGAGTCTGTCCTTGAGCTCCTGGAAACTCTTCTCACAAGTCTCCGTCCATTCGAACTTGGCTTTATTCTTAGTCAAAGCTGTCAATGGGGCAGCAATGGAAGAAAAGCCCTCCACAAACCTGCGATAGTAACCAGCTAATCCCAAAAAGCTACGGATGTCAGTAGGAGTAAGAGGTTTTGGCCAGTTCTTCACAGCCTCAGTCTTCCTAGGATCCACCTCCACGCCCTGATCGGACACAACATGACCCAGGAAGGTCACTGATCTCAGCCAGAATTCACATTTGCTGAATTTGGCATACAACTGATGCTGTCTAAGTACCTGCAAGGTTAGTCTCAAATGCTGTTCATGCTCTTCCTTGGTCTTAGAGTAGATGAGAATGTCATCAATGAATACTATGACGAAAGAGTCAAGGTATTCACGGAAGACCCTGTTCATGAGGTCCATAAATGCAGCAGGTGCATTCGTGAGACCAAATGACATGACTAAAAACTCATAGTGACCATAGCGGGTACGAAAGGCTGTCTTTGGGATATCTCCATCCCTAACCCTAAGCTGATGATACCCTGAACGAAGATCAATCTTAGAGAAGAAACTAGACCCTTGGAGTTGATCAAACAGATCATCTATTCTGGGGAGTGGATACTTATTCTTTATAGTGACTTTGTTGAGCTGTCGATAATCGATACACATTCTAAGGGTTCCATCCTTCTTCTTTACAAACAACACTGGAGCGCCCCAAGGGGATATGCTCGGTTGAATGTAACCCTTGTCAGTGAGATCTTTTAACTGCAGCTTCAACTCTTTGAGTTCCGCTGGATCCATTTTGTAAGGAGGAATTGAGATTGGTTTAGTATCGGGCTCTAAATCGATACCAAAGTCAATCTCTCGAAGGGGAGGGACTCCAGGTAAATCATCAGGAAACACATCTAAGAACTCATTCACTACAGGTACTGAGTCTATGGAAGGAATGTCATGATCTAAATCATTAACACTCACAAGATGACACAATAACCCCTTGGACATCATTTTATTGGCCTTAAGGTTAGAAATCAAGGGGTTAGGACGACTCGAATTGTACCCCTCCCAGACTAACTCTTCTTCATTAGGAAAGCGAAATCTCACCACTCCACTACGACAGTCCAAGCAAGCATAACAACTGTGAAGACAATCCATGCCAAGAATAACATCAAAATCATGCATGGGTAACTCAACCAGGTTTGCACACATAGTTTTACCACTCACAACTATTGGGCAATCTTTGAATACTCTATCAGTTCTTACATTCTCTCCTAAATGTGTACTAACCACTATAGGATCATGTAGTACTTCAGGCAATACCTGAAAAGTAAGAGCAAGCAGAGGAGTTACAAAGGAAAGTGTAGACCCTGGATCAAGTAAAGCATAAACAGAAGTTGAGAACACTTGCATCATACCATTGACCACATCAGCGGACTTCTCCTGCTCCTCTCTGCCTTTCAGGGCATAGAATCTGTTCCTCTTAGGAGGCTCGGCTGCTGCTGCACTCTGTGGATTAGGCCTAGGCTGAGTATTACCTCCAGCCTGACCTCTGTTCTGTGGGCAGTCTCTGACCATGTGTCCACTCTTACCACAACCGAAGCAGGCATTAGTGCCCTGTCTGCACTCTCCCCTGTGAGCTCGGCCACACTTAGCACAATTCTTCTTAGTACGCTGCATCTCACCTCCATTTCCCTTCTTGGGTTCAGGTCTGCCTCCTTTAGGTGTAGCACTCCTCTGAGGATTAGAATTCCCAGAACTCTATTGCCCCTTTTTGAACCTTGGCTGCTCACGGATGCCAAAATTATTCCTGTGGCCTCCATGACTGGGTCCTGCCTGATCTTGAGGCCTAGGCCTCCTAGCATCACGAACACCTCTCTTTCTGCGGCTGTACTCTACCTGCTGGACATGTACCATCAACCTGGAAAGATCCATATTATCATGGAGCATAGCAGATCGACACTCCTCCTCCAGGTCTCCATTGATTCCTGTGAGGAACCTGCTCATCTCATCTCTGCTGTTAGAAACCAGGGAAGTAGCATACCTTGACAGCTTAACAAACTTCATTTAGTTGGCTTGGTTGTAGTAAGGGTTCTGAGATCTGGTTCTACGCGTATCAATACGTGTGGACCTTGGTCTAATCGTAAGCATTCTTGAAAAACCTAAGTCTTGATTCTATTCATTTTTAGGGTTGTTACAGTCGTCCCCATGACGGGCCATCACTGGCCACCGTCAGTGGTTACAGTAGCTTGAAAAAGCTCCTTTCCCTCCCATGGTTAAGTCCCCATCGATGACACCCTTTGACGGGTCGTCAACAGGCCTACGAGTCATCGACTGCTCCATCGTTTGGGGTCTGCCTGGGACTGCCATGCCAATAGTTTTGGGTCCTTCCTCAAAGACCCTTAATGGTCCTTGGGGATAATTTTCCCAGATGTTTCCAACCCAAACATGATCGTATATGAGTTTAACACTGCTCACATAAATTTCATCCAAAACGAACACGCAAAACTCGACGAAACACGCCTAGACGTACAAGGTAAATTCAAGGCATATCTTTCTAACGCCTTGGACATTCTTGGTAGTTTGACCTTCAAACTTCACGAAACCTTAAACACTACCTATACATGATATATTAACTCAATTAAGAGCCTTAAAACATCATGAAACACACAAAAACACATAGAACCACATAAGAGACGTTTAGGTGACTTAGTCGTCAAACGTCTTAGACATCCCTTGACGTTTGACTTCCAACACACCTAATACTTTAGCTACTGCCTCTAAACAATAGAATAAACTTATTAAGGACCTTAGACCACAATTACCAACATGTTAGGTTCTAGATAACCTAAGTTATTTTTGAGGTCTTACACCGAATTACATGACAAGAAACTCGTAATGACCATACCTAGTACGGAAGGCAGTCTTAGGAACGTCCTCTTGTATCACTCTAAGTTGGTGATAACCTAACCGAAGATCTATTTTAGAAAATAAACTTGATCCTTGAAGCTGATCAAATAGATCATCGATTCTGGGAAGAGGGTATTTGTTCTTTATAGTGACTTTGTTGAGTTGCCGATAATCGGTACACATTCTAAGAGTTATATCCTTTTTCTTAACGAACAACATTGGAGCACCCCATGGGGATATACTCGGCTAGATGAAGCCCTAATCAAGTAAATCTTCTAACTGCAACTTTAACTCTTTAAGTTTGGCTGGTGCCATTCTATATGGAAGAATGGAAATTGGTTTGGTGTTGGGATCTAACTCAACACCGAAATCAATTTCACGTTCAGGAGGGATTTTTGGTAAATCCTCCGGAAAGACATCTTGAAACTCATTTACTACGGCCACAGAGTCTATGGAAGGAACTTCATGTTCTAAGTCATTAACTCTGACTAAGTGGCATAAATACCCCTTAGATAACATCTTATTGGCTTTAACATTGAAAACTATTTGTCCTGTTGGATTTGAACCACGCCCTTCGCATTTCAACTCTAACTCATTTGGAAACTGAAACCTTACTACCCTGTTTCAACAGTCTATTGTAGCATAGCATTCATGGAGCCAATCCATACCAAATATATCAAATTCAAGCATGTTTAATTCTATTAGGTCAGCATATGTAGCTCTATGAAGAACAGTTATTGGGCAACCTCTATATACCCTTTTGGCCCTAATGCTGTCTCCGTAGGAGTACTAACTAGAAATGACTCATGCAAGATCTCCGGAAGCAAGTCAAATTTACTACCTACCAAAGGAGTAAAAAAAGACAAGGTAGATCCTTGATCTAATAATGCATAAACAGGAAAATAAAAGACAAGCAAGTTACCAGTGACCACATCAGCAAACTTCTCTTGCTCTTCTCTTCCTTTCAACGTATATAACCGGTTCCTCTTAGGAGGATCGACTGCAGCAGTAGGATTAGGCTGAGGCTGAGTATCTTACTTGGCCTGATTCTTCGCATGTGGGCAGTCCCTAATCATGTGCCCACTCTTGCCGCACCCATAGCATACATTTGAACCTACCAGGCGAACGACCACACTTACCACATGTCTTTCGATCACGCTGGGCATTTTATTCATTGCCATTCTTGACATTAGTGTTCTTGGAAGGAGTAGGTTTACCTGAGTGTTGGTGCCCCTTCTTGAACTTGGGCCTATCCTGGACACCCAACGAACCCCTACCAGTGTCGAACAAGACTAATCTGAGGGCCTAGATTTCTTGCTCTCTCGGCCTTTCTTTCTCCGACGACTCTCCTCAACTTGCTGTGCATGTACCATCAACCTACCAAGGTCCATGTTATCATGCAACATGGGTTCCCGACATTCCTCCTCCAATTCCTCCGATACACCAGTCACAATCCTTCTCATCTCATCCCTACTATTTGACACCAGAGAAGAAGCATATTTGGAAAGCTTAACAAACTTCAAGGAGTATTCCTCGACGACCATACCTCCCTGACGTAAGTTAATGAACTACTCAACCTTAGCCTCTCTCTGCTCTCTGGGAAAAAACCTCTCCTAGAATGCAATCTTGAGAACGTCCCAAGTGATGGGGACTTCTCCTGGTGCTCGACCATCTCCCCACATCCTGTGCCACACCTGAGCCATATACTTGAGTTGGTAAGCAGCCAACTTAGCCTTTTCTTTCTGATTAGCACCCATAGAGAAGAGAATCTTATGAACCTCTTCCACAAACTCCTATGGATCCTCATTGGTTTTGGACCCGTAGTAGACATGAGGATTCATTCTGGTGAAATCTCTTAGTCTACTAGCCATGGTTCTAGCATGCGGGTTCTCCCTGGGAGCACCCTCTCTAGTGGCTTGGGCTGTGATAGCCTGTTCTTGCACAGTGACGGCTTGATCTATCTGAAACAGTGCCACCCTCACTTCTCCATCCGTCAACGCAGTTGGGTTGACATGCACTTGCTCTCCAGTAGCTGGGGCTTGAGGAGGAGCTTGGTTTCCCCAAGCGGCTGCTTCTTCAACTCTCCTGCCTGGGTTTCTCCTTGTGTTCATTTTCTACACATACACACAAGAAGGATGTTAGATGCTATAATGACACAAAATGTCAAAGCTCTATACAACACGATAAAGAGTAGAAGAAGGGAAAATTCCTAACAACACAAAGTCTATAAGTCATGATTGTGGTGCACTTCACAACCATAAGTTTGAAACTACGCAACGTGGTTGTTTTGAGCTTTAGTTCCTAGGTAATTTAACCTCATGCTCTGATACCAAGTTTGTCACCCCTGGAATCTAGACCCCAAATGAGACTGGCGTCGTTAACCTCTCAAAGGTCGCAGACAAGCCTCTTCTTAGCTTTCATCACAATCATACAGTTAAATTTGCAGAATTTTTTTTAATACTTATTGAAGTGTACTTTGACTTCATATATTACTGCATAAGAGTGATATTCTAATAAGATCAAACTAAAGCAACCATCTATCAATATATTAAACAATTAGAATAGAGAATCATAATAATAATAATAGTTTTCCAAATCAGCCTTATTACAAATGCTTGAACAAATGTTTGAAATGAAATGCTCGAGACTACATCCACCAGCTATGTCTAATGTACTAAAGCTAGAATAATAAAGTGTAGCATCCTCGAACTCAAGAGGACCTACAAAAGTCTGGAGATTGCTAATCCAAACTGCTTCGTCGAATCTTCAATCTTCTCAAGAACCTGAACCTATAACAATAGTAATAATATATGGGGTTAGTACACACTTGTACTAAGTATGGGTGTATGCACATAAACGCATAAGGACTATGCATGATAAAGGAAAGGTCTTCCTATATCAACATGTTGGTTCTGGAATGTTAAGTAACTTCACTTTCTTAATTCGTTATTCTTGAATCATGCTATGAATATGACATGTTTTCATGCATTTAAGGCACACAACTCACTTTCTATATGAACATAATACCTTGGAATCATGAATATAATTTTAGAACAACTCAAGCAAAGTTTATTATTTTTCTTGCTCCCTTAGGTCGAGAGCTCACCTCTCCAGCCTTAGTTTATTTTTCAGTCTTTTCTTCTTTTTGTTGTATAGTTCAATGATCTCCTTTGATCTTATGTTTTACTTACAAGTGCAATGATTCATTGTAGTCCCATACCTACAATGAATCGAGTAAGTAATCCAAAAGACTAAGGAAATGATTTGGCTACCTTACTCACAAGTTAGATATTTCATTCTTGTTAAATTGGGCATGAATGTATTTATAAGCCAATCTTTATTGGCTATGCCGTTTATTTGGTTGTTTGCACAATATATAGATCTTGGGGGCATATATTCATACTCGAATATTGGCATAAACCACTAACTTGTTAAAACTTCATTCTTATCAAACATTGATGATTGACATTCTTAAGCTCTTGCTTACTTAGTTCACTTTGAACTTACACTTCTTCTTCTTTGATCTGTTGTTCACTTCGAACATGCTACTTTCATTCTTTCTTACTTTCTTAAAGAAGTCTTTAGCATTAACACATATAAATCATGTGAGCTAACATGAAATCCAGTGTCTTCCCCACACCGAAAATAGGTGGATCACCGGTTAAAGTGAAACAAAGATCAGTGTCTTCCCCACACCGAAAAGAGGTGGTTCACCGGCTAAAGTGAAACAAAGTTCAGTGTCTTCCCCACACCAAAAAGAGGTGGTTCACGGCTGAAGTGAAACTGAATACTTTCTTGATATTTTAACCGACATAGATCATGTGATCTAAACATGATATCCAGTGTCTTCCCCACACCTAAAATAGGTTGTATCACCGGCCAAAGTGAAACCGAATACTACCTAGAATTCTTAGGTGGAGTCATCCACTAGCTTGTCTCTATGATGGAAACATAGTTCAAAGACTAGGAGACTTTGGAGACCCTGGTCCACCTGGGTGGTGATCTCGTCTCATAAGGATTACATGTGCTGGCACAAGCTCATTGCTAGTCCATCGGTGCTTAGCTCAGATTTATTTTACTTTACAACTTTTAGAGTTGACTCAAACATTATTGAAGCTTGCTTCTAGTATGAGGTATACTTAGCTCAATGGATGACTGGTCATCCCTTTTCTATACTTGATGAATATTAACTTAAATCTTACATTATCATCATGGTGAGAGTGAGACTTGTCTCACGGCTTCTAGCACCCACTTATGTGAGTATCTTTGACATAATCGATTAAGTGTAAGTGAGGTCAGTCTCACTTTCTTTAACACTCTATATTAGGTCAATTTCATAACTTATGCTTTTAGTTATTGTATTACTCACCTTATCTTGTTCAACGTTAATTGATAGTCTTGTACAATTCTTTATGAAAATTATAAGGACATTATTCAATGTGTTACTATATTCACAAGTTCATTTAGATAGGGCATGTTGGGACTTGTCCCAATTGTTGGCATACCCTTGGTTATGAGTTCATTGAGTTACATCTTGTCAAGTCTATTCTTAACATGTATTTGGCATTTCAATACATTGGCCATATAAGATTGGTATGATTTAGTATTGGCCAATTCTAATAATATTTTGGACATAATTTTGCTGGCCAATTTGTTGGAATAATTCAAACTTTCACTACATACTTATCTTAATATAATCACTAGCCATGTCAATTACTTAATGAATATATTACAGTAATGTATCACGTTAAACAAGCCAACTTTTAACCTTTTATTAGCCTATGAAACAATTCAATGAACAACTTATCACAATTTCATCTTCTCGAACACAAGTAGGTATTACAACATTTATCATCTCGTATAAATAATACACTAAGTATATGGATCTATCATGTAGGTTTTGTTCGACATTATAAATCACGAAAACATACACATAATGATCAGTTAGCACCACATACCAACAGCATGCTCGAGATTTACATTATACATACTACAAGAATCGGAAATCGGGAGAACTAGGGAGATGAACACGTGATTCATTGGGAACAACCCTAGTTTAGATATTCTTGATTTCAAAATGTTTGAAAAGCCTCTTGGTGAAAGGAATACAAGAGATAAAACCCATACCATATTTTATAATTGAATCTACGAAGATCACCTTGCACTTTGCATGAAAACTTTGAAGAACTGCTTGAAATTGCCTAGGGTTTTTCTTACGTTGTTCACTTGTTTTTAGTCATAGGGTTTACTGATGCATAACGTGAGTTTATGTCTTTAGGAACTGAATATTAACTAATTCAACTTAGACTAATTAACTTAATTAAGTAACTCAATTAGATAATTACCAAAACGCCCCTCTTAAATTGACTAAAAATAGGAGAACATTTGACATAACCGAAATCTTGAAATTGCTTAGGGGTTTCGGTTTTACCATTTAAATTAATTAATTAAATTGCTAATTTAATTAATTAAGTAACCTAGCGTAATTAATAAAGTACCCCTAAGTTGTTAGGACCATAACTAACCCTTTTAGACCATCCTAGGTTAGGTACTAGGATGTTTCTTTAGTTAGTTACTCGGCTTAGTGTCACCCGGTTAGCTCTTAGGTTGTCGGGTCCACTAGTTAGTTATTTTTAGTTATTCCTAGGTTATTTAGCTAGTTAGGTCAGTTAGTCAGATACTAGGACCGGTTAGGGAGCTTGGCCCCATGTGGCTTGACCCAGAAGCGCGCCTATCCCCTAACCGCGCTAACCGAATCGGTTAGCTTGGTCTTCCGGCCGATGGCACATGTTCTTGCACATGTGTTGCCGTGCACTTTCCAAACTAACCATTCTGGAAAGTTCATTTGGAATGTTCACTTATTGTCCCAAGGATCCTCACTATGTCCTTGGGGCACTGCTTAATCTACATGATCATTTTAAGTGATCACGTGCTATGGTACCTAGGCTTGACAGTTGGATGCCTAGTACCTAATGAGAGTATAAATAAATAATAATTTTAGATTAGGGTCTTCATTGCAGGTACAATTTCTAAACAAGCTTGGATTGGAGTATTTGACATTGACGTATATTTTAATTTACTTGTGTAGACATTGGCTAATACCCTTAAGCCAAAATTCTCTAACATGCCCAATATTTCTCAATATTGGGCATGAAGATGCCTATGTACCCCATTACATATTCTTGAAGACTAATAGACTCTTCACTAGACGAGTACATTTTTCTGGAATGTTACATTATCCCCCCCCCCCTTAGGAACATTCGTCCTCGAATGACACTACACATCATTTTGAATCAAAGAGGGTATTTTCGAAAAACACATAAACATACTTGAAACTTTACTCTTTGTGAATATCTAATTCACAACTTACTCTGGATGATGCACATCACTCAAAGCTTATTTGAAGCTTCATATCTGAGATTGAGGAACTTCCTTCTCAATCTTATTTTAACTTAATGCACATCACACTCATGCAATACAAACTCATGTCTACGCTATACAAAAAAGCAACATGAATGCAAGCATGAACTCATATTAACTCATATAGTGCAAGTATAAAACACACAGTTATGGACTTAAAACACCAAAACAGCCTAATGTACAAAAATTTAGAGTCTCATTAAAAAAATCGGACTTAGGAAGAGTATATCTAACCTAAGAAATGAACAAGTGAGGGTAATGGGATCTCATATTGGCCTCGGCCTCCCATGTTGCTCCCTCAACAAGGTTGTTCCGCCATAACACCTTTACGGTGGAAACCTCCTTGTTCCTCAGCCGCTTCACTTGGCGATCTAAAATTTCAACTGGAACCTCTTCATAAGAAAGGTTCTCATCGACTCCTAACCCCTCAACAGGTACAATGGATGCTAGATCGCCTAGACACTTTTTAAGCATCAAAACACGAAACACTGGATGAACAGAAGGCAAGTCATTCGGTAACTTCAGTTCATAGGCAATATTTCCTACGCACTGTAAGATATCATAAGGACCTATATACCTCGGACTCAACTTCCCTTTCTTCCCAAACCTCATCACCCCTTTCATGGGTGATATGTTTAGGTATACTTGATCACCTACTTCGAATTCAAGAGTCCTCTTTCGGTTATCACCATAGGATTTTTGACGATTGTAAGCAGTAGCCAGTCTATCCCTGATCATTCTCACCTTTTCCATAGCCTTATGTATGATCTCGGGGCCAAGGATGGCATATTCTCCTACTTCAAACCACCCAACTGGAGACCTACATCTCCTACCATACAGTGCTTCAAAAGGTGCCATCCCAATACTGGAATGATAGCTATTATTATAAGAGAACTCAATCAGTGGAAAGTGATCATCCCAACTACCCTTGAAGTCAATAACATATGCTCTCAACATGTTTTCAAGGGTTTGAATGGTACGTTCTGCTTGTCCATACGTCCGAGGGAGAAAAGTAGTGCTGAGCTTCACTTGCGTACCCAAACTCTTTTGGAGAGATCTCCAAAAATAAGAAGTGAACTGGGCTCCCCTATCCAAAATGATAGATAAAGGAATCCCATGCCACCTCACGATCTCATCAATATATATCTTGGCATAATCTTCGGCTCTGTAAGTAGAATTCACAGGAATGAAGTGAGCCGACTTAGTCATCCTGTCAACAATGACCCAATGAAATCATGCAGTCTTCTGGTTCTCGTCAGACCAACCACAAAGTCCATATTAATAGGCGCCAACTTCCATGTTGGGATCTCAATCGACTGAGTAAGACCTTTAGGCTTAAGTTGTTTGGCCTTAACCTGTTGGCAATTGGGACACTCCTCCACAATCATAGAGATATCTCGCTTCATACCTTCCCACCAATAAATTTCCTTCAGCTCATGATACATCTTGGTGGAACCTAGATGAATGGAATACCTAGAGCCATAAGCCTCTGCAATAATATTAGTGCTCAGATCATTAATATTTGGTACACACAATCTTCCCTGGTATCTAAACACACCATCCCCCCAGGGAGAATGATTCATTCATCTCTCTCAACACTGAATCTTTCAACCCCATGAGTATTGGGTCGAGATGCTGCTTGGCTTTAATATATATAATAGATGAGGATTTAAAACTTGAATGGACCGTAACACCCCAATTTGATGCATCTACTAGACGTACACCTAACCTAGCCAATCGGTGTACTTCTTTAACTAACTCTTTCTTCTCATCATCGATATGAGACACACTGCCCATGCTCAATCGGCTCAAAGCATTGGCCACTACATTGGCCTTACCTGGGTGATAGTGGACACTCATGTCATAATCCTTTAGTAACTCTAGCCAACTTCTCTGACGAAGATTCAATTCTCTCTGTGTGAAAACATATTGAAGAATTTTATGGTTAGTAAATACATCAGCATGTACACCATATAAGTAATGTCTCCAAAGTTTCAACGCGAATACCATAACAGCTAACTCAAGATTATGCGTAAGGTAATTCTTCTCGTGGATTTTCAATTGTCTTGATGCATGTGCAATCACCTTGCCATCTTTCATAAGAACACATCCCAAACCTACTCGGGAAGCATCACAGCACACAACATACCCTTCTCCACTTCTCGGCAACATGAGAACTGGGGCCGAAGTGAGTCGGTATTTGAGCTCTTGGAAGCTCTTTTCACAAGTTTCAGACCACTCAAACTTTGCCTTCTTCTTTGTTAAAGCAGTTAATGGAGTAGCAATTGCGGGAATGCCCTCCACAAACCTGCGATAATAATTAGCCAAACCCAAGAAACTTCGAATATCTCTAGGAGTGAGGGGTATCGGCCAATTCTTTACTGCCTCAATCTTTTCTGGATCGACCTCTACACCCTGGTCTGTCACAACAAGACCAAGGAAGGTCACTGATCTCAACCAAAAATCACATTTGCTAAACTTTGTATAAAACTGATGTTCACTGAGTACTTTAAATTTCATTCTCAAATGCTGTTCATTCTCTTCTCTGGTTTTAGAGTATCTAACGATATCATCTATGAATACTATGACAAAAGAATCAAGGAATTCACGGAAGACTGTATTCATAAGGTCCATAAACGCGGATGGTGCATTAGTGAGACCGAATGACATGACAAGAAACTCGTAATGACCATACCTAGTATGGAAGGCAGTCTTACGAACGTCCTCTTGTCTCACGCTAAGTTGGTGATAACCTGACCGAAGATCTATTTTAGAAAAGAAACTTGAACCTTGAAGCCGATCAAATAAATCATCAATTCTGGGAAGAGGGTATTTGTTCTTTATAGTGACTTTGTTGAGTTGCCGATAATCGATACACATTCTAAGAGTTCCATCATTTTTCTTAACGAGCAACACATGAGCACCCAATGGGGATGTGCTCAGCTGGATGAAGCCCTTATCAAGTAAATCGTTTAACAGCAACTTCAACTCTTTGAGTTCTGCTGGTGCCATTCTATATGAAATCAATTTTGCGTTTAGGAGGGATTCCTGGTTAATCCTCTGGAAAGACATCTTGAAACTCATTTACTACGACCACAGAGTGTATGGAAGGAACTTCATGTTCTAAGTCATTGACTCTGACTAAGTGGCATAAATACCCCTTAGATAACATCTTATTGGCTCTAAGATTGGAAACTATTTGTCCTGTTGGATTTGAACCATGCCCTTCCCATTTCAACTCTAACTCATTTGGAAACTGAAACCTTACTACCCTATTTCGACAGTCTATGGTAGCATAGCATTCATGGAGCCAATCCATACCAAAAATTATATCAAAATCAAGCATGGTTAATTATATTAGGTCATCATATGTAACTCTATCAAGAACAGTTATTGGGCAACCTCTGTATACCCTTTCGGCCCTAATGCTGTCTCATGTAGGAGTACTAACTAGAAATGACTCATGCAAGATCTCAGGAAGCAAGTCAAATTTACTAGCTAATAAAGGAGTAACAAAAGACAAGGTAGATCCTGGATCTAATAATGCATAAACAGTAAAACAAAAGACAAGCAAGATACAAGTGACCACATCAACGAACTTCTCTTGCTCTTCTCTTCCTTTCAACGTATATAACCGGTTCGTCTTAGGAGGCTCGGCTGCAGCAGTATGATTAGGCCGAGGCTGAGTATCTGCCTTGGCCTGATTCTTCGCATGTGGGCAGTCCCTTATCATCTGCCCACTCTTGCCTCACCCATAGCATGCATTTCAACCTACCATGCACTCACCTCCATACGAATGGCCACACTTACCACACGTCTTTCGATCACACTGGGCATTTCTATCATTGCCATTCTTGACAATAGTGTTCTTAGAGGGAGTTGGTTTACCTGAGTGTTGGTGCCCCTTATTGAACTGTGGCCTATCCTGGACACCCAACGAACCCCTAACAGTGCTCAAACAAGACTAATCCGAGGGCCTAGATTTCTTTCTCTCTCGGCCTCTCTTTCTCCGACGACTCTCCTCAACCTGTTGTGCATGTACCATCAACCTACCAAGGTCCATGTTATCATGCAACATGGCTGCCCGACATTCCTCCTCCAAATCCTCCGATACACCAGTCACAAACCTGCTCATCTCATCCCTGCTATTGGACACCAGAGAAGAAGCATATTTTAAAAGCTTAACAAACATCAAGGAGTATTCCTTGACTGACATACCTCCCTAACGTAAGTTAATGAACTCCTCAACCTTAGCCTCTCTCTGCTCTCTGGGAAAGAACCTCTCCAGAAATGTAATCTTGAGAATGTCCCAAGTGATGGGGACTTCTCCTGGTGCTCGACCATCTCCCCACATCTTTTGCCATACCTAAGCCACATCCTTGAATTGGTAAGAAGCCAACTCAGCCTTTTCCTCTTAATTAGCACCCATAGCGCAGAGAATCTTATGAACCTCTTCCACAAACTTCTGGGGATCCTCATTGATTTTGGACCCGTAGTAGACAGGAGGATTTATTCTCGTGAAATCTCACAGTCTACTAGCCATGGTGCTAGCATGCGGGTTCTCCCTGGGAGCACCCTTTCCAGTGGCTTGGGCTGTGATTGCCTGTGCCTGCACAGTGATAGCTTGGGCCATCTGAAACAGTGTCGCCCTAACTTCTCCATCCGTCAACGCAGCTTGGTTGACAGGTACTTGCTCTCCAGCAGCTGCAGCTTGAGTAGGAGTTTGGTTTACCCTAGCGGCTGCTTCTTCTACTATTCTGCCTGTGTTTCTCGTTCTGTTCATTTTCTACACGTACACACAAGAAGGAAGTTAGATGCTAGAATGACACAAAATGTCAATGCTCTAGACAACACTATAAAGAGTAGAAGAAGGGAAGATTCCTAACATCACAAAGTCTCTAAGTCATGATTGTGGTACACTTCACAACCATAAGTTAGAAACTACGCAACGTGGTTGTTTTGAGCTTTAGTTCCTAGGTAATTTAACCTCATGCTATAATACAAATTTTGTCACACCCGGAATCTAGACCCCATATGAGAACGACGTCGTTAACCTCATTGAGGTCGCAGATTAGTCTCTTCTTAGCTTTCATCACAATCATACAGTTAAATTTGCGGAAAATTTAAAACTTTTTAATAATTATTGAAGTGTACTTAGACTTCATACAATACTGCATAAAAGTGATATTCTAATAAGCTCAAACTAGAGCAACCATCTATCATTAGATTAAACAATTGAAATAGAGAATCATAATAATAATAATAGTTTGCCAAATTGGCCTTATTACAAACGCTTGAACAAATGTTTGAAATGAAACGCTAGGGACTACATCCACAAGCTATGTCTAATGTACTAATGCTAGAATAATTGTAGCATCCTCGAACTCAACAGGACCTACCAAAGTCTGGGGATCGCTAATCCAAACTGGTTCGTCGAATATTCAATCTTCTAAAGAACCTGCACCTATAAAAATAGTAATAATATATGGGGTTAGTACACACTTGTACTAAGTATGGGTGTATGCACATAAACACATAAGGACTATGCATGATCAAGGAAAGCTCTTCCTATATCAACATGTCATTTCTGGAAAGTTAAGTCACTTCACTTTCTTAATTCGTTATTCATGAATCATGCTATGAATATGACATGTTCTCATGCATTTAAGGCACACAAATCAGTTTCTATATGAACATAAGACCTTGGAATCATGAACATAATTTTAGAACAACTCAAGCAAAGTTTATTATTTTTTTGCTCCCTTAGGTCGAGAGCTCACCTCTCCAGCCTTAGTTTATTTTACAGTCTTTTCTTCTTTCTGTTGTGTAGTTCAATGATCTCCTTTGATCTTATATTTTACTTACAACTGCAATGATTCATTGTAGTCCCATACCTACAATAAATCGAGTAAGTAATCCAAAAGACTAAGCAAATGATTTGTCTACCTTACCCAAAAGTTAGATATTTCATTCTTGTTAAATTGGGCATGAATGTATTTATAAGCCAATCTTTATTGGCTATGCCCATTATTTGGTTGTTTGCATAATATATTGGCTATTTCTATGCCCATATATTATTACTATTTTTATAGGTGCAGGTTCTTGAGAAGATTGAAGATTCGACGAAGCAGTTTGGATTAGCGATCCCCAGACTTTGGTAGGTCCTCTTGAGTTCGAGGATGCTACAATTATACTAGCTTTAATACATTAGACATAGCTGGTGGATATAGTCCCTAGCGTTTCATTTCCAATATTTGTTCAAGCGTTTGTAATAAGGAAGATTTGGCAAACTATTATTATTATTATGATTCTCTATTTCAATTGTTTCATCTATTGATAGATGGTTGCTTTAGTTTGAGCTTATTAGAATGTCACTCTTATGCAGTATTATATGAAGTCTAAGTATACTTCATTAAGTATATTAAAAGTTTTTAATTTTCCGCAAAATTTAACTGTATGATTGTGATGAAAGCTAAGAAGAGGCTTGTTGCGACCTCTGAGAGGTTAACGACACCGGTCTCAGCAGGGGTATAGGATCCGGGTATGACAGAAATACTCAATGAAATAATCAAGAACAACTCATCAAATCATGTACAAGCTCAATGCATAGCGTAGGAGAATAAAAACGGGTCATTAAAGGGTTCATTCAAGTCTTAATTCCAATCCTAACGTTTACACGTTATCAAATACTAGAAACAACCCATTCAAAACCATCACGTTAGCTAAAGATCACATGTATCACACGACATTCAAACATTATCAATCAAATACTCAACAATACGTGTGAAATCAACTATAGAAAACAGTTACTTTTTATTGAAAATCATAAATCTAGGGTTAGGAAGAAAATCCGTTTTATAGAGTAAAAACCCTAGTATTTGAAGTTCTTGAAAACTTATCTTGAAAGGACCTCTTAGGAAAAGGAATCCAAAGAGTGAAAAACCCATACCTTATAGATAAATAATCCACGAAATCTGATTGGAAACTTCAAAACATTCGTCTTTTTCCTTAAGCTTTTCCTGTTCTTCAATGGAGTCTGGAAAAGAGAGTGTTCTTGAGAGATTGAGAGAAATTTCGTTTGATCTGATTTGGGACATTTAAAAGTGGTCTAAGACTGACCTAATATCAACATATAGTCGTCCTATGAATTACCCAAAATACCCTCCACTTAAATGGGTCTTTTTAATAAGTTAACTTACCAAAAAATACGACTTTAACGATTCTGGGAAGTAGCTGCGCGTCGCGGGGCCAATTCCCATCATTTTATTAAATTTTGAGTTTAGGCAGTGAGGTGCGTGTTAGCCTTGCGTCGCGAGGCTGCCTCTCAAATCTTGATGCAGAACACCTTGTGTCCAGCTCGCGTCGCACACTACATGTTCAAATCTTGCTCGCGCAGGCTGCCCTACCCATGTTGGGGTCCTCCCCAAGGACCCTTTGGTTTGTCGTTGGGGTGTCGTTGCCAGACGTTTGGACCCTTTGTACTACATAGTACCTATAAAAAGTCTCATTACACGTTTTGGACATCATTTGACACCTCTAAACCATCACCAAACATAGGGTCGTCAACTACTTCAAATTAGCTAGTTTCCGTACGTCAAGGTCTTCCTTTTTCATTTTGGTTCTAATCTTTTCCAAATGAGTTTATTACTTTAATATAGGTCTGGAAACATTATTTTATACATTATTTAATAGTTTAAGCTCTAGTCTAAGTCATGACATTTCCGGAGTGTGACATTATCCCCCCCCTTAGGAACATTCGTCCCTGAATGACACTAAAATCTTTTGGAGGGTAAGAAATAGACTCAATACTAGCATCCCAACTAATCAACATCATAAAATAATAATGAGTCACATCTCAAAGGAGTACATCACAACTCCTTACAACACATACCATAACATTACATATAGAACTCAATTCATGATCCACAAACATATAAGAGCTACATATTTCATACTACATAGTGAGGAATTTTATTTCAACCTTATCATAACCTCAAAATGCATCAAAGAGTTACCATGCTATCAATCTTCTCAATATAACAACAAAACAGCAAAATCTTATGAAGACACATGCCTACATATTTCATATAAGTGCAAGAATAGAGTATGAAAGCATTTTCTTAAAACTCTCGTTGGTACTATCTTTTACAAAAACATGCACCTATCTAGCAACAGTCAATTTCCTGATTATGCATTACTTTCTAGATTAAGAGGAATGTGTAACCTCAAGGAATAGGTAGATGAGGGTAGCTGGACTTCATTATGGCTTTAGCCTCCTAGGTTGCACCCTCAACAAGATGGTTCCTCCATATAACCTTTACAGAGGCAACCTCCTTGTTTCTCAACTTATAGACTTGCTGATCTAGGATCTCAACCGGATCCTCTTCATAGGAGAGGTTCTCATCCAATCCTAAACCTTCAATAGGCAGAATAGACACCGGGTCGCCTATGCATTTCTTGAGCATGGAAACATGAAACACCGGATGAACCAAAGTTAGTTCACTAGTTAGTTTAAACTGATACGCAACAATTCCTATTCATTGTAAAACCTCATAAGGACCAACATACCGGGGACTTAATTTCCCCTTTATACCGAATCTCATCAACCCTTTCATAGGTGAAATCTTCAAGTAGACATGATCACCTATTTCAAACTCAAGATCTCTTCTTCTATTGTCGGCATAAGACTTTTAACGACTATAGGCTGTATTCAATCAATATCTTATGATTCGAAGTTTCTCTATCGCCTCATAGATTATCTTTTGACCAAGGAGTGAGGACTCACCAACCTCAAACCATCCAACCGAAGATCTACACATCCTACCATAAAGAGCTTCAAAAGGTGCCATGGAGATGCTCGAGTGATAGCTATTGTTGTAAGAAAACTGAATCAAAGGTAAGTGATCATCCCAACTTCCCTTGAAATCAATGACACAGGCTCTTAACATGTCCTCAAGGATCTGAATAGTACATTCCGCTTGACCATCCGTTTGAGGATGAAAAACAGTACTAAGTTTCACTTGAGTACCTAAACCCTTCTGAAAAGCTTCCAAAAATGAGAAGTGAATTGGGCACCTATATCCGAAATGATGGACAAAGGAATACCATAAAGACTTACAATCTCATTAATGTAGATTCTTACATAATCTTCGGCGGTATATGTAGACTTAACATGAATAAAATTGGAAGATTTGGTCAACCTGTCCACAATAACCCATATAGAATCATTTTTCTTTCGGGTTCGAGGCAACCGAACAACAAAGTCCATATTGATGGCTTCCCACTTCCATGTAGGAACATCCATGATTTGGGTTAAACCACCAGGCTTTAGATGCTCAACTTTAACTTGTTGGCAGTTTGGACACGTAGCAACAAACTCCGCTAGTCACTCTTTAAACCATCCCACCAATAGACCTCACTAAGGTCATGATACATTTTGGTGGCACCCGGATGTATAGAATAGCGAGAACCATGGGCTTTTTCTATAATATTATTTCTCAAATTCTCAACATCGGGTACACATAATCTCCCTTGGTACCTAAGAACACCATTCCCCCATTGGGAGAATGACTCATTGAGCTTACTAAGTACCGATTTATTCAACTCCATCAATAGAGGATCAAGATGTTGCTTAGATTTCACATTAACCACTAATGATGAGTCAGAGTTATGATGGACCATGAAACCACCAATTGGAGAATCTTCTAACGCACACCTAAACGAGCCAACCTATGACTATCTTTCACAATTTCTTTCTTCTCGTCATCCACATGAGACACACTACCCATAGTTATACGACTCAAAGCATCCGCAACCATGT
The DNA here is from genome assembly GCA_016801875.1 of Solanum sitiens. Taxonomy (NCBI): domain Eukaryota; kingdom Viridiplantae; phylum Streptophyta; class Magnoliopsida; order Solanales; family Solanaceae; genus Solanum; species Solanum sitiens. Next base: position 567,054 of record JABWTJ010000348.1, on the reverse strand, counting down.
TGTCTTTGTCGGGGTGGTGAAGGACACTCATGTCATAATCCTTCAACAATTCAAACCATCTTCTCTGTCGGAGGTACAACTTTTTTTGTGTAAACACATATTGAAGACTCTTATGGTTAGTAAACACATCAACATGGACACCATACAAATAATGTCTCCATATTTTTAAGGCAAAAACTAGAGCGGTAAACTCAAGATCATGAGTTGGGTAATTCTTCTCATGAACTTTGAGTTTCCTAGAAGCATAAGTTATCACCTTGACATGCTGCATGAGGACACATCCCAACCCCACTCGAGAAGCATCACAATACACCACAAATCCTTCATTACCATCCGGTAAGGTCAACACCAGAGCGGAGGTAAGTTTATCTTTCAACTCTTGAAAACCTTTCTCACAAGGTTCTAACCACTCAAACTTCACCTTATTTTGGGTCAAAGCTGTCAAAGGAGAACCAATGGACGAAAATCTATCAACAAACCTTCTATAATAGATGGCTAGACCCAAGAAAGTCCTTATGTCTGTGGGAGACAAAGGTCTAGGCCAATTTTTGATAGCATCCGTCTTCTTCACATCAAACTCTACACCATCACCGGAGATAATATGGCCAAGAAAAGCAACCGACCTCAACAAAAATTCACACTTACTAAATTTTGTATAAATTTGGTGTTCTTTGAGGACTTGCAAGGCCAATCTCAAGTGACTCTCATGCTCATCTTCATTCTTGGAGTATATTAGAATATCATCAATGAGCACAATCACAAATATGTCGAGGTAATCTCGGAAAACTCTATTAATTAGGTCCATAAACGCTGCTGGGGCATTTGTTAACCTAAAAGACATAACTAGAAATTTGTAGTGACCATATCTAGTTCGGAAAGCTGTTTTGGGAACATGTTCACCTCTCACCCTAATTTGGTGATATCCCGACCTTAAGTTAATCTTGGAAAAGAAATTAGGACCTTGCAGTTTAACAAATAGATCATCAATCCTAGAGAGAGGATATTTGTTCTTTATGGTGACCTTATTTAGTTGGCGATAATCAATGCACATTCTAAGGGACCCATCCTTCTTCTTAACAAACAAGACCGGAGCACCCCATGGAGAAATACTAGGTTGAATGAAACCCTTGTCTAGTAAATCTTTGAGTTGTAACTTCAACTCTTTCAATTCAGCCGTTGCCATCCTATATGGAGGAATTGAAATGGCATTCGTATCCTGTAATAAATCAATGCCAAAGTCAATTTCCCATTCGGGAGGAACTCCTGGAAGGTCATTAGGAAAAACCTTTGGGAATTCTCTCACTACAGGGACTGACTCAATAGAAGGAGTTTCACATTCTAGGTCCTTAAACCTCACCACATGGTATAAACAACCCTTGGCTATCATCTTACAAGCCTTCAAACAAGAAATGATTTGACCCCTTGGCATAGAATTTCCCCCCTTCTACTCTAGAATAGGTTCATTAGGGAATTGAAACTTCACTACCATTGTTCTACAATCTATGGAAGCAAAACAATCATCAAGCCAATCCATACCCAAGATGATATCAAAATCGAACATGTCAAGTTCTACCAAATCAGCAAGAGTAACTCTATTGGGCAGCATGACAGGGTATTTCCTATAGACTCTTTTTGCATCTACAGAGTCACCCATTGGGGTACAAACGGAAAAGGGTTCAATTAAAACATCGGGAAGTACATCAAACTTCCTAGCTATCAAAGGTGTAACAAAAGAAAGGGTAGCACCTGGGTCAAGCAAAGCATAAACATTAACCGAGAAAACTTGTAACACACCCGTCACAACATCAAGAGAGCTTTCTTGTTCACCCTTAGCCTTGAGTGGATAGAAATGGTTCCTTTTTGGATCTTCAGAATTAGGACCGCTTGGTTGAGCTTGATTATTTCCCTTACCTTGACTCTCATATTAGGATAATCTTTCACGATATGGCCACCTTTCCCACAACCATAACAACTCTTAGTTCCAACAAGACATTCTCCCCCATGTTTCTTACCACACTTACCACAAGTTGGTCTTTCTCTTGATGAATCAACATTTCTCCCCTTTTGAGGTTTAGGATTAGAACCTCTATCATTGCGATTCTTGGAGAAATTTGAAGGAACTTGGTTTGAAAACCTCTTCTTAAACTTAGGTTTGTCTTTAACATCAAGCCTATTATTGGAAGAACCACTCTCAAAAGACTTTGCCTTCTTATCTTCCCTATTTCTCTTCCTTAGACAACATTACTCAACCTGTTGAGCATGAACCATCAACCTAGAAGGATCCATATTGTCATGAAGCATGGCTGCACGACATTCTTCTTCAAGCTCTTCGGACACGGCTGTTACATAACGGCTCATTTCATCCCTAGCATTAGAAACCAAAGAAGAAGCATATTTGGACAACTTAATGAACTTCAAGGAGTATTCCTTAACACTCATACCTCCTTGATGAAGGTTGATGAACTCCTCTACCTTACCTTCTCTTTGCTCCCTTGGGAAGAATCTGTCAAGAAAGGCCTTTTTGAAGATCTCCCAAGTCACGGGACCATCTCCAAAAGCCCTAGTATCCTTCCACAGATTGTACCATGTCTGAGCCACGTCCTTGAGTTGATAAGAAGCAAGTTCAGCCTTCTTAGTGGTACTCACCCCCATAGCAAACAAAATCTTGTAGAACTCATCAAGGAAAACTTGGGGGTCTTCATCAACTTTTGATCCAAAGTACATGGGAGGATTCATCCTTGTAAAATCACTCAAACGGCTAGCCATAGTACTAGCATGCTGGTTCTCTTGAGGTGCAAGCTCTCTGTTAGCTTGAGTCGTGATGGCTTGAGCATGGGTGGTGATGTCTTGGGCCATTTGAAATAGGGCTGCCCTCACCTCACCATCAGTCAAAGCCGGAGTATTCACCGGAACATGATCATTTGCATCAGCTTGCACTTCAGGAGCATTTAGATTACCTTGAGAAGTAGCTCCCGCATTCGCAATCTCCTCTCCTACTCTTCTAGCGGCTATCCTTTTTGTGTTCATCGCCTATATACACAAGAAAGGGATTAGATTCTAATAGATACATATAATCAAAACTCTCAAGGCACGACAGAGGAGTATCAAGAAAAGAGAAGTTTCCTAATAATCACATAGCCTCTCATCTACAATTGTGGCGCGCTTCACAACCATGAACAAGACACTAGGTAATTGGTTTAGTGAGAAATTGATCCTAAGGATATTTAACTTCATGCTTTGATACCATGTTTGTCACACCCAAAAAGTACACCCCAGATGAGACCGGCGTCGTCGTCCTCTCAGAGGACTCAGACAATCCCTTAGCATTCTTCATAACATGTGATCATTAAATTACGGAAAAATTAAAACTTTTACATTCTACTTGATGTATACTTAGACTTCATAGTTTAACATTCATATAGACATACGATGTTCTAAAAATTGTCTCACATATATAAAACCATCTAAGAGTGCAAATCTGGACTTATACAATAATAGTCAATATGTCATATAGGCCTTAATACAAAAGAATCCAAAGAACATAATGGAAATAACGTATTCTAAAAACTACTAAGTCTTCATAGGATGGAATATAAATGATAGCATCCCGAACATGAGGACCTACCATGACTTGGAGAAAGAGTTCCAAGCTTCTTCAAATTGACCTGCTTAAACTTCAATGGCCGGAACCTACAGTTTTAGTAATATAAAGTAATGGATTTAGTACGCCACGTGTACTAAGTATGCGTATATGCACATAACGCTTACGGACCTGCATGAAAAAGGATCATTTATCATCTCATTAGGAAGCATGCTAAGTCATATGAAAGTATTCAATGCATATACCATATAACATATAGAAGTTAAGGATTCCATCACTTAAAGCACGATCATAATCAAAGGCATAATATCATAAGAGTCATGTTAACATTACATATTCAAAAGATCATAGATCATAACATACAAAACACTTACCAATGATCTCATCCCCAACCTACAATTGCAATGTTCATGTGAAGCCCCATAACCCCACACAACCAAGTAGACAAGATAGGAGACCATGAGTAAGGCCTTGCTTCATGTAACTTGTAACATAAGTAGTCATCACTTCATATAACAATATAACAAAATAACATATTCATCATAATGACAAACATTCATATAAGAATAACATCATATATCATAAGCATCATACCTTTCATGTTATCATATTATATTTGAACAATCTCCTAGGACTTCCCTTAGAGTCAACTTGTGCAATGTCTAGGTAGAGTCCCATACCCCTACCTATACTAAGTAGACTCCTCAAGTCACCCTAGTCAACGTTCATTTACTTGTCTTTAATTTTACATGATGGAAACTTCACCATAACCGACATAGACCATGTGAGCTAAACATGGAATCCGGTGTCATAAAACCCCACACCGAAAGAAGGTGGTCTACCCGCCAAAGTAGAACCTAACATGACATAGCTTTCTAGGTGGATCCACTAGCTATTATACTATGGTGGCAATATAGTTCAAGAACTAGGAGATGTATTAGAGACCCATAGTTCCACATTACATGGCAGCCTCAATCTTATGAGAGTCATTGTGAACCTACCTTCCACTAGGGAAGGGATACCACTCATATCTAGTTCATCGGTGCTTAGCTTAAGTCCCTTTCTTGAATAACCTCTAAGTTGTCTTTTATCATACACTTATCATAGGTCATAGGAGGTTAACTCCCTAGATAACATGATCATGAGCTCTTTTAGATTAGATGAGAATTTTCTTTCATCGTAACCTTTCGTTTGTGAGATTTACATAGCATAATCATCTTGTGTAAAGCATACAAGAGAGTATCATAACTTGCATTTTCGTATTCTTATCATAATCTCACAAGTAACATGTTCATAGCACAACATATTCTCATAGCAATATCATACATAATTTGCATAACATAGCATCATAGTTTATAGGCTAACATAAACATTTAAATTTAAGAGTAATCACACTTAGAAGACTTACCTCTTGATTCAAAGAACCTTATTCATCTTGCAATATTCATAATCATACATAGTGAAATACTCAATGGCATAATCAAGAACAACTCATCAAATCATGTACAAGATCAATGCATAGCGTAGGAGAAGGAAAACGGGTAATTAAAGGGTTCATTAAAGTCTTAATTCCAATCCTAACGTTTACACGTTATAAAATACTAGAAATAACCCATTCGAAACCATCACTTTAGCGAAAGATCATGTCTCACACGACATTCAAATTTGTATGAAATCAACTATACAAAACACTTACTTTTCATTGAAAATCATAAATCTAGGGTTAGGAAGAAAATCCATTTTGTAGAGTAAAAACCCTAGTATTTAAAGTTCTTGAAAACTTATCTTGAAAGGAAATCTTAGGGAAAGGAATCCCAAGAGTGAAAAACCCATACCTTATAGATGAAAAATCCACGAAATCTGATTGGAAACTTCGAAACCTTTGTCTTCTTCCTTAATCTTTTCTTGTTCTTCAATGGAGTTTGGAAAAGAGAGTGTTCTTGAGAGATTGAGAGAAATTTCATTTGATCTGATTTCGATCGTGTAAAAGTGGTCTAAAACTGACCTAATATCAATATATAGTCGTCCTATAAATTACCCAAAAGACCCTCCACTTAAATGGGTCTTTTTAATAAGTTAAATTACCAAAAATACGATTTTAACGATTATGGGAAGTAGACGCGCGTCGCGGGGCCAATTCCCGTCGTTTTTAATAAATTCTGAGTTGAGGCAGTGAGGTGCGTGTCAGCCTCGCTTCGCGAGGCTGCCTCTCAAATCTTGAGGCAGAACACCTCGTGTCCAGCTCGCGTCGCACACTACATGTTCAAATCTTGCTCGCGTAGGCTGCTTTGGCAGCCTGCCTACCCATGTTGGGGTCCTCCCCAAGGACCCTCGGGTGGTCCTTGGGGTGTTTTTGCCTGACGTTTGGACCCTTTGTACTACATACTATCTATAGAAGGTCTCATTACACGTTTTGGACTTCATTTGACACCTCTAAACATTTACCAAACATAGGGTCGTCAACTACTTCATATTAGCTAGTTTCCGGACGTCAAGGTCTTCCATTGTCATTTTGGCTCTAATCTTTTCCAAATGAGTTTATTACATTAATATAGGTTTGGAAACATCATTTTAAACATTATATAATATATTTATGTCTCGTCTAAGTCATTACATTTCCGTACCAAGTAGGAAGAATCATGCGTCAACTCTAACACTATACTCATAAGCACATAGTCATATTCTAACATGATCACCTAACAACATCAATAGAACAACACATACTTCACCTTAATCACAAGTACATAGGTATGATCACACTTCACATAAATCAACTACACAAATCATCATAATATATCAAGTAGTTTGTCGACAGGGCCGTAATCATCATAATACATAAAGTAACACCGACGAGGCAACATAATTCCCAATTATAACACATAGCACTGCCAACATAAGTTGAACATACCAATCACAACATAATTCAAGACCTACATTACACAAAATAAAGAGAATTAGGGCCGCGTACCACCAAACCATTCTAACCACTACAATCCATAGCTAAATCATCCAATACAATACAAAAATCATAATACTCAATGAATCCAACTCGATTCAATATAATTCATCAATCCAAAACATCCTATACATCAATCCAATACAATTGTTACATCATTCAATAGCCCAATGAAAACTACACTAGAATTCATAAGCATTGAGACATGATTATAACACCCATAATATAGCCAATTTGAAGAGTTTTTATTTTGTATGGGTTCATGAATATTTTAGGTTAAAACCATCAAACTAACATCAATTCAATCAATATTCAATGATTCAAAACATTTTATGCCAGAACCATAGCTAGATCACAAGTTAGAAATCTATCTTCTGAGAAAGTCTTAGAAAATCACTTTGAAGTTTGGCTCCTTGATGAAATTATTATAAAGGATGAAGAAACCATAGCTCAATGAATCTAAACAATGAAATTGATGAAGAATCACCAACCAATCTTCAATCCAAGCTCTTCCTTGAGTTTTGGCTCCAATGGAGTTCTAGAGGAATTCTTAGAGAAATTGGATTTTTGATTTTAGAATAATGAATTAAACTAGGTGTTTAGGACTTATAAATCTACTTAAAATACCTATAATACCCTTAAGAAACCACCCAAAAAATTATTTGGACGTGGGATGAATTTACCAATTCACCCCATCACTTAACAGTGAAGTAAGCGAGTTGAAGGCACCATCGACGCCTGGCTAATGACGGGCCGTAATCCAACCAACGAACCATCCTATTGGTCCATTATTTGTGTCAGAGACTGGTACTTGGAAGATCAGTCTCCCACGCCTATGTCTTGACCAACGTCCTCCACCTACGGGGCGTCGATCAACCTACTGGGCTTTGATTTCCTTTGTAGGTGGGATTGCCTTTGGCAGTTTTGGCCACCAAGATGAGTCCTTCCTAAAGGACCCTTGGTTGGTCATTGGGAATGTTTGCCCAGACTTTTTCAACTCAAATATGATTGTATACGAGTTTAGGACCTCCCACAACAATTTCATCGAAAATGAACACATAAAACTCGATGAAACATTCTAAAACACACAAGGTTGTTTCAAGGCAAACCTTTCGAACGTCACTAATGTTCTTGGATGTTTGACCTACTAACTTCATGAAACTTGACACACTGACTATAAACACTAATATTACTCATATAAGTACATCATAAGATCATGGTACACACACAGAAGCACATTAAAACACATAAGACATATAGGTGACTAGTCGTCGAACGTCTTGGTCGTCCGTTGACGTTTGACTTCCAATTCACCTAAATCTTTAGACACTGTCTCATTACCACATCATAAACCATTTTAGAACATTAGACCATCATGAAAAACATGTTCGTCTCTAGATTCACCTAAATGTCACATTCTATAACGCCCCAAAATGAACTAAGGTAAACTAGAGCTCCATGATTGTTTACTGAGTTGACTTTAAGTTAAAAGGAGTTAGTTTAGTGTCCTTAGGCAGTGTGCAAAGTTTCATGAAGTTTGGAGGTCAAACGACCAAGAACGTCCAAGGCATTCGAATGATATGCCTTGAGTCGACCTTGTACGTCTAGACGAGTTTCATCGAGTTTTATGTGTTCATTTTGGATGAAATTCATGTGAGAGGTGTTAAACATATATATGATCATATTTGTGTTGGAAACGTCCGGGAAATTATCCCCAAGGACCATCGAAGGGTCGTTGATCAAGGACCCAAAATCTGGTAAGCAGGCTGTCCCAGGCAGCCTTGGCGACGGAGCAGTCGACGCCAGTCATGGCTGTGACGCCCCGTCACAAGGTTCCGTCGTAGGGGACTTGTTCAACGGTGTAGAGGGGACCCTTGTGAAGCCTCTGAAGTTTGCAACGGATGGTCAGGACGGGCCGTTGCACCCGTGACGCCCCGTCACAAGCAGGTAGTCGCAAGCCTTGTCCCTGTGCGCAGATTTTTCTGCCAAGTCAGGGGTGAATTTGTAAATTCACCCCACGTCTAAATAAGAGTTTGGACGGTTTGTTAAGGGATTTTTAGGTTATATTAAATGAGTTTTAAGCCCTAGACCTAGACAAGACCCCCTCACTTCAACATTCAAACTCTCTCTCTAAAAAGAAAACTCTCTCAAAGTCACCATTGAAGCCAAGGCTCAAGGAGGGAAAGGAGGGCTGATTTGGACTTGTTTCTTCATCAAAATTAGTAGGTTTCCTTCTCTTAAAGGTATAGTATCCATTCTTGAATATCTTTTCATTCAAGAAGCCAACTTCCCAAAATGGTTTTCAAAAAGGATTTCTAAACTCAAACTTCTTCTAACTTTTATTTCTAGTATGGGTCTTCTTGTATTTAAGTTCTAATGGTTTAAATGTATTTTTCTTGGTTTGAATTGATGATTTGATGTTAAAAACTCCATGAAACTCTTGTATATGCTTACTTTAACTTTTGGCTTGAAAATGGGTTATGTGAGCATGATTTGAGTAGGGTATGAACTTGGGTCTTCTTGTATTTGTCATGTTGGTGTAGCTACTGCCCTAAGGTCTTTAATATGGTGAAATATTGATAAATTGCTTATGGGTGATGATGGTTTGATTTGTTGATGAGTTGCTCTCATTGTATATTTCTTATTATGAATTGCTATTTGAGTGGTATGGTCCACCTTATGGGTGGCGGTGCTAATTGATGAACTTTATGTTACTTAGTATGTTTTGAGTATGTGATCTTGAAGGTCTAATATGTGAAATGAATATATATGGGAAATGGGTCTTGTATTGTGTTTGATCTAGCTTGAAGTGCATGTTTGACCTAGTTTATGTCTAAATGATGTGTATGATTATGAGAAGCATGTAGAGTGTGTAACTTGATGAATTAAGGTTAAAGTATGTGTAGAACTTGATGATAATGAAGCGATGCTTAAATGCAAGGTGTGCACATGTACACACACAATCTCTTTTAAGATTTGTATTATGCCAAGTTGAGCAAAAAGTGGAATCTTGAGGTGGACACACTTCGTGAGTTGAGATGTAGTGTCTAGTAGAAACCTGTCCATTCCTAGTGAGCTTTCTAAGATAGACTATTATGTTGATAAATCCGTGGGGAGTTATGCCTAGCACCGAGAGTATATGAAGGGGAGGTGGATTGCACTTCGTGAGTTGAGATGTTGTAATCTAGAGTACCTTTTGAGATGAGTACTCCTCGTTAGTAGAGAGTGAGTTACTTAGTAGCAATCTCCTTATCCCTTAACTATGTGCCCGCATAGGTGTAGCTATTGGAAAAGCCATGTAAACGCTAAGAAGCATGACCTTACACTAGGCAAGTAAGGATCCCTCATCCGATAGGGGTTAATATCAGGATTCCATGTCCATCTCTCATGGTCTTTGTCCGTTAAGCTAACTCCCACAATAGAATTGATTTGAAACTAATTATCTAGTATATTGTTGAATTTGTGTATGTATGTCGTGAAGTGCTAAATCCACATTAATTACCGAGTAGGAGTATTGAGTGGGAGTAGTAGTATGGGATGCTATTCTCACATTGCACTTGGTGTGACCTATACTTGCTATGGGAGAAGAGTACCTTCATGAAATACGTGTGAATGAGTACTATGGTGTAGTGTTATGGAGGATTATTGTGGAGTACTTGAGTAAATGGAATCCATTAGGAGTACTAAGTTGTAGTGGTAGTATGGGATGCTACTCTCACATTGCACTTGGTATGACCTATATTTCCATGAGTGTTTTGCATATGTTAGCCAAGGGCGTAGATTTGATTTCCAACGAAGTAAGCCTAAGATTTGGTAGTTTTAAGGGTCGCTTTGGTGTACTTTGAAGGGAGGTGTAATGAAAATCCCTTCTTAGCTCACCTTAGGGAGTCTTAGGATAACCTTGTGTTAGGGCAACTTCAAAGGAAAAGAGTTCATATGACTTGGACCGTGCCATTCACTGTAAGGTCTCCATTGTAAGAATTCAAATTGTTCACTATGATGCTTTATTCAATTTTCATTGTAAGTTTAGTAAGTTCATTGAAATGTTCCTTTTGATTACTCTAAGTTTTGGTAAAGTTGCCATAAAGTGTTGATTGTCAATTCTTATGTTGGTTTGTTTCTAGATTCATGAATATTGCTTTAATTGCATGAAAAGTTATTTTTACTAAAATGTACCTTTCCGTATGTTTTTGCATATGCCATACTTAGTACATTGTTGTACTAACCCCATACTTTTATATACCTTATGAGTATAGGTTGGAAGACTTTTTGGAGGATTGGAGTTGAAGCTTGGGAATTCTATCTCTCAAGAATTGGGTATGTCCTCATATATTTGAGGACATAGTTTTATGTTTCTTAGTTTCTTAATTAAGACTTAAAATTGTATTTACTTTTATTGTAAAGGGCCGTGTCCCTAAGATTCCAAGTTGTGTCTTTAAGTTGGCTTGTGACGATAAGATTTCCTAGTATTTATGAAAAGACTCCTTTTATTATTATTATCGTGAAAAGTTTTAATTCCGCACTACTTTTCATGCTTTATGTTATGAATGCTAGTTAGAGGGCTTGTACGAGACCCCAAAGGGGTCAAGTACGTCCGGTCATGATTCGAAGGTTTTTCCTAACTTTTAGGGGGTGCTTTCGGGTCGTGACAGACTTGGTATCAGAGCATAAGGTTTTGGGAAATAGTTTAAGGTCTGAAAGTCTCACAAGCCACATCTAGTAGTATCTTGGTCATTGGTGTGGGTCGCGACACATCCATGGAGAAGAGGCTATAGGATGCTAGAAGTTTCACTTTCTTCTCTATTCTAGTATCGTGCCTTAGAGTTGAGTATATAAGGTGTCTATTCTCAACCTCTTCTTTTTGTGTTTTTAGGACATGAATACGAGGAGATCGACCGCTAGAAGGGAGGAGGGAGGTGTACCAAATGAGTGAGTCCTTCCCTGTGTTGACCAAGTTCCTATTGTTGGCTTAGGGGAGGAAAATGAAGAGGTTCCTCTTCAAGAACCTCAAGTGCCTCCGGAACCTCAAGGACCTCAAGTGCCTCCTATGCCTCAAGCTCCTTTTGTTGAGGGTGATATGACTAATGCGGAGTTGAGGGCTGCCCTAATGAACTTGACCCAACTCATGACGGCTCAAGCTCAAGTTGTCAACAATCACTTTGTGGGCCAAGCTAACCTAGGACATAGGCCCCAACGAAATGCTAGTACTCCCGCTTCTAGGATTCGGGATTTTATGAGGATGAACACTCCTATTTTTCATGGCACTAAGGTGGATGAAGATCCACAAGGCTTCATAGATGAGGTTTTCAAGGTGGTAGATGCTATGGGTGTGACCCCTAGGGAGAAAGCGGAATTGGCCGCTTACCAACTTAAGGATGTTGCTCAAGTGTGGTATGAGCAATGGAGGGGTGAGAGACCCTTAGAAAGAGGACCGGTTGATTGGGAGGAATTCAAAGAGGCTTTCCTAGATAGATTCTTTCCTTTAGAGTGGAGGGAGAAGAAGTTGGTAGAAATCATGAACCTCCGTCAAGGGGGAATGAGTGTGCAAGAGTACTCTCTCAAATTCACCCAACTCTCTAAGTATGCCCCAACCATGGTAGCCAACCCTAGGGCTAGGATGAACAAGTTTGTGATGGGCATGTCTAGCTTGGTCGAAAAAGAGTGTCGTACGGCTATGCTTCTTAATGACATGGATATCTGTAGGCTCATGGTTTATGCGCAACAAATTGAGGATTCCAAAATTAGGGAGATAAGGAAAGAGGGTAAGAGACCTAGGTCGGATGATTCTAGTCACCAAAGGCCTAAGAAGAGGTTTTATCCCCAAGATTCTTCTATGGGAAACAAGGATAGGGCTCCAAATTAATCTTCTCAAGGTGGTAGTCATTCCTATGAAAGGGCTAGGTGCCCTACTTGTGGCAAGCAACATGGGGGTAAGTGTCTTGCCGGATCGGATGGTTGTTGTGCATGTGGTAATAAAGGCCACAAGATGAGGGACTGCCCAAACATTAAGTCAAGGGTGAGAGATGTCAATCAAGCTTCCCTAGATCCTAATGCTCCCAAGAAGAACCCTTCCTATGGGATGGGGGCTAGAAAGGATAATTAATCTGGATTGATGGTTTTGGTAAGTCTCAACTCTTTGTTATTGTTGCTTTTGTGTTATGAGATGAGTTTATATGGTTTTATAGTTCATATGATCATGTCATCTTGATAAATTGCTCAAAGAGTGGAATTTTGAAAGTTTTATATGTTTGGCAGTGTTACAGTGAATGTTCACTGTGAAAAATTTGCAATTTGAGAAAAATTTGCCTTGCCTTAAGTGAAGTTTAAATATGTGCAAATTTTTTGTATATGAGCAAGTTTAATGTTGTAGAAGGTAGTTCCTCCATAAAAGAAGTTTAAGGTTGAGTTTTGACTTTGTGAGTTTGGCAAAAGTTGTCTATGTTGATAAGTGTTGAAAGTGTGAAATGATGTTCCTTGCTAATTGATGCTTTGATTGTTGATGTTTTTATCATGATCTAAGTGAATTATATGATGCTAAGAGAGTCCTTGTTGTTCTTAAAAATTTAAGTGTCATTCGAGGGCGAATGTTATTCCAAGTGGGGGAGAATATAACGCCCTAAAATGAACTAAGGTGAAATAGAGACCCATGATTGTTTATTCAGTCGACTTTAAGTTAAATGGAGTTATTTTAGTGTCCTTAGGCAGTGCGCAAAGTTTCGTGAAGTTTGGAGGTCAAACGACCAAGAACGTCCAAGGCATTCGAAAGATGTGCCTTGAGTCGACCTTGTACGTCTAGACGAGTTTCGTTGAGTTTTATGTGTTCGTTTTGGATGAAACTCATGTGAGAGGTGTTAAACTTATAGATGATCATATTTGTGTTGGAAATGTCTGGGAAATTATTCCCAAGGACCATCGAAGGGTCCTTGAGAAAGGACCCAAAACCTGGTAAGCAGGCTGTCCCAGGCAGCCTTGGCGACGGAGCAGTCGACGGCCAGTCATGGCTGTGACGCCCCGTCACAAGGTTCCGTCGTGGGGGACTTGTTCAAGGGTGTAGAGGGGACCCTTGGCAAGCCTCTGAAGTTTGCAACGGATGGTCAGGACGGGCCGTTGCACCCGTAACGCCCCGTCACAAGCAGGTCATCGCAAGCCTTTTCCCTGTGCGCAGATTTTTCTGCCAAGTCAGGGGTCAATTTATAAATTCACCCCACGTCTAAATAAGAGTTTGGAAGGTTTGTTAAGGGATTTTTAGGTTATATTAAATGAGTTTTAAAACCTAGACCTAGACAAGACACCCTCACTTCAACATTCAAACTCTCTCTCTAAAAAGAAAACTCTCTCAAAGTCACCATTGAAGCCAAGGCTCAAGGAGGGAAAAGAGGGCTGATTTGGACTTGTTTCTTCATCAAAATTAGTGGGTTTCCTTCTCTTAAAGGTATGGTATCCATTCTTGAATATCTTTTCATTCAAGAAGCCAACTTCCCAAAATGGTTTTCAAAAAGGGTTTCTAAACTCAAACTTCTTCTAACTTTTATTTCTAGTATGGGTCTTCTTGTATTTAAGTTCTAATGGTTTAAATGTATTTATCTTGGTATGAATTGATGATATTGATGTTAAAAACTCTATGAAACTCTTGTATACGCATACTTCAACTTTTGGCTTGAAAATGGGTTATGTGAGCATGATTTGAGTAGGGTATGAACTTGGGTCTTCTTGAATTTGTCATGTTGGTGTAGATACTGCCCTAAGGGATTTAATATGGTGAAATATTGATAAATTGCTTATGGGTGAAGATGGTTTGATTTGTTGATGAGTTGCTCTCACTGTATATTTCTTATTATGAATTGCTATTAGAGTGGTATGGTCCACCTTATGGGTGGCGGTGCTAATTGATGAACTTGATGTTACTTAGTATGTTTTGAGTATGTGATCTTGAAGGTGTAATATGTGAAATGAAGATATATGGGAAATGGGTCTTGCATTGTGTTTGATGTAGCTTGAAGTGCATGTTTGACCTAGTTTATGTCTAAATGAAGTGTATGATTATGAGAAGCATGTAGAGTGTGTAACTTGATGAATTAAGGTTAAAGTATGTGTAGAACTTGATGATAATGAAGCGATGCTTAAATGTAAGGTGTGCACATGTACACACACACTCTTTTAAGATTTGTATTATGCCAAGTTGAGCAAAAAGGGGAATCTTGAGGTGGACACACTTCGTGAGTTGAGATGTAGTGTCTAGTAGCAACCTCTCCATTCCTAGTGAGCTTACTAAGATAGACTATTATGTTGATAAATCCGTGGGGAGTTATGCCTAGCACCGAGAGGATATGAAGGGGGGGTGGATTGCACTTCGTGAGTTGAGATGTTGTAACCAGAGTACCTCTTGAGATGAGTACTCCTCGTTAGTAGAAAGTGAGTTACTTAGTAGCAATCTCCTTATCCCTTAAATATGTGCCCGCATAGGTGTAGCTATTCAAAAAGCCATGTAAACGCTAAGAAGCATAACCTTACACTAGGCAAGTAAGGATCCCTCATCCGATAGGGGTTAATATCGGGATTCCATGTCCAGCTCTCATGGTCTTTGTCGGTTAAGCTAACTCCCACAAAAGAATTGATTTGAAACTAATTATCTTGTATATTGTTGAATTTGTGTATGTATGTCATGAAGTGCTCAATCCATATTAGTTACCGAGTAGGAGCATTGAGTTTGAGTAGTAGTATGGGATGCTATTCTCACATTGCACTTGGTGTGACCTATACCTACTATGGGAGAAAAGTACCTTCATGAAATCTGTGTGAATGTGTAATATGGTGTAGTGTTATGGAGGATTATTGTGGAGTACTTGAGTAAATGGAATCCATTAGGAGTACTAAGTGGGAGTGGTAGTATGGGATGCTACTCTCACATTGCACTTGGTATGACCTATATTTCCATTAGTGTTTTGCATATGTTAGCAAAAACGTGGATTTGATTTCCAACGATGTAAGCCTAAGATTTGGTAGTTTTAAGGTCGCTTTGGTGTGCTTTGAAGGGAGGTGTAATTAAAATCCCTTCTTAGCTCACCTTAGGGAGTCTTAGTATAACCTTGGGTTAGGGCAACTTCAAAGGAAAAGAGTTCATATGACTTGGACCGTGCCATTCTCTGTAAGGTCTCCATTGTAAGAATTCAAAATGTTCACTATGATGCTTTATTCAACTTTCATTGTAAGTTTAGTAAGTTCATTGAAATGTTCCTTTTGATTCTCTAAGTTTTGGTAAAGTTGCCATAAAGTGTTGATTGTCAATTCTTATGTTGGTTTGTTTCTAGATTCATGAATATTGCTTTAATTGCATGAAAAGTTATTTTTTCCCTTTTCGTATGTTTTTGCATATGCCATACTTAGTACATTGTTGTACTAACCCCATACTTTTATATACCTTATGAGTATAGGTTGGAAGACTTTTTGGAGGATCGGAGTTGAAGCTTGGGAATTCTATCTCTAAAGAATTGGGTATGTCCTCATATATTCGAGGACATAGTTTTATGTTTCTTAGTTTCTTAATTAAGACTTAAAATTGTATTTACTTTTATTGTAAAGGGCCGTGTCCCTAAGATTCCAAGTTGTGTCTTTAAGTTGGCTTGTGACGATAAGATTTCCTAGTATTTATAAAAATACTCCTTTTATTATTATTATCGTGAAAAGTTTTAATTCCGCACTACTTTTCATGCTTTATGTTGTGAATGCTAGTTAGATGGCTTGTACGAGACCCCAAAGGGGTCAAGTACGCCCGTTCATGATTCGAAGGTTTTCCCTAACTTTTAAGGGGTGCTTTCGGGTCGTGACACATTCTCCCCCACTTGGACAACATTTGTCCTCGAATGACACTTGCCACTCTCCGAACACTTCCAAGAGTAGAGATTCAGTTGATAGCTCATAACCATATAACATAACACATTATACAATATACAATCTAGGAGAACTATCAATTTCACATAATCAAGAGATTTACAACACAACAAGAGGATAGAAACTCAATCTACAATTCATCATGCCATAAGACTCAGATTCTTCATTTCAAATAGCATGAACTCCTTATTCATTAATTTTCATGCTCATATACATCAGTTCTATACACATTACAACAATTTTCAACCAAAGAACAATTTATGCAATTTTGCAAAAATTTCACAGTAAGCTGCCAGGCATTACAGTGAACATTCTTCAAAATATCAAAAATTCAACTTTTAGGCAATTGATGATGGAAACATGCTAATATGAAAGATAAAACCATATAAACACATTTTACAACATAATCATAACTTCATAAAATGCACAATGCAAGGAATCAATGAAATTCAATTTCAACAAGACTCATAAACACAATGCAGCATGCAACATACTACTATGATCATCTAGCTCATCTACTAACCATAATCCCCTACTTAGAAGGAAATCATAACACTATATAGATAAATACAAGGAATTACAATCATCATCATCCTCATCCCGCTTCGCTCCTCTTGTCCGGAGTGCATAGATGCGATTCTTCTTTGGAGCATCACCTCCCGGAACACTTGGAGGAACTTGCTTACCCTCTCTTCCTGTAGAATCAATATTACGAAAATCCCTCACCTTGTGTCCATCTTTACCACATCCAAAGCAAATCCCGGTACCCATTAAACATTGCCCATAGTGACTCTTCCCACAAGTAGAACATGCAGGCTTGCCGCCTTGAGAACCACTACGCTTCTCAAGTTTCACATTAGCACGCCTAGATTCATCTTGACTTGAAACTTTCTTCTTGAACCTAGATTGACTTTGATCACTTTGCCCACTCCTATTCAAGTTTCTAGCAATCCTACCAAGATTAGACTCCTCAATTGATTGATCATAAACCATGAGTCTAAAAAAATTCATATCATCATGGAGCATGGCCGTACGACATTCTTCTTTCACTAGGTCGTTGATCCCGGTCACAAACCTACTAATCTCATCCCTAGGGTTAGACACTAAGAATGGGACATTCCTAGACAACATAGTGAATTCAAAGAGTACTCTTCCACACTCATATTTCCTTGCTTGAGATGGATGAACTCCTCAACCTTCACCGCCCTCTTCTCACGGGGAAAGTACTTTCCTATGAAAGCCTCCTTAAACTCCTCCCACTCTATAGGACCCTACTCAAATGGCCTATTATCTTTCCATTTATTGTACCACACTTGAGCAACCTCCCTCAATTTGTACGAAGCTAACTCCGCCTTCTCCATAGAAGTCACACCCATGGCACACAACACCTTGTAAACACCATCTAGGGACTCTTGGGGATCATCTCTCACCTTAGAGACAAGACAAATATGAGGATTCATCCTCACAAAATCTCTCAAGCTAGATGTCATAGTGCTCTCCACAATATTCTTTCTAGTCTCAGTACCCCTAGTCACATAGGTAGTCAAGGCTCGTGCTAAAGTAAGTAAAGCCTCTCTATCTCCCTATTAGTCCTTTCCGGGGGAACCACCGTAAAATCATTACCTTGTTCAACAATAGGGACTTGACCATCTCTAGCACCTTGAGACCCTTGAGCATCTTGAGCACCTTGAAGAACTTGCTCAACTTGTTCAACTTGAGAAGGAATCTCCTCATTTAAATCTTTGTCCTCAACTCTCCTAGTCGGTGTCCTCCTCGTATTCATCTATTATAACACAAGGAACTCCATAAGAAAATAACAGTAATAACTTCTAAATCTCTATGGAACGACATAGGAGTAGAAAAGAAGGGAAACTCTATCGTCCTATAGCCTCTCGCCCATAGGTGTTCCGCGAATCACACTTATGAACGGGACTCTACTAGACGTTACTTAATGAGACATTTTGATTCCTAATACCACTTTCATAACCTATGCTCTTATACTTTGTTTTTCACATCTTGAGAGTACACCCTAGAAGATAGGGCACTCTTGGTGTGTGCCACGGCGTACTAGACCTCTCGGAGGTCTTGTACAAGCCCTTTCGTATCCTTCATTGCATATACATATATAAAAAGTAGTGTGGAATTGAAATTTTTCACAACATTTTGAATAGTCATTCAAAATATCTTTCATATTAAAAGCATAGGAAATACTAAGTCTCATATCATCAAATCATAGACACAAGAATACCTGAGACACGGCCTATACAATGAAAATATAGTACTACTAAGTCTATAAAAATGCTTTACTAAAAGAACTCTAAGATAGTGATGCCCTCTAGTCAAATGAGGAAATACTTCAACCTTGCTTGAAAAATCCTTTAATCCAAGCTTCGCTCCCAAAAGCACCTTCACCTATAAATCACTTTAGTAGATGAAAGTATGGAATTAGTACAAACACATGTACTAAGTATGGATTAATGCACGAAATTATGATAACGGACATTTAATGGAAATATGCTCTTTTTGATTAAAACATCATAGTATAAGAATATGAACAACATTTAACATCTTAGAAACACATATGATATCACATAGGAATTTATTCATTTTTTAAGGAATATTACTAAGCCACTGTTAGAGTGAATTAATTCAAGCTTCACAGTGAACACATTAAGAATTCAACCCTCTCACTAAAAGTTATCATAAGACTCACTTAAGTAAGACAAAGAGATACCACACATACCCCTTCTCTAAGCACACCTAAATGATCCTTGGAACTTCCTATAATGAGATTAATACACCTACAATACACCAAAACACATAACATACATAATATGCCATTCTCCTCACCAAGGTTATCAAAAGACTTACTTAAGCAATTCAAGAAGAGAACGCCCATACACCCTCTCAAAGATTACCTAAATATCCTTAAGACTTCCTAAGTTTAGCTCATGTCTAATTAATCAACAAACATTCCTATCTAGAATTATTGTTAAGATTTCGCTAGGTAAGACATGAAGAGATCATCCTTTATGCCCCCTTCACACTTTAACTAGCCAATCCTTAAAGTTACTCTAGACTAGGTACTTATTCATTTACATACCTTCTAACTTAAGTCATTATCTTCATTAGTTCATTTAAGAGACATTCATCACATAAGTACATTAGAGTAATGGTCTTGGAGAAGACTTAGGGACTCACTAACTAACATCTTCAAAGTCCAATTGTACAATGTCTAGGTAGCGTCCCTTACCACCACCTAAACATCATAGAACTTTATCAACACTAGTAGGTATCCCATATGATGAGAATAAGAAATAACGGACATAGACCATGGTAGCAAAGCATTGAATCCAGAGTTGTAACCTACTCATATGAAGGGTGTTCTACTTGCAAATGGTAGAACTTGGAAACATCTCATGTAGGAACATGGTTAAGGAATATTAAGGGTTTCTTTGTACTCTAGCCTCATTCTTAACTAGATCTACTTCCCTAACCATGCTCACTCGGTGCTAGCCTTTGTTTCATAGAGTAATTCACATAAAGGATCACATGAAGAGGTTCCATATCTAGTTCATAACCCAATCAAATTCACCTTATCAAAGATGTCCCCTACGGTTTCCTTTCAATGGTTAAGAGGATAACTCAATTATTTTCCTAAGGATGATTTCATGTCGTTTCAGCCAAACCATTCCTAAGTCCACCATTGACACGAGAAGGATACCATTACGACTTTCGACTTCAAGGATATCATAACCTCTCAACTAGGTTGAGGGATCCAAATAAATTGAATTTCTCACTATGTTCAAGGCCACATGTCATTCATACATACAAGTCTAAGAGGCTTTAGCATCCTAAGTCAAGAATCTCATATTCACAATGTACATGTATCAAGTAAGGGACACAAGTCTACCAAACAAGACACACAAGTATTTAACATATAACATATCATTCTAGAAGCACATAGGCATAACCATCATGATTTACATGTCATCCTATACACTACTATAGAACCTTCAATATAACCATCATAAGACTCATATAACTAAGTAGGAAGAATCATGCATCAACTCTAAGACTACACACATAAGGACATAGTCATAGTCTAACATGATCACCTAACAACATCAATAGAAGAACACATACTTCACCTTAATCACAAGTTTATAGATATGATCATACTTCAAATAAATCTACACAAACCATCATATTTGCCAACAAGGTCATGATCATCATAATACATAAAGTAACGCCGGTGAGGCCATATAATTCCCAATTCTAACACATAGAACCTCCACCATAAGTGTACCATACCAATCACAACATAATTCACGACCAACATTACATAAAATAAAGAGAATTAGGGCAGCGTACCACCAATCCATTCTCACCACTTCAATCCCTAGTTAAATCATCCAATACAATACCAAACTGCCCTTACCCATGGCCTTGATCATCAAGTCAATAACAAAATCATAATACTCAATTAATCTAACTCAATTCAACATAAATTCATAAATCCAAAACAGCATGGACATCAATGCAATATAATTCTTACATCATTCAAAAGCCCAAAGAAAACTACACTAGAATTAATAAGCATTGAGATATGATCATAACACCCATAATATAACCAATTTTAAGATTTTATGTTTTGCATGGGTTCATGAAGATTTTTGGTTTAAACCATCAAACCAAAATAAATTCAATCAATATTCAATGATTCAAATCGTTTTATGCAAGACTCAATAGCTAGATCAAAAGTTACAAATCTATCTTTTGAGAAATCTTAAAAAATCACTTTGAAGTTTGGCTCCTTGATGAAATGAGTTTCAAGGATGAAGAAATCATACCTAAATGAAGCTAAACCACGAAATTGATGAAAATCACCAACCAATATTCAATGCAAGCTCTTTTTTGAGTTTTGGCTCCAATGGAGTTCTAGAGAATTTCTTAGAGAATTTGGGTTTTGATTTTAGAATAATGAATTCATCTAGGTTTTTAAGACTTATAAACCCATTAAAATACCTATAATACCCTTAGGAAACTGCCCAAAAAATTATTTGGACGTGGGTTGTCGACGCATGGCCAACGACAGGCCATCACCCAACAAACATACCGTAGTGTTGGTCCGTGGTTTGGGTCATAGAATGGTCCTTGGAATCTCAGTCTCACAACTCTGTCTTCACCAACTCCCTCCACCTACGGGGCATCGATTGTCTTCGTAGGTGGGACTGCCTTTGGCAGTTTTGGCCACCAAGATGGGTCCTAACTCAGGGACCGTTGGTTGGTCCTTGGGGATGTTTTCCCAGATATTTCCAACTCAAATATAATCGTATACGAGTTTAGGACCTCCCACATCGATTTCATCCAAAACGAACCCATAAAAGTTAATGAAACATGCGAAGACACATAAGGTCATTTCAAGGCAAACCTTTCAAACCTCATGGACGTTTGACCTCCAAACTTCTTAAAATTTGAGACACTGCCTATAAACACTGTTATTATTCATATAAGGACATCATAAGCTCATGAAAGAGACACACATAAGCACAGAAAAACACATAAGACATATAGGTGACTAGTCGTCGAACGCCTTAGTCGTCCCTTGACGTTTGACTTCTAATTAAACTAAATCTTAGACAATGCCTCGTTACCACATCATAAACCATTTTAGGACCTTATACCCTCATGACAAAAATGTTAGGCTCTATATTCACCTAAGTCATTTTAGAGGTGTCACAATAAGTGGACCATACTACACAATGTCATATAAGGTCAATTCAACTAGCAATTCTATAGGAAAGTAGAAAAATAGAGCAATATTACCAATTCACCCAAGCTTTGATCATCATCGATCAATCCTCATAATTCATCAATAATTCAAGTATAGGACAGTATCTAAAATTACAATAATAAAAAACGAATTCATGACTCAATCATCAGAGAATAAAGACCATATCATTTAAACTACTTCATCAAACTATAGAAGATACAGGAGTATAGGTCAGTCTTACCAAACTTCCAAGCCTTGATCATAATTTATCCACTCATCAATAATTCAGAATAAATTTGAATAAAAAATAGTATCAATAGACAACACAACATACAAGAATCATAAATCACCTAACATAGAATCAAGATGACAATGCCCACAAATAGGCTAAATCGAGATTTGGGGGGGGGGTGGGACATGGGTTGATCATGAAATTGGATTGAATACAACATGAAAAGTAGTAGCTAATCATCAATTTATCATATTCATGCTTTGAAATCGTTTTGAGAAAGAACTCATGGTTAGATTGAAATATTGAAAGTTTGATCATGAATTCGCTTCGAAAACATTGGAAGGAACTTCTTAGACCAAAGGTTGACTAAGGATGAAGGATCACAATACCTTATTCCTTTAGAATACAACAAAAAATTTATGAACAAAGGTTGAGAATCCATCACCATGGTTGTTCTTGAGCTTCATATCCAATGAAGGTTTCTATACAGGTTTCTTTTAGAGAGGGAAGTCTAATTTTAAGTAATGAAATGGGTATAGGGTATTGATCTTAATAACTAACTTAATATACCCAAAAATATCTAACATAACCGTGTAGGGTCAGATTAGGACGTGGGGTGAATTTCCCATTCACCCCTTAATGAAATAATGCGCCTGGCAGCAATGTCAGGCTGCATCGACACCATCAATTGACGCACAGTAGACCCATCTACGGGCCATACTGGGAATCGTAGATTGCGTCTTAGGGTTGTCATTTGGATTGCGATTTACCCAAACTATGTATGGAATGCCTCCCCATCGACGCGGCACCATCATGACTACTGGCCGTCGTTCCTTGGCGTCGTTTGACACTGCCAAGGCAATGCATGGGCAATGTTTGGGGACCTATTTGAGGGACTTTTGTGGGGGCCTTGGGGAGTCATACTCGGACGTTTCTAACGTAAATGCATTCACATACAAGTTAAGTACCTTCCATATAAGTTTCAACCAAAACTAACACGTAAAACATTCCAAGCACACCAAGACACACATGTACGTCTCACAACTAACTTTCAAACGTCATCAGACATTCTTGGACGTTTTACTTCCAAGTGATTCAAATCAAGCATTCATACTATGAAATACTTATTTAACATATTTTAAACCTTTTTAGACACATGTGAGGCTCTAAGCACCGTACTTTATTTTGAGGATCCTTACAATCTTTGTTTGAAAGTCATGATATATAGCATTTTGGTAAAACTTCATGAACATTGATAAAAGAGGCATAATACAAGTCACAACCAACATACAAGTCACACTGTTACATTATAGAGTAATTACATATAAACCTTTAACTTTACCTTGAGCCTCAACCTCAAGTAACCCTTAAGTTATACCTTGTGCAATGTATGGATAACGTCCCATACCACCACCCACACTAAGGTACAACATTAAGGTAAACAAAGGTGAACTTACCATTCATCCTTTCCACCTTTAAATAATAAAGCAGATAAAAGACATAATCCATACTACTAGTCACACTAAGCACTCATTTGAAGTAACCTTAGACAAGGCCCATTTATATACAACAATAATGACAAGGAACTAACTCATAATAGAATCCAAATATATAATGCATATTTACATGTAATTATAGCATTTAAGTCAACCTTCTTCACTAACCTCATTTAGGAAACATTCATTCATTTGTCGTTAATACATAGAGAACTCACTATAGCAATTTTGAAGCCTACTCCTGACATGTATGGATAGCATCCTGTAGTACTACTCATACTTCATAAAACCTCTAAGCAAACAATAATGCACATTTTACATAATGGAAATAAGTGTTTAACCTATATAGACAATAAGTGCTAAATCATGGAACCCGGTGTCACGAAAGCCCAACGAGTAAATAGGTGGTCTTTTTGCCTAAGGAAAACCAATAGCCTATCTTAGGTGGATTCACTAGTTAGACCTATGTGGTAACATAACTTATTGGATAGGAAGATGTTCATCTTACCATATATAGTCGGTGCTTAGCCTACAATCCCACAGACCATTTCATTGGAATTACATTAGTGTACTATGGAAGAATGTCACTGGCTTATCGACCCAAGATACAACATTACACAAGAAAGGAATGTTATAAGTCTATAGATCCATGGTACATTCAAGGATAGCTACAATGTCCTAATGAAAGGAATGTCATAAGCCTTTCGATTCAAGGTTATGAAAGAAATTCCATAAGCCTATAAATTAATGGTATATTGACTCATTTAGAATGGAATGACATTATCCTGTCGATCCTAGGGTCTTCGTTACACTAGATCATATATGAAAGGAATTCCATAAACCTATATGTAACACTCCGAAAGTCTAAGACGTGTTCTAGAGACTAACATATGTTTCAAAAGGTTTAGACATAATTTTAAGGTTATAAATTATGAATATAAGTAATTTAGGAAGTTTGGAAATCAAAAGGACAAAGAACGTCCATGACGTCCGGAAACTAGTTCAATGAGGTGCTAGTATGCCTTAGCGTATTTGACTAAGTTTTAGGAGTTGGAAAATGATGAAATTTGGTGGAAGGGTGTATAACATGTAATAGAGTTAGTTCATAGTCAAAACTTCCGGGTATGACTCCCCAAGTACCAACCAAGGGCCCTTGAGGAAGACCCTTGCAACTAGGGGCAAAAGCTGCCCAAGGCAGTGTTCACAAACGGAACCAGTCAACAGATCGTGGTCCAATCGATGGGGCGTAGGTAGCCTCCATTGATGGACACTTAGAATATTTGGAAAATAATGGATTTTAACCAGTATCTTACCGAAATGACTGACCAATAGGACGGAGGGTCCTGCGTTCGTCGATTGACAAATGAGACTTCGATGTGGTCACGTCTCTGAGACCACTCGTTTTGCTTCTCGTTTTTAGTTTTGTTAAATTAAGTAATTTTGTGGTTATTTAATTAGTTAGGGGTTTAGGGAGGTATAATTATGTGGGTTAATGACTTATATAAAGACCCTAAGTTAATCAAACTAACCTAAGCCCTCATAATTCCCAAATCCAAATTGCTCTTCCTCCTCTCTTCTTTCTCCCTCCCAAGATGAATAACACCATATAATTCAAGGTCAAGGGGTTCTAGGGCTGCTAAAGATCAAATTTCCTCCATCAAACTTGATCAATCAACAAGGTATGGTATTCCTTTCACCTTTGGGATCTCTTTCTCCAAAGGGTTCCTTCAAATTAATTTCAAAAAGATGAGTTTTCATGTGGGTCTCTTCCAATCTCGAAATTGATCTTTCAATTTTATTTTTTATGGTTTATTGTGATTGTATTGATTAGATTATGATGAATTATGACTATATTACACTACTTATTGATGTATTAGTCTAGTTTGTAGAAAATGACTTTTTCCCCTTTAACCCAAGGTTGTGATCTTGAATGGAACTATCTAGTATTGATGTAATATGCTTGGTTAACGTGTGAGTTACAATCCTATGATTTTGTTGTGCCAATTTATTAATAGATTGAGATGAATTGTAGTCCTATCATGCTATTTCTTGATTATTTGATCTAGGTTGTGAAGTAGAATATGAATTTGACCTAAGTCTCTAATCTTAAGTTTTGAACTATTGATGGATTGTTGTATAGTGTTTCAATTGACTTCATTATTATGTTGGTTACTATTGTGTGATGATATTACACCCATTGTTGGGTCGAGTTTGTGGAATGATGTTAAGACCTTGATATTGGCTTATGAAGGATGTAACACCCTAAAACGAACTAAGGTGAACTAGATCTTCGTAAGTGTTTCTTGAGTGAATTTTGTGTTAAAGCGAGTTACTTTAGTTTCCTTAGGCAGTGTATGAAGTTTGGTTAAGTTCGGAGGTCAATCGACCAAAAACGCCCATGACGTTTGGAAGGTCTGCCCTAGAATATACTTGTGTGTCTTGATGTGTTTGAGTAAGTTTTACGTGTTCGTTTTGCTTGAAACTTGTGTGAGATGTTCCTAAGACCTAGATGACCATCTTTAGGTGTTTAACGTTCCGTCACGACGCCACCTAGGACCCGAAAGAGGCCCCCACAGAAGGTCCTACGACTTGGACCAAACTGCCAAGGTAGTGGACAAACGACGGCCCAAGGGACGGTCCGTAGGTCCACCTACGGTCCGTCAACCATGGTCCGTTGATGGCACCTTCCAGGCAAAATGGTCAGTCCTCAAAGGTAGCTAAGACTCAACCAATGAGACCTAACCTACGAACCGTCGATTGACAAATGGTCCATCGGTTCCATCCGTCGGTGGAGGCTTGAAAGCCTACACTTTGGGAGGCTGAAGTCCCAAACGATGAGACCTCACCTATAGTCCGTGCTTTGACAAATGGACCGTCGGTTGGTCCGTCGACGGGGGCAGTTCTAAAAGCTGTTGCATGACGGTGAAGTCTTGGGGTGTTTTGGGAAATTCACCCCAAGTCTTTTGGGACCCTAGGATGATATTTTTAGGTTTTTTAAGTGACGTTAGATTTGTTTTAAGTCCTATACCTAGACAAGACCCCTCACTTCTAAATTCAAACTCTCTCTCTCTAAAAACAAACTCTCTCAAGTCTCCATTGAAGCTAGAGGTCAAGAAGGGCTAGGAGGGAGTGTTTGGACGTGGTTTTTCACCAAAATCTTTGGGTTTGCTTGCATTTGAGGTATGGTATCCATTCTTGAATACTCTTTAATTCAAGGAGGCATTTCCAATGAATTTCCAAAAAGGGTTTTCAACCCTAGTTCCTATTATCTTCAACCCAAATATGGGTCTTCCATGAAAATGTGTCTATTTACTAATTAATGATGTTTTTAATTTTAGGTGGTGATTCTAATGCTAAAACCTCAATGAAATCATGTTAAAGTTTCTCTTCTAATGGTGGCTTAAGAAATGGGTCAAATGAGCATATTTATGTAGAGAATGAACCTTGGTTTTCTTGTGTTGTAATGTTGGTTTAGCTACTTCCCTAAGGGCCTTATAATGATGAATTATTGATAAAATGCTTATAGGTTGTTATGGCTTGTTAAATTGAAGAGTTGCTTATATTGTATTGTTCTTATGATAAATTGATCTTGAGTGGTATGGTCCATCTCCTTGCTGGCGGTGCTTATTTGATGAATTGGTTATGCTAAATATGTATTGAGAATGTGAGCTTAAAGGTCAAATATGTAGAATGAATAGAAATTTGAAATGAGTCTTGTATTCTGATTGTGCAGCTTGAATTGTATGTTTGACTTAGATTTTGGTCTAATTGAAGAATATGACTATGTGAAGTATGTAAAGTGTGTGAATTGATGAATGAAGGTCTAAATCATGTTTAGAAGTAATGTATATGAAGTGAGGCCTATATGAAAGGTGTTGTCACATGTACACACACACTTTAAGTGAATGAATGAAGCTAAGTTTAGTAAGAAGGGGAGTCTTGGGGTGGACACTCTTCGTGAGTTGAGATGAAGTGTCTAGTAGCAACCTCAGTATTCCTAATGAGCTGTCCAAGATAGGTCGGAGGATGAATGCACTTCGTGAGTTAAGATGTGGTATTCACTAGTTATCCTTAACCTATAGTCTATAATTTGAGAATCCGTGGGGAGTTATGCCTAGAAACGAGAGGATAGGAAGAAGAGGTGGAATACACTTCATGAGTTCAGATGTTGTATTCCATTGTACCTCTTGAGATGAGTACTCCTCATTAGTACAGAATGAGTTACTTAGTAGAAATCTCCCTATCCCTTAACTATGTGCCCGCATAGGTTTAACTATTGGGAAAGCCATGTAAAAGCTAAGAAGTATGACCTTACTCTAGGCAAGTGAGGATCCCTCATCCGATAGGGGTTAATATAGGGATTCCATGCCTAGCTCTCATGGTCTTTGTCGGTTAAGATAACCCCCCACAAAACTAAGGAAATTACTAAGTCTTCTAAATAATGTGATACCTGTGTGATTTGATTGAACTAAGTCTTCTAAAAGAACGTCCTACTTAGGGTAGGTGGAGGTATGGGATGCTATCTATCCATTGCACTAAGTAGGACCTTCTGAAAGGGAAGACTTTGTGCAAAACCTTCTAAAGGAGTGTACTACTTAGGGTAGGTGGTGGTATGGGACGCTATCCTACTCATTGCACTAAGTAGGCATTCCGAAAGAGAAGTCTTTGGTGCTTCGTTGGGTGTTCTTCTAATGTCTTGTGAGTCAATGGTGACTTTTTCTCTCGAGGCGAGTAAGCCGAATGGGGTAGTCTTGAGGATCGCTTGGGTGTGCATTGAAGGAAGTGTTTAGACGTTTTCTTCATGTCTTACCTTGGAGAGTCTTGAGATATCCTAGAGTAGGGAAACTCCTAAGGAAATGAATCCACTTCCTCATGGCAATACCTTGGAAGTTCACCACTGTTGGAGTCTTTAGTTCACTATAAATCTTTTAAACTTACTATAATATCGTAAAAATGGTTCACTGTAATGTTAAAGGAATAGCTCACTGTAAGTGCATCTTTTTGGTTAACTTGTTGTAATGTGCTCAAACCTTGGGAATCCATTAGGAGCCCTAAGTGGGAGTGGGAGTATGGATGCTACTCTCACATTGCACTTAGTGAGACCTAAGAGTCCTATTGGAGAAGAGTACTTATGTGGAGTCCATATGCATGATTAGTTCACTGTAAAGTTGGTTGTTCACTGTAAAGTGTGTCTTTAAGTCAAAATTATGGCAATTCTTCTTTAAATGTTAAATGATGCTTCTTATGTTGTTTTGTTCCTATGTTCATGAATGTTTTATTAAATTGGCATGAAAGCCTATTTTGCGAAAATGTCCCTTTTTACATGTTTTTGCATATGCCATACTTAGTACATTGTTTGTACTAACCCCATACTTTTGTATACCTTATAAGTATAGATTGGAAGCTTTTGGAAGGTTGAAGCTGAAGCTTGGAAATTCTACTCTCTCAAGAATTGGAATGTCCTCATATATTCGAGGACATAGTTTATGTTTCTTAGTTTTATAATTAAGAATTATTATATATTTTTCTTTTATTGTACAGGGCCGTGTCCCTAAGATTCTAAGTCATTTCTGTAAGTTGGCTTGTGACGATAAGATTTCCTAGTATTTATGAAAGACTTCTTTTATTTAATTATTCATGAAAAATTTTAATTTCCGCACTACTTTTCATGTCTTATTTAATGAATGATAGATGAAGGGATTGTATGAGACCCCAAAGGGTAAAGTACGCACGGTCACAGTTCAACAGTTATCCCTAACTTCTAGGGGGTACTTTCGGGTCGTGACAAACTTGGTATCAGAGCATAAGGTTTTGGGAAATAGTTTAAGGTCTACAAGTCTCACAAGCCACATCTAGTAGTATCTTGGGCATTGGTGTGAGTCGCGACACATCCATGGACAAGAGGCTATAGGATGCTAGAAGTTTCACTTCCTTCTCTATTCTTATGTCGTGCCTTAGAGTTTAGTTGTATAAGGTGTGTTTTCTCAACCTCTTCTCTTTGTGTTTATAGGACATGAATACGAGGAGATCGACCGCTAGAAGGGAGGAGGGTGGTGTAGCTAATGAGAGGATCCCTCCCCGTGACCAAGTCCCTATTATTGGCCTAGAGGAGGAAGAGAATGTCGAGGTTCTCCTTCAAGAACCTCAAGTGCCTCCGGAACCCCAAGGGCCTCAATTTCCTTCTATGCCTCAATCTCCTTTTGTTGAGGGTGATATGACTAATGCGGAGTTGAGGGCTTCCCTACTGAACTTGACCCAACTCATGACGACTCAAGCTCATATCGTCAATAATCACTTTGTTGCCTAAGCTAATCAAGGAGATACACCCCAACCAAATGCTAGTACACCCGCTTCTAGGATTCGGGATTTCATGAGAATGACCCCTCCAACTTTTCATGGCACTAAGGTGGATGAAGATCCACAAGGTTTCATATATGAGATTTTCAAAGTGGTAGATTGTATGGGTGTGACCCCTAGGGAGAAAGAGGAATTGTCCGCTTATCAACTTAAGGATGTTGCTCAAGTGTTGTATGAGCAATGTAGAGGTAATAGACCCTTAGGAAGAGGTTTGATTGATTGGCAGGAAATCAAAGAGGCTTTCCTAGATAGGTTCTTTTCCCTAGAGTGGAGGGAGAAGAAAATAGTTGAGTTCATGAATCTTCGTCAAGGGGGAATGAGTGTGCAAGAGTACTCTCTCAAATTTCCCCAACTCTGTAAGTATTCCCCAACTATGGTAGCCAACCCTAGGGCTAGGATGAACAAATTTGTGATGGGAGTGTCTAGGCAATGCTTCTTAATGACATGGATATATCTAGGCTCATGGTTTATGCACAAAAAATTAAGGAGTCCAAAATTAGGAAGATAAGGTAAGAGGGAAAAAGACCTAGGTCGGATGATTCTAGTCACCAAAGCCTAGAAAGAGGTTCTATCATCAATATTCTTCCATGGGAAACAAGGATAGGGCTCCAAACCAACATTCTGAAGGTGGTGGTCATACTTTTGAAAGGGCTAGGTGTCCTACTTGTGGGAAGCAACATTTGGGTAAGTGTCTTGCCGGAACGGATCAGGTTTTAGTTGTGGTAGCAAAGGCCATAAGATGAGGGATTGCCCTAACCTCAAAGAAAGGGTAAAAGATGTCTATCAAGCTTCCCTAGATCCTAATGCTCCCAAGAAGAATCCTTCCTATGGGATGAGAGCTAGGAAGGATAACTAATCCGGATTTGTTGATCTTGGTAAGTCTTAACCTTTTATGATTGTTCTTTTTATGTGATGAAATGAGTTTATGTGGTTTTATAGTTCATATGATCATGTCTTGATGAATTGCTCAAAGAATGGATTTTTGAAATTTTGAAGTATGTTGGCAGTGGTACAGTGATGTTCACTGTAGGTTTTGTGAATTTTGAGAAAATTTCTTTTGTCTTGAATTGAAGTCTCAATGTGTGAAATAGTGTTGTATATGAGCATGTTTAATGTTGGAAAAGGTAGTCCCTCCGTAAAAGAAGGTTAAGAATGAGTTTTGAAATATGTGAAGTTGGCAAAAGTTGCCTATGTTGCTAAGTGTTTGAAAATGTGAAATGATGCTCCTTGTTAGTTGATGCTTTGATCTTTGTTGTTTTGATCATGATTTAATTGTGTTATGTGAGTCCAAGTGAATTCTTGTTGTTCTTGAAATTTTAGTTTCATTCGAGGACGAATTTTATCCCAAAAGGGGGAGAATGTAACGCCCTAAAAGGAACTAAGGTGAACTAGAGCTTCGTAAGTGTTTCTTAAGTGAATTTTGTTTTAAAGAGAGTTACTTTAGTGTCCTTAGGCAGTGTGTGAATTTTTGTTAAGTTTGGAGGTCAATCGACCAAAAATGTCCATGACGTTCGGAAGGTGTGCCCTAGAATGTACTCGTGTGTCTTGATGTGTTTGAGTGAGTTTTATGTGTTAGTTTTGCTTGAAACTTGTGTGAGATGTTCCTAAGACCTAGATAACCATGTTTAGGTGTTTAACGTTCGGGCACGACCACACCTAGGACCCGCAAGGGTGGCCCATAGAAGGGCCTACGACTAGGACCAAACTGCCAAGGCAATGGCCACAAGACGACCCAAGGGACAGTCTGTAGGTCCACCTACGGTCCTTCAACCATGGTAAGTCGATGGCACCTTCCAGGAAAAATAGCCAGTCCTCAAAGGTGGCTAAGTCTCAACCAAAGAGACCTAACCTACATACCGTCGATTGATAAATGGTCCGTCGATTCCTTCCGTCGGTGGAAGCTTGAAAGCCTGCATTTTGGGAGGCTGCAGTCCCAAACGACGAGACCTCACCTACGGTCCTTCCTTCAACAAACGAACCATCGGTTGGTCCGTCGATGGGGGAAGTTCCAAAATCTGGTGCGTGACAGTGAAGTCTTGGAGTGTTTTGGGAAATTCACCCCAAGTCTTTTGGGACCCTAGGATGATATTTTTAGGGTTTTTAAGTAATGTTAGATTGGTTTTAAGTCCTAGACCTAGACAAGACCCCTCACTTCTAAATTCAGACTCTCTCTCTCTAAAAACAAACTCGCTCAAGTCTCCGTTGAAGATAGAGGTCAAGAAGGGCTAGGAGGGCTGGTTTGGACGTGGTTCTTCACCAAAATCTTTGGGTTTGCTTGAATTTGAGGTATGGTATCCATTCTTGAATACTCTTTAATTCAAGTAGCCATTTCCAATGAATTTCCAAAAAGAGCTTTCAACCCTAGTTCCTATTATCTTCAACCCAATTATGGGTCTTGCATGAAAATGTTTCTATTTTCTAGTTAATGATGTTTTTAATGTTAGTTTGGGATTCTAATGCTTAAACCTCAATGAAATCATGTTACAGTTTCACTTCAAATGGTGGCTTAAGAAATTGGTCAAATGAGCATGTTTATGTAAAGAATGAACCTTGGTTTTCTTGTGTTATAATGTTTGTTTAGATACTTCCCTAAGGGCCTTATTATGATGAATTATTGATAAAAATGCTTATAGGTTGTTGTGTCTTGTTAAATTGAAGAGTTGCTTATATTTAATTATTCTTATGATAAATTAATGTTGAGTGGTATGGTCCATCTTCTTGGTGGCTGTTCTGATTTGATGAATTGGTTATGTTTAATATGTATTGAGAATGTGATCTTGAAGGTCTAATATGTAGAATGAATAGAAATTGGAAATGAGTCTTGTATTGTGATTGTGAATCTTGAATTGTATGTTTGACCTAGATTTTGGTCTAATTGAAGAATATGACTATGTGAAGTATGCAAAGTGTGTGAATTGATGAATGAAGGTCTAAAGCATGTTTAGAAGTAATGTATATGAAGTGACGCTTATATACAAGGTGTGCTCACATGTACACACACATTTTAAGTGAATGAATGAAGCTAAGTTTAGTAAGAAGGGGAGTCTTGGGGTGGACACTCTTCGTGAGTTAAGATGAAGTGTCTAGTAGCAACCTCACTATTCCTAGTGAGATTTCCAAGATAGGTCGGAGGATGAATGCACTTCGTGAGTTGAGATGTGGTATTCACTAGTTATCCTTAACCTATAGTCTATAATGTGAGAATTCGTGGGGAGTTATGCCTAGCACAGAGAGTATAGGAAGAGGAGGTGGAATACACTTCATGAGTTAAGATGTTGTATTCCATTGTACCTCTGGAGATGAGTACTCCTCGTTAGTAAAGAATGAGTTACTTATTAGCAATCTCTCTATCCCATAACTATGTGCCCGCATAGGTGTAGCTATTGTGAAAGACATGTAAAAGCTAAGAAATATGACCTTACTATAGGCAAGTGAGGATCCCTCATCCGATAGGAGTTAATATCGAGATTCCATGCCTAGCTCTCATGGTCTTTTCGGTTAAACTAACCCACCACAAAACTAAGGAAATTACTAAGTCTTCTAACATAATGTGATACCTATGTGATTTGATTGAACTAAGTCTTCTAAAAGAACGTGCTACTTAGGGTTGGTGTTGATATGGGACGTTATCTAATTGCACTAAGTAGGACCTTCCAAAAGGGAAGACATGGTGCCAAACCTTCTAAAGGAGTGTACTACTTAGGGTAGGTGGTGGTACGGGATGCTATCCTACTCATTTCACTAAGTAGGCATTCCGAAAGGGAAGTCTTTGGTGTTTCGTTGGGTATTCTTCTAATGTCTTGTGAGTGAGTGGTGACTTGTTCTCCCGAGGCGAGTAAGCCGAACGGGGTAGTCTTGAGGATCGCTTGGGTGTGCATTGACGGAAGTGTTTAGACGTTTTCTTCATGTCTTACCTTGGAGAGTCTTAAGATTATCCTATAGTAGGGAAACTCATAAGGAAATGAATCCACTTCCTCATTGGCAATACCTTGGAAGTTCACCATTGTTGGAGTCTTTAGTTCACTATAAAGCTTTTAAGCTTACTATAATGTCTTAAAAATGGTTCACTGTAATGTTAAAGGAATAGCTCACTGTAAGTGCATCTTTTTGGTTAACTTGTTGTAATGTGCTCAAATCGTTGGGAATTCATTAGGATCACTAAGTGGGAGTGGTAGTATGATATGCTACTCTCACATTGCACTTAGTGTAACCTAAGAGTCCTATTGGAGAAGAGTACTTATGTGGAGTCCGTATGCATGATTAGTTCACTGTAAAGTTGGTTGTTCACTGTAAAGTGTGTCTTTAAGTCAAAATTATGGCAATTCTTCTTTAAGTGTTAAATGATGATTCTTATGATGTTTTGTTCCTATGTTCATGAATGTTTTATTAAATTGGCATGGAATCTTATTTTGCGAAAATGTCCCTTTTAAAGGTTTTTACATATGCCATACTTAGTACATCGTTTGTACTAACCCCATACTTTTGTATAGCTTATAAAAATAGGCTGGAAGCTTTTGGAAGGTTGAAGTTGAAGCTTGGGAATTCTACTCTCTCAAGAATTGGTATGTCCTCATATATTCGAGGACATAGTTTATATTTCTTAGTT
The DNA here is from genome assembly GCA_016801875.1 of Solanum sitiens. Lineage (NCBI taxonomy): Eukaryota > Viridiplantae > Streptophyta > Magnoliopsida > Solanales > Solanaceae > Solanum > Solanum sitiens. The sequence continues at coordinate 532,142 of JABWTJ010000348.1, read as the reverse complement.
TTATTATTAAGACTTATTATGTATTTTAATTTTATTGTTAAGTGCCGTGTCCCTAAGATTCTAAGTGGTGTCTTTAAGTTGGCTTGTGACGATGAGATTTCCTAGTATTTATGAAAGACTTCTTTTATTTAATTATTCGTGAAAAGTTTTAATTTCCGCACTACTTTCATGTCTTATGTAATGAACGATAGTTGAAGGGATTGTATGAGACGCCAAAGGGTCAAGTATGCCCGGTCACGGTTCGAGAGTTATCCCTAACTTCTAGGGGGTACTTTCGGGTCGTGACAAAGAAGACTTGGTAAGTCTTTGTGATCTCTACTCTTTACTTTAATTATGGTTACTTGTGATTAAGTGATGATGTTGTATTGATGTATACCTTGTATTAAGATTTATAGGGTTGGTATGATATTGAATTGAAATGTCTTGACTATGGTTTGTGAGATGTTGTCTAAGATAAAAATGTTATAACCATGGTAATACCAATGTGTCTTATCATGAATGATTATGTAAATGTTCTAACTTCACATATATGAATTGTAATGAAAGGAAAGTACTCATGCAATTCTTATTGAGCTATGATGATGATGATGATTATATAAGGGATAGACCCTATGACCTAAACAAATTTTTTTAATAATTGATGACTTAAAGACATTTCAAAAGGGACGTTAGCTTATCACCGAAAGAACTTGACAATGGGAGGTGTTGACATTCCGTAGAGGAGGATTCACCCTGAAGTCACACATGAGGTGTTGAATCCCCTACGAGGGATACTCACCCAATGGATTCTCATGAGATGAGGCTCCAATTGCCAAGTGGCATGTAAAAAGTTCATACCTATCTCTTATTTCGTTAACTATGTTTCCCCCACAGGAAGACTAGCTAGTGGATCTACCTAGAAAGCTATGTTTATGTTTGGTTCAACTTTGGATGGTAGACCACCTTCCATCGGTGTAAGTTTTCACAACACCGGATTCCACACATAGCTCTTGTGGTCTATCTCGGTTAAGGAAAGTTTTCCCTAAACTAAAATGAGGTAGTGAAGTACACACTAACTAGTGAATATGCTTATCAATGTAAATAATATGAATATTATGATCTTACATTATGATGGTACCTTATGATGTTGGATTCACTTATGAATACATGATTGGTCTATATTGCTAAAGTATGATGTTATGTACTCTTAATGATATGATATGTGAAGTTTGACATTGGTTATGGTTCTTGTTAGGTTTACTTGATTGAGTAAGGCTATGTATTTGCTTAGTTATTGCAAAAGTGGACTTAATGAGGGTCATGAGTAATGGTCTTACTTTGGTTATGGTGTAATGAACTCTTATTCAGGCTTGTGATGTTATGACTTGATGATATAGTTGTATTTGATTGTGGGTTCAAGTATGTCGATGTGCATGTGAATTGGTTTGACTTAAGGTGGTTTGGTCTTGTATAGTACATGGTATTGGCTTTATGAATATGCATTAATGACTTGTATTGATTCTTGAAGGTGCGTAAGGATTTCAAAATGTAAAATAGCATGTTTTAATATAATTTCCCTCTTTAGCATGATTTGTCTCATACTTAGTACATGTGATGTGATAACCCCACTTTCTCCCTTTTCCGCAACATTTTAGGTTCTGGTCATTTAGGGGCTTTTGAGACCACTTTGAAGAATACTTGGAATTCTCACTCATCCAAGTTGGGTAGGTCCTCACTTTCCGAGGGCAATCCCAGTATCAAGCTATAATGTTATTGTAGTTTTAAGACTTCTATGTTCTTTCCTTCTCATTTGAGTATTAAAGATTGTATAGCCTATATGTGGCTTTATCACATTGATGCATGGGATATGCCCAATTGATATACTCTTGTTTTAGATGGTTATAAAATGAGGCACTCTTTTAATACTATGTTAAGTATCTTATATATCTATGTGCAATAAAAGTAGAAGACTGTTTAATCTTCTTATACGAAGCATCTATGTATACTCTATATGAATATATTATATGTATCGATAGGTGTATGTAAACCTCAAGATAGATATATAAAGGTTTTAAAATTTCCGCATTTTTAACTTATGAACGTAATGATGTAACAAAGAGGCTAGTCTTAGTCCTCTCCGAGGATGACGACGCCGATTATGTGTAGGGGGTACTCCCCGGATGTGGAAACTTGTTATCAAAGAATGAGTAGAATATCTTTAGAGTCTATGTCTCTCTTAACCACATCTATGTATATTCTTACTCATAATTGTGAAGTGTGCCACAATTATGAATAGGAAACTCTAACTCTCTTGGAAATCCAATATCGTGCCTCTAGAATCTTGGCTCTATGTGCCTTTAGCATCTAATCCTCTTATTGTGATTATGGGAAATGAATACTCGAAGAACATCCGTTCGAATACTTGATGAAGAGATCGCCAATGCGGGAGCTCCTCCCCGTGGTAATCAAGTCCCTACTATTGAAGAAGTTGCTAATGATGACCAAGCTCTGGTCAATCCAACACCTATGACAGATGGTGACATAAGGTCTGCCTTTCTCCAAATGGCCCAAGCAATAATTACACAAGCACAAGTCGTCACTACTCAAGCACAAGCCATGAGGGCTCAAGCTATTCGGGAGGTAGTACACCGAGGAAACCAACATGTTTGCACCATGGCATCCTATTTGGGAGATTTCACTAGAAAGAATCCTCCTACTTTCTATGGGTCCAAAGTTAAGGAAGACCCCGAAGAGTTCATTCATGAAGTCTACAAGATTCTCTATGCCATGGGGTTGACTACTAGTGAGAAAGCCGAGTTAGCCACTTACCAACTCAAAGATTTGGCCCAATCTTGGTACGTCTAATGAAGTTATAATAGGTCTTTAATGGGTGGACCGGTGACATAGGAGATCCTCAAGAAGGATTTTCTTGATCGGTTCTTTTCTAGAGAGAAGAAAGAAGACAAATTGGATGAATTCATCAACCTTTGTTAATGAGGTATGAGCGTACTTGATTACTCTTTGAAATTTACTAAATTTTCAAAGTATGCTCATTTTTTGTTTTCTGACCCTAGAGATAAAATGGGCCGCTTTGTAACATGAGTGTCGGATGACTTGAAAGAAAAATGTCTTTCGGTTATGCTACATTATAATATGAACATTTCTCGTCTCATAGTTCATGCTCAACAAGTAGAAGAGACAAGGGTTAAGAGAAAGAGTAGGGATGCCCAAAGGGCAAGGTTGTTTCATGGTGGTGCTTCAAGGGGTAGGCTGGACATTCAAGGCAAGCCTAAGTTCAATATTGGGTTCTCTAATCAAGTTCCTTCTAATTTCCCTAAGGATCGTGATGATAAGGTGCCTAAACCTAGGTTCCAAAAGGGAAAGAGTGTAAACTCACCTAATGAGAAGCCTACTTGTACCAAGTGTGGAAAAGGTCACTTCGGTGAATGCTTAGTTGGAACGGGCAATTGTTTTAGTTGTTGTAAAAGTGGGAACAAAGTTCGAGATTGCCCAAATTTGAAGGGGCAAGAAAAGGGTAGTGTTCAAGCTCAAGAAAGTGGTTCAAATGTTGATGCTCTTAAGAAGAAGAACTTTTATGTTCTCCGCTCTAGAGGTGAGCAAGAGACTTCTCCCGATGTGGTGACCGATATGTTGAAAGTCTTTTCTATTGATATGTATGCTTTACTTGATCCCGGTGCTACCTTGTCATTGGTTACTCCTCTAGTAGATAAAAAGTTTTACATTTTGCCGGATATCTTGAATGAATCTTTTATGGTGACTACCCCTGTGGGTAATTCGGTTATTGTAAAAATAGTGTATAGAAATTGTCCTATAATGTTGCCCAATAGAGTTACTCATGTTGAACTAGTACAACTTGAGATGTTTGTTTTTTTATGTCATTTTGGGTATGGATTGGTTGCATGCTTTCTTTGCTTCAATAGATTGCAGAACGAGGATGAGCCTGTTTAAGAGTGAAAGGGGGGAATTCTATTCCTAGAGGTCATATCATTTCTTGTTTGAAGGCTTGTAAGATGATCTCTGAAGGGTGTTTATACCATATAGTAAGAGTCAAAGATTTAGACTTTGAAATTCCTCCCATTGAGTTAGTCCCCGTAGTGAGGAAATTTCCGGAGGTATTTCCTATGATCTTCCCGGTATTACTCCTGAATGGGAAATTGATTTTGGTATCGACTTGCTACCGGATACAAATCCCATTTCAATTCTTCCTTATCGGATGGCTCCGGCCAAACTGAAAGAGTTGAAGGCTCAACTCAATGACTTACTAGACAAGTGTTTTATTCGGCCTAGTATTTCTTCATTGGGTGCCGGTATTGTTTGGTAAAAAGAAGGATGGGTCCCTTAGAATGTGTATCTATTATCGTCAACTCAACAAAGTCACAATTAAGAACAAGTGTCCTCTCCTTCGGATGGATGGCTTATTTGATCAACTCCAAGGTGCGAGTTACTTTTCCATGATTCACTATACCATTTTATGACTACGACCACACTAATTATGGACAACGCTTGTAAATTGTTGCCTAAAATGTTTTTGGGGACTCTTTTAAAGTGTAGTCCAACTTTTTAACTTTTAGCTACACTTTATACTGGAAACATTCGAAAAGTGTACTCTTTAATGGTATAAGCTAAACTTTTTTAGTGTTGTTACAATATCATATAATTGACAACAACTATTAACATATATGACCACACTTTTAAAGTGTCCTATTTTTATAATTGTGAAAACAACACATTTTAAGTGTGACCTTAAAATTTCACTAATTTCACTAAAAATTTCCCTCCAACATTATTTTGAGTCTCCCTCCCATTTTGATTGGCCAAAAAAAATTCATAAACCATTAATTTTAATAAAATACATAAAACAGTTGTGAGAAAAAAAAGGCGTGAGTTCTCTCTTTCTTGGAAGAACGTCTCATGTGACGAGTTGATGAACAAAGGATCACAGGTCGAAGAACAATCAGGTCTCGCAGCTTCACGACTATTTTCGAAAAGAATCAGGTTTGTCCCGTTATTTATCTATGATTTGTCTAGAAATTTCAAAATTCTGGGATGGAGCAGGACCCTCTCAGCATACAAAGGTAAAATTGCAAAGCCCAACAATGTTAATGGGCCGCTGGAGTATCATAAACATGGGCCAAAAACAAGACAACATACTAGAACATTCTAGAAAGCAGAAGGGATGGCCCAAAATAAACATGTTGGCACTGGACCTCCCAGCTTCATCGTGTCTAACACTTTTGACCCTTTGACGAAGGACACAGAAATTTCAAGTCTCAACCAGGAGACTGAAATTAGTGAAGCATTGGCAGGGTACATGTTTGAACAACTCGATACCAATGATGAGAGTGAAGAGATCCGAATACCCAGGGCACCACGAATCACTTTTCAGAATAATCAATTAATCTTGGCAAGCGCATCATATTTATACTACTCTTCCCAGAATTTATGTGACACTTCATCTCTATCATGCAACGATGACTGCAACCTCACCCCAAGAATCATTCAAACCTCCTTTCACATCCCAAAACCACACCCTAGAAGTTAGGGTGCAATCTTGGATTTCAACTGACGTATTCGACCTCTCGGAGGTCTCATACAAGCCTATCATATCGTTCATCGCATAAACATAATTAAAAGTAGTGCGTAATTAAAACTTTTCATAAAAACAATAAGATAGTCTTAAAAACTCTTTCATACATAGTAATAGAAAATGCTAAGTCTCATCTCATCATCTTAAGACACAAGAATACTTGGGACACGGCCCATACTAATTTGGAAACATACTACTATATAGTCTATTACAATACTTCATAAAACGAAACATAAAATGATGTATACGCCCTCGAGTCAAGTATGGACATACTTCAAACTTCTCTTGAACTATCTCATAGTCCAAGTCTTCTTCGCAAAGCTCTTCACCTACCAACAACTATAAAGATAGAAATAAAGCATGGAATTAGTACAACCACATGTACTAAGTATGTCATTATGCATAAGATGATGAAAAGGAACGTTTATTGGAAATATGCATCTTTTCGTTTAAACATCATAATTTCATCATAAGAACAACATTTAGCAACTTAGAATCACATCAGAAATCGTTTAAAACAAATTAACATATTTTTGGGTCACTTAACAGTAACCCACCTTCACTGTACTGTGAATTGCTTTACTGTTACAGTGAAGTGTTCTTTCTCCCCTTTTTCTCACTTCCTAGCATGTAGTCTTCTCACTAACCTTATCCTAAGATTCAGTTAAGTCACACAAAAAGAGACCGCCCATACACCCTCTCTAGATGTGCCTAAACTATCCTAAAGATTACTCATAATGAGACACATACACACTTACAATACATCAACATACAAGACATACATAATATGACAATCTCCCCTACCAAGGATACCAAAAGTCTTACTTAAGTACTCCTAGAAGAGAAAGCCCATACATCCACTTCAAGGCTACCTAAATAATCCTTAAGACATCCTAGGTTTAGATCATGTCAAATATATCAAACAACTTCCTTATCTAGAGTCATTCTCAAGACTTCCAAAGATAAGACATGAAAAGATCATCCTTTATGCCTTCTTCACAATTTAACTACGGAATCCTTAAGTCACTTTAGATTAGGTACTTATTCCTATACATACTTTTATATCATTAAGTCATTAGTTCATTAGTTCATTTAAGCGACATACATCACATAAAGGACATTCAAGTAATGGTCTTGGAGAAGACCTAGGGACTCTTACTAACATCTTCAAAGCCTATTGTGCAATGTCTAGATAGCGTCTCATACCACCACCTAAACCTCATAGAACTTCTCTAATGCTAATAGGTATCCCATATGATGACAATAGGCAATAACCGACATAGACCATGGTAACAAAGCATGGAATCCGGAGTAACCTTCTCTGATGGAGGGTATTCTACTTGCCAATGGTAGAACTTATACACATCCCATGTAGGCACATGGTTAAGGAAATATGAAGGGCTTCTTTGAATTCTAGTCTCACTCTTTAACTAGAACTACTTCCCTTACCATACTCACTCGGTGCTAGCCTTTGTTCTCATAGATTAAGTCACATTAAGGTTCATACAAATGGGTCCCATATCTAGTTCATGACCCAATTGCATTTACCCTACCAAAGCAAGGTCCGCTAGGGCTATCTCACTATGGCGACAAGAAGCTCATCATGAATTTTCTAAGTATTGATGTGATGCCGTTCCAGCCAATAAACCATATGTCCATCATTCATTACATGAAGGATACCATTACGACTTTCGACTTCAAGTTTCATAACCTTACCACTTGGATCAAGGTTTCACATAAAGGACCCTCTTATCATCATTCAAGGTCTCACTTAACATTCATTCATTTATGACTAAGACTCTTTAAGTTGTTAAGTCAAGACATCACATTATATTTATATTCATACAAGCATCAAGTAAGGGACACAAGTCTACCTAAACAAGACACAACATACTTCCATTTAACACATATATCCTATCTTTGTTTAGACACTTTGCAATTACCCTTAAAATTATTTAGCAACCTATTAATTACCTTAATATAATCATATTAGACTCATATAACCAAATTAGGAACAACCATGTATCAACTCTAAGATTACACACTTAACACATAGTCATAGCATAACATGATTACCTAGATAGTATCCATATTCTAACACATACTTTCACATATAGGTAGATATGATCATACATCACATAATCAACTACACAAATAGTCATATAACTTCAAGTAGTGCCGACAAGGCCATTATCATCAATGTACTTAAAATAACGCCGACAAGGCCACATCAATTCACATAACACCGCCACCAAAGGTGGACCAAACCAATCATAACATAATTGAAGTATAATTAACATTAAAATAAGGAAAAAAGGCAGCGTACAACCTCTTCATCCTCAACACTTCAAGACGATACCAAATCACCCAATTCCACATCATAAGGCCCTTACCCATGTCCATGAACACCAATTCAATACACAATTATGATAATCAATGAAATCTAAACAAATTCAATATAGATTCAACATTATAAGATCAATTAGATAACAATTGAATATAATTCTTGCACCATTAGAAAGCCCATAAGAAACTACACATGAATTCATGAATATTATACCAATGTCCACTAACCCATAAATTAGTCAAAATCTAGGGTTCATCAATTTCATGGGTTCATAGGTTAATTGAGTTAAAATCACATTAATAACCACAATTCAATCACTAAAGAATGATTAAAAACCATTTATGAAAGAACCCATGGTAGATCATGAAAAAGGTCAATTTATCTTTTGAAAACTTTAGAAAACATCTTTGAAAGTTGGACTCCTTGATGAAACGAGTTTCAAGGATAAAAAGCCATAACACAACAATGCTAATTCTTCACTTTGATGAAGAATCTCCACTCAATTCGTCACACCAAGCTCTTCCTTGACTTTAGACTTCAATGGAGTCTTGGGGAAGTTCTAAGGTATTTTGGGGTTTTGATTTTTGAAGAATGAAATCTTCTAAGTGTTAGTGACTTATAACAACCTTTAAAATACCCAATATAACCCTTAGGAACCGCCAAAGTCTATTTTTGGAAGTGGGGTGAATTTACAAGTTCACCCTTAACCTTACAGTGAACCTGCGCAGGGACATTGCACTATCGACGGTGGGCAGTCGACGGACCGTTTATCCACAAAGGGACCGTCCTGTCCTTCCGTTGATTGGTTTAGAGGCTGGATGTGGTTCACATACTTTCCCAGCCTAAGTACCTACCTACGAGACGACCGAAGGACCGTCCTTTGACCTACAGACCGTCCTTTGGTCCGTGGTCTTGGACAAGGTCTTTCCCCATCGACGGTTGCCCATCAACGGAACGTAGGTCCACTTACGTGTCGTCCTGTCCTCCATCGATCGGTTCAGAGACTTGGTACAATAATATTAGCCACCCAGGCTAAGTACCTACACACGCCTATCACTCACGGACCGTCGACCAGGACACTGGCCGTCGATTGGATTCCGTAGGTGAGGCTGCCTTGGGCAGTTCTTGGCACCGATATGGGTCATTTCTCAAGGACCCTTGGATTGACCTTGGGGATGTTTTACCAGAAGTTTCCAACCGAAACATTATCGTATATGAGTTTAGGACCTATAACATGAATTTTACAAAAGACGAACATGTAAAACTCGACGAAACATTCCTAGACACAAAAGATCATTTCAAGGCACATCTTTCGAATGCCATCGACGTTCTTGAGTGTTTGAACTCCAAGCTTCTCGAAACTTGACACACCACCAATACACATCATATTTAACTCATTTAAGACCTTAGAACCACATGAGTCACACATAAACACATAGGCCCCCGTACGAAGCACTTAAGTGACTTAGTCGTCAAACGTCTTGGTTGACCCTTGACGTTTGACTTCCAATGCACCTAATACTTTATCTACTGACTCAATACAACATTATATACATATTTAGGACCTTAGACAACCTTGACAACAATGTTAGACTCTATTTCACCTATGTCAGTTTCGGGACCTTACATTCTCCCCCACTTGGACAACATTCGTCCTAGAATGACACTTGCCACTCTCCGAACACTTCCAAGATTAGAGAATCAATTAATCTGCACATAACCAAACCATATAACTCACAATCTAGGAGAAACCATCAATTTCACAAAGTCAAGAGATTCACAACACAACAAGAAACTAGAATCCAATCCTATAACTCATTATGCTATAAAACTCACATGCTTCATTGCAAATAGCAAAAACTCATTTTATATTCATTTTTATACTTATACACATCAGTTCTAACCACATAACAACAATTTTAGACCAAAGAATCAATTAGACAAATTTTCAAAATTTACACAGTGAACAGTGTTCCAGTAACAGTGATTTTACTGAAATTTTCGAAAATGCAAATTTCATGCAATTCATTATATAGACATTCTCATATGCAAGGTAACATCACATAAAAACCTTTTACAACATGGTCATAGCTTACTAGAACACACAATGCAAGAAGTTAATGAAATTCAATTTCAACCAAACTCCTAAACATCATGCACAGCAACACTTCTACCACATCTATCTAGGCATACTCCCCCACTTAGAAGGAACTCATATCACAACAAGAGAAAGAAGCACTTACCAACATCATCACCACTCTCATACGGCTTCTCACCTCTAGTACGGAGTGAATAGAAATGCCTCCTTGTTGGAGCATCTTCCTTTGGAGTACTAGGATCAACTTTCTTACCCTCTTGTCTAGAAGCAATGTTAGGACAATATTTCACTTTGTGCCAATCTTTTCCGCATCCAAAGAAATTATCCGTACCCACTAGACACTCACCATAATGTTTATTACCACAGGTGGCACATGTAGGTTTTCCATTGTGAGAATCACCTCCTTTTTCAAACTTCTTCTTAGGAACAGTAGGTCCATCTTGAGTTTGAGCCCTCTTTTTGAACCTAGGTTGCACTTGATCACTAGCAACACTCATTTTCAAGTTTCTTGACATCCTCCTAAGTTTAGACTCTTCAATTGATTGTGCATACACCATGAGTCTAGCCAAAGTCATATCATCATGTAGCATAGCCGTACGACATTCTTACCTCACTAAGTCGGCTACACCCGTCACAAAGCGACTCATTTCACCCTTTGGATTAATCACTAGGGAAGGTGCATATCTATGCAATGTTGAGAATTTCAAAGAGTATTCCTCAACACTCATATTGCCTTACTTGAGATTGATAAACTCTTCTACTTTAGCCTCTCTCCTTTTATGGGTAAAGTACTTACCAAGAAAAGCTTCCTTGAATTCTTCCCACTCAATAGGACCCGACTCCACCGACCTATTGTCCTTCCATTGAGTGTACCAAATTCGTGACAGTCTCCCAATTTATAAGAATCCAACTCCACTTTCTCCCTAGATATAACCCCGATAGCACTCAATACCTTGTACACACCATCAAGGAATTCTAGGGGATCTTCATTAACCTCACAAAGTCTCTCAACCTAGATGACATATTTCTCTCCACAACATGACCCCTAGTCACCATGTTCAAGTTAGATTGAGTAGTTACGACTCGGTCTAAAGCAAGCAAAGCCTTTCTAATCTCCTGATTAGACAACTTCGGCACCTCATTACCTCCTCCCACATTAGGGGCATGATCACCTTGATGAGGCACTTGAGCACCTTGAGCACCCTGGACACCTTGCCCATCTTGAAGCACTTGCTCAACTTGCTCAAATTGAGGAGGAGCTTCCTCATTCATCCTTCCCTCTTCCAACTTTCTAGCGGTCATCCTTCTAGTATTCATCTCCTATAAACACAAGGAAACACATTTAGAACGATACTCATAACATTACTCTACCGCATGACATAGGAGTAGAAATGAAGGGAAACACTATTGTACTATAGCCTCTCGCCCATAGATGTGTCGCGACTCACACCGATGTTTGAGACTCTACTAGACGTGACTTGTCGAGACTTTTTGATTCCTAAGACTACTTTAATTAACCTATGCTGTGATACCAAGCTTGTCACATCCGGAAACCACACCCTAGAAGTTAGGGTGCACTCTTGGATTGCAACCGGCGTATTCAACCTCTCGGAGGTCTCCAAAAAGCTTATCATATCGTTCATCGCATATACATAATGAAAAGTAGTGCGGAATAAAAACTTTTCATAAAAACAATAACATAGTTTTAAGAACTCTTTCATATATAGTAATAGGAAATGTTAAGTCTCGTCTCATCATCTTAAGACACAACATTACTTGGGACACGGCCCATACGAATTTGGAAACATACTACTATATAGTCTATTACAATACTTCATAAAACGAAACATAAAATGATGTATACGCCCTCGAGTCAAGTAAGGACATACTTGAAACTTCTCTTGAACGATCTCCTAGTCCAAGTCTTCTTCCCAATGCTCTTCACCTACCAACAACTATATATATAGAAATAAAGCATGGAATTAGTACAACCACATGTACTAAGTATGGCATTATGCATAAAAGCATGAAAATGGACGTTTATTGGAAATATGCATCTTTTCGTTTAAACATCATAATTTCATCATAAGAACAACATTTAGCAACTTAGAATCACATCAGAAATCGTTTAAAACAAATTAACATATTTTTGGGTCACTTAACAGTAACCCACCTTCACTGTACAGTGAATTGGTTTACTGTTACAGTGAAGTGTTCTTTCTCCCCTTTTTTCACTTCCTAGCATGTAGTCTTCTCACTAACGTCGTTCTAAGATTCACTTAGGTCACACAACGAGAAACCGCCCATACACCCTCTCTAGATGTGCCTAAACGATCCTAAAGATTACTCATAATGAGACACATACACACTTACAATACATCAACATACAAGACATACATAATATGACAATCTCCCCTACCAAGGATACCAAAAGACTTACTTAAGTACTCCTAGAAGAGAAAGCCCATACATCCACTTCAAGGCTACCTAAATAATCCTTAAGACATCCTAGGTTTAGATCATGTCAAATATATCAAACAACTTCCTTATCTAGAGTCATTCTCAAGACTTCCAAAGATAAGACATGAAAAGATCATCCTTTATGCCTTCTTCACAATTTAACTACGGAATCCTTAAGTCAATTTAGATGAGGTACTTATTCCTATACATACTTTTATATCATTAAGTCATTAGTTCATTAGTTCATTTAAGCGACATACATCACATAAAGGACATTCAAGTAATGGTCTTGGAGAAGACCTAGGGACTCTTACTAACATCTTCAAAGCCTATTGTGCAATGTCTAGATAGCGTCTCATACCACCACCTAAACCTCATAGAACTTCTCTAATGCTAATAGGTATCCCATATGATGACAATAGGCAATAACTGACATAGACCATGGTAACAAAGCATGGAATCCGGAGTAACCTTCTCTGATGGAGGGTATTCTACTTGCCAATGGTAGAACTTATACACATCCCATGTAGGCACATGGTTAAGGAAATATGAAGGGCTTCTTTGCATTCTAGTCTCACTCGTTAACTATAACTACTTCCCTTACCATACTCACTCGGTGCCAGCCTTTGTTCTCATAGATTAAGTCACATTAAGGTTCATACAAATGGGTCCCATATCTAGTTCATGACCCAATTGCATTTACCCTACCAAAGAAAGGTCCGCTAGGGCTATCTCACTATGGCGACAAGAAGCTCATCATGACTTTTCTAAGAATTTATGTGATGTCGTTCCATACAATCAACCTTAAGTCCATCATTCATTACATGAAGGATACCATTACGGCTTTCGACTTCAAGTTTCATAACTTTACCACTTGGTTCAAGGTTTCACATAAAGGACCCTCTTATCATCATTCAAGGTCTCACTTAACATTCATTCATTTATGACTAAGACTCTTTAAGTTCCTAAGTCAAGACATCACATTATATTCATATTCATACAAGCATCATGTAAGGGACACAAGTGTACCTAAACAAGACACAACATACTTCCATTTAACACATATATCGTATCTTTCATTAGACACTTAGGAATGACCCTTAACATAATTTATTCAACCTATTCATTACCTTAATATAACCATCTTAGAATCATATAACCTAATTAGGAACAACCATGTATCAACTCTAAGACTACACACTTAACACATAGTCATAGCATAACATTATTACCTATCTAGTATCCATAGTCTAACACATACTTTCACATATAGGTAGATATGATCATACATCACATAATCAACTACAGAAATAGTCATATAACTTCAAGTAGTGCCGACAAGGCCATGATCATCAATATACTTAAAATAACGCCGACAAGGCAACATCAATTCACATAACACCGCCACCAAAGGTGGACCAAGCCAATCATAACATAATTGAAGTATAATTAACATTAAAATAAAGGAAATAGGTCAGCCTACCACCTCTTCATCCTCAACACTTCAAGCCGATGCCAAATCACCCAATTCAACATCATAAGGCCCTTATACACATGGCCATGAACACCAATTCAATACACAATTATGATAATCAATGAAATCTAAAACAATTCAACATAGATTCAACATTATAAGATCAATTATATAATAATTGAATACAATTCTTACACCATTATAAAGCCCATAAGAAACTACACATGAATTCATGAACATTAGACCAATGTCAAGTAACCCATAAATTAGTCAAAATCTAGGGTTCATCAATTTCATGTGTTCATAGGTTAATTGAGTTAAAATCACATTAATAACCACAATTCAATAACTAGACAATTATTAAAAACTATTTATGCAAGAACCCATGGTAGATCATGAAAAAAGTCAATTTATCTTTTGAAAACTTTAGAAAACATCTTTGAAAGTTGGGCTCTTTGATGAAACGAGTTTCAAGGATCAAAAGCCATACCCGAAAAATGCTAATCCTTCACTTTGATGAAGAATCTCCACTCAATTCGTCACTCCAAGCTCTTCCTTGACTTTGGACTTCAATGGAGTCTTGGGGAATTTCTAAGAAATTTTGGGGTTTTTATTTTTGAAGAATGAAATATTCTAAGTGTTAATGACTTATAACAACCTTTAAAATACTCAATATACCCCTTAGGAACAACCAAAGTCTATTTTTGGAAGTGGGGTGAATTTACAAGTTCATTCCTTAACTTACAGTGTACCTACGCAGGGACATGGCACCATCGACGTTGGGCAGTCGACGGACCATTTGTCCAGAAACGGACCGTCCTGTCCTCCCGTCGATTGGTTCAGAGGCTGGATGTGGTTCACATCCTTTACCAGCCTAATTCCCTACCTAAGGGACCACCGACGGACTGTTCTTTGACCTACGGACCGTCTTTTTGTCCGTGGTCTAGGACAAGGTCTTTCCCCATTGACGGTTGCCCATTGATGGAATGTAGGTGCACTTACGGGCCGTCCTGTCCTCCGTCGATGGGTTCAGAGACTTGGTACAGGTAGCTTATCCACCAAGTCTAAGAACCTACCCACGCCTATCACCCACGGACCTCCGACCAGGCCACTGGCCGTCGATTGGCTTCCGTAGGTAAGGATGCCTTGGGACGTTCTTGCCAACGATATGGGTCATTCCTCAAGGACCCTTGGTTGGTCGTTGGGGATGTTTCCCCGGACGTTTCCAGCCCAAACATGATTGTATACGATTTAGGACCTCTCACATGAATTTCACTCAAGACAAACACGTAAAACTCGACGAAACATGCCTAGACACACAAGGTCATTTCAATGCACATCTTTCGAATGCCATGGACGTTCTTGAGTGTTTGACCTCCAAACTTCTCGAAACTTGACACACTACCTATACACATCATATTTAACTCATTTAAGACCTTAGAGCACATGAGTCACACATAAATACATAGGCCCCCATACAAAGCACTTAAGTGACTTAGTCGTCGAACGTCTTAGTTGACCCTTAACGTTTGACTTCCAATGCACCTAATACTTTAGCTACTGCCTCAATAAAACATTATAGACATATTTAGGACCTTAGACAACCTTTACAACAATGTTAGGCTCTAGTTCACCTATGTCATTTTCGGGACCTTACACCTCTGAATGGACCTAGCATATGATGGTGAAATTTTGCAAGGCTTTCAGGGTAAACGTTGCTGGATTTGAACACGAACTCCTAGATATGGTGATTAGAGTGGAACAGCAGAGACAATTGCAGTTACAACAAAAATAGGTAATTCAGGGGCATGACAACACAAAAAGGAAGAAGAAGGGAAAGAATGAACTAAAGAAACTTCTTTGTGACATGATACAACATAATGGCGACAAGAGGGTTAGGGGTTGGAAATACAAATCCCTCTCTGGATGAAAGTTAAAATCTTGAGTTGCAATGTCAGGGGGCTCAACTACATAAATAAAAGGAGCACAATAAAGTCCTTAATCAGAATGTGGAATCTCGATGTAATATGTTTGCAGGAAACCAAACTATATGAATGGTCGAGCTTGATATGTGGGCAGTTATGGGGAAACAGATAGGCCAGGTGGGCAGAGTTAAAGTTGGGCAACGGAACGGGATGTTCCGGTACTGGTCTGTTACCGTTCCTGTTCATCCAGGTTCGGTTGCCTACCGGACATCCTGAACCAGGACACGGAATAAAACGAAATTGAGGTTTGGTACCAGTACCGGTTTATCCCAGTTTATTCCTGTTCCGGTCTGGTCCCGTCCGATTCTGATTAATTAATATTTATTAATTAATTTATATTATATATTTATAAATTATAATTTATATTTTATGTTAAATAATAAATACTACCCAAGTAACCCAACTATCCTCTATTAGTAAACTATGCATTCTACTAATAGTTGTAAATTGAAATTGTAATTTGTAATACAAATTTAAATAAATTCAATTTATATTTTTAATTTGTGTATTTTTTTTATCCTTATTTTTATTTAATTTTTTCAAATTACAAATTTAATTTCTTTAAATTACAAGTTATAAATATAAATTATAAATTATAACATATTAATATATAATATGTAATAACTTATAAACTTAAAAAGAGTAAAATCTTGAAAACTTAATTAGACTTAACTTACAAACTTAATAAGTAAAATTTTTTTAAAAAAATATCTTTGAAATAAACTTAAGTAAAAAATTACATTATAAATTTAAAAACTATTAATTTAAACTTAGAAAAATAAAATAAAATTTATTTTTTAATTCAAAAAAATAATTTTTTGAAATAACTAGATATGTCATCCCGTTTATCCCATCTCGTTCCATTCCGGTCCGTTCCGGTTCCATCCCGGTATATGGTGGGACTAAACGGAACCGAGTATCCGTCCCGATAATTTCGGTCCGGATCATCCCTGTACCAGTCAACGAATCAGTCAACTCATCCCGTTCCGTTCCGGTACCAAATCGTTCAGGTCCGGTGATCCCGTTCTGGTTCTTTGCCCAGTCTTAGGCAGAGTTAAAAAATATGGTACAAGAGGAGGCATCATCATTCTATGGGATAAGCGGAACTGGGTAAATAAGAGCACACATCAGGGGATCTACACAATCTTATGTATGTTGGAAAGTGCGCAGGAAAATTTCCGATGGTGTTTCATTAGAGTTTATGGGCCTCATTGGTATGATCTTGCAACAATAAGAGAACTTTAGGATGACAATTGGGTCATAGGAGGCAACTTCAGTGTTTTTCGCTTTGAAAGTGAGAGATACAATTGCATAAGAAGGTCCAAGGCTATGAGTAGCTTCAATGACACCATCTCAAACCTTGGCCTCATGGATTTGCCTTTGAAGGGGGCATTCTATGCCTGGACTAGAGGAGATGATCCAATTCAAGCATCAAGAATTGATTGGTTCTTGATATCCCCAGAATGGAATGATTGTTTTAACGCAATGAATCAATTAGCACTCCCTAGTGTAGTCCCCGATCACAAGCCTATACTCTTGAAATGTGGGGATTGGGAGTCTAATTCATCTTACTTCAAGTTTCAAAAATATGTGGCAAGAGGAAGAAGGCTTCTTGGAGAAGTTCAAAACATGGTGGCAAATTTACTCTGTGAATGGGACACCAGATTTTATTTTATACTAGAAGCACAGATACTTGAAGAAAGATATCTCAAATTGGAATAGAGAGGTCTTTGGAAAAATTGACACAAACAGAAATAGGGCACTGGAGGAATTAACTGCTATTGAACATGGTTCAGAGAATAGAGCGCATACTCTAGAACAGAAATCCAAAGTTCTATGTCTCAAGTTAGAATTGCAAAAGCTATCAAAAATTGAAGAAGTATCTTGGAGTAAAAAATAAGGATGCTTGTGGCTTAAGGAGGGGGATAGGAACACAAAATATTTTCAGAAAGTTGCCAATGGTCGTAGGAGGAAAAATACCATCGATAAACTCAAAATAGGTGAAGTCATAGTGGATCATATGTTATATGATATGTGCTATGTGTAAATGTTATGCGCCGTGTGCAAATGTGAAAAGTATGATGATGTATGTTATTCTCATGGCATAACTTTCCTATTCCAAATCTGGAGAGCTCACTGACTTTCCTAATCCAAATTTGGAAAGATCATTTACTTTCCTAATCCAAATTTGGAAACTTTCCTAATCCCAATTTAGCAAGTCTACTGACTTGACTTCCAAAAATCACGTTTAGGAAAGAGCTATTATTTCTCATGCATGTCCTTGGTGTGTGCTTGCACATACCCATACTTAGTACAAGTGTGTACTCACCCTATACAAACTCTACTATTTTAGGTGCAGGCACAGGTGGACGATAGAGCTACAGGATCATCGTTGCAGTTATCCGGACGTCCAGCATTCATCCGGAGTTGGTAGGTCATCATGCTTTCGATGCTACTGTTTTATATTCTAGCTTAGATTTAGAGTTGAGCTGGTGGAGCATGTTCCACTAGCGTTTCTTTCCTGTTTTTATTCAGACTATGTGTTGGTGCCATTTTGGCAATTATATGCTTTATAAGTATTGAACTATTCCTTTCATTTGATTATGTCTTAATATTAGATGGTTGATGGTGAAAAAATTATAAATGTACTAGAATTGTTTAGTAAGCAATATTTAGAAACAAAAAGTTTCAAATTTTTCGCTAAAATTAACCTATGTAAAGTAAGAATGACGTAAGTAGGCTTGTCTGCGACCTCTGAGAGGTCAACGACGCCGGTCTCGTCTGGGGTCTAGATTCCAGTCGTGACAAAGTTGGTATCAGAGCACTAGGTTAAATTACAAAAAAAAATAAGTTCATATCAACCACATTGAGTAGTTTCTAAGTCATGGTTGTGAAGTGCACAACTATCCTGGATTAGAGACTGCATGATGCGTAGGAAAATTTCCCTTCTTCTGATCTTATCGTGCTTTTCTGAATGTCTGAATTCTTGGTGTTATGAGCGTGTCTAACATCAATCCTTTTTGTTTTTCCAGAAAATGAACACTAGGAGAGGAAATGGTCAGAGGAGAGGAGGAGCAGCTGCTAGGGGTAATCAGGATCTACCCCAGGTTCCAGCTGAAGGAGTGGCCATGCCAGTTAACCCAGCTGGGTTGACTGATGCTGAGGTGAGGGCATCTCTGGCCCAAATGGCACAGGCCATTACTATGCAGGCCCAGGCTATGACTGCCCAGGTCAACCGACAGGATGTTTAGAGGGAGAACCCACCGGTTCGTGGCATGGATGACAGACTGAGGGATTTCACGAGGATGAATCCTCCTATTTTCACCGGGTCTAGGACATCAGAGGATCCCCAGGAGTTTGTGGATGAGATTCATAAGATCCTGGTGGCTATGGGGGCCACTGAGTTTGAGAAGGCTGAGTTGGCTTCCTATCAGCTCAAGGATGTGCACAGACTTGGTGCAAAATGTGGCACGATAGCCGTGTATTAGGTGGAGTGCCAGTCACTTGGGAGCTGTTTAAGACAACATTTCTGGAGAGATTCTTTCCCAGGGAGATGAGGGAAGCCAAGGTTGAAGAGTTCATCAACCTTACACAAGGATCCATGACAGTCAGGGAGTATTCCCTGAAGTTTGTTAAGCTATCCAGGTATATTACTTTCCTTAGTATTTAATAGCAAGATTGAGGAGAGTACTGAGGCTTGCTGAATTATCCAGGTATGCTACTTCCCTGGTTTCGAATAGCAGGGATGAAATGAGTAGGTTCCTCACAGGAATCAATGGAGACCTGGAGGAGGAATATCGGTCTGCGATGCTCCATGATAATATGGACCTTTCCAGGTTGATGGTGCATGTATAGCAGGTGGAGGACAGCCGTAGAAAGAGGGGTATTGATGATGTTAGGAGGCCTAGGCCTCAAGATCATGCAGGTCCCAGCCACGGAGGCCACAAAAACAACTTTGGCGTCCGTGAGCAGCCAAGGTTTAAGAAGGGACTCTCCCACAAAAGGGAGTCAAGTTCATCCAGTGGTCTCTATGATAGAGATTCCGAGTCCAGAGATAAGAGAAACAATGAAGTATATACACCTAAGGAAAGGAAACCTTGCAGGAAGTGTGGCAGACAGCATGGATGAGAGTGTATGATGGGCTCTAACGCTTGTTACAGCTGTGGAAAACCGGGACACATGGTGAAGGATTGTTCGAATAGAAGAAGTCAAGAACAAGGGAAGGAGAGAGTTCAGACTAATGGCCCAAATGAAGAGGCTCTAAGGAAGCAACAATTCTTCGCACTCAAGTCTAGGGGTGAAGGGGAAGGCACTTCTGATGAAGCCTCGAGTGCGTATCCTTAATTAGCCTTTCATATATTTGACTGTGTATGGTGTTTATGCCCTAGTATGAGGTTAATATGTTTGAAGTTATCATGTTAGTTGCTGATTTATATGACTTTTATGTTGACTTATGATGTATGCTTTGATGAGACTAGTTTAGGGAAGAATTTCTTAGTCTATTAATGTGAAGCTACTAGTAGGTTTCAAGGATGTGTACCATCATGTTAAGAAGTGAATCAAATATTCACCCATGGAAGTATTGAAGTACCTACGTATGTGTACGTTCTATAGATGACATACTTATTGTTAGTAAAGAGTAGTGTAATTTGAGGACGAATGTTCCTAAGGGGGGGGGGATAATGTAACAACCCTAAAAAAATGAATAGGATCAAGACTTAGGTTGTCAAGAATGCTTGCGATTAGACCAAGGTTCACACAGACTGATACGCGTGGAACCAGACCTCAGAACCCTTACTACGACCAAGCCAACTAACTTGGGGAGTTAGTTGAGCTTGGAAAGGTTGGAACCAACCAAGTAAGGCTCTCGAAAATGAAGATTTAATCGAAGGAGTCTTTACCGGACTTAAAAAGAAGAAATTTGAAGTTTTAAGGGTCTAGGGGTAAAATGGTCTTTTACCAGGCTAAGGGTAATATCGTAATTACCCTAAATATATAAATAATTAATTTTTAATAAAATGGAAGGGCAATTTTGAGAGAGAGGGCCGAATGTGAGCTCTAGGAGTGAAGTCTTGCTCCACCCAGGTTCGAACCTAGGTGGAAGCAATGATTTAACTTGTTTTTATTTAAATGGATAAATTTAATTAATTAATTAGTAAATATTAGCTGATTTAAGAAAAAGAAAAATCAGATTTTAATTGAAGGTTTAACAAGGAGTCCTAGTTTGACTAATTCCCAAACTAAAACTCCTAATTTTAAGCCACTCTCTCTCACTCTCTCTCTCTCTCTCTCTCATGTTTAACCACTCATTCTCATGTTTTATCTATGCCAAAACAAGTTCAAAAACAGAAAATATATTGAAGTTCTTCACACTTGAAGAACTCATACCAAAAATCTAAGAAAACAACATAAATCCATCACTTTAAGCAAAGGGGAGGAGTCTTCCGTCGATTGGTGTTGAAGTGTTGAACTTGGACTGATTTTTGGAGAGGATTTGGGCAGCAATTTCGTGGTTGAACAAGAAAAAAATAAAGGTATGGGTCTTCTTATTCTTGGTCCCTTTCCCAAGAGACCCTTAGGACTCAGACGATTTTAATCCAAAAACTAAGTTGTTCCCCGTTGCATATCCCTGTCCTTAACTCCCATCAAATCATAGGTTGGTATGTTTGCTGGTAGAAATTAGGTGTTGCAATGTGTTTTCGTGATGAATATGTTCATGAACATGTATTTTGAATCATATGAATGACAAGCTTTGTTGCCGAAAATATGTGTGTGTATGTGAAAAAGTTTACTGTAAACTTACTGTAAATAAGTTTTAATTTATGGCTTCAAGTTTGATATGGTTTTGGTTGTCATTTTAAGTGTGTAAACTTATGTAAATGATGATGTTCATTTAAGTGTAATGTGGCTGAATTTAATGATAAATTCTTGGCCAAATATGTCCATGAAAATGCACCTAAAGGGCTCACTAAACACTACTCCAAATGCATGAACTTTTAACGTTAAAAAGTGGAGAAAATAGGCTACAAAAAGGTAATCAAAATTTCCAGCTTGTGATGTTGGTTTCGGGCAGATTCTGGGAATTTTGGAAGAGTTTTAAAAGGGATTAAAGTAGGTGAGGTCAAGGGGAATCGAACCCCTTAGCTGCTGCCCACGAAATGAATTAATAAGAAAATGGGGATGGGGGGAATCGAACACATGACTCGTGGGAAGCAAGGAAGAAGGAGAATAAAGAAAAAAAAGAAAAGGATGTGAGGCGTGGGAATCGAACCCACGACCTCAAGGCTGGAACTAGAGGAGGCGAAAATAAGTTAATAAAGCAAGTGAGGTTGTGGGGGATTGATCCCACGACCTCACTGCCAATGCCCTCAACTTAGCGAAAATAAAAAGAAAAATATATATGGGGCTGTGGGGGTTTGAACCCACCACCTCACAGCCCCTAGCAAAAATTAATTAAAAGTAAGGAGGCTGTGGGGGTTCGAACCCACAACCTCCCTACTTAGGCGAATTAAAGAACAAAATAAAAGAGGCTGTGGGGGTTTGATCCCACAACCTCTTGGTTTAGGCGAAATTGGACAATAAAAGGTTAATGAAAAATAAGAAGGGGTTGTGGGGGTTCGAACCCACAACCCATCGGCCAATTTAAGAGAAAGGTTAAGTAGAAAATTATTATTTCAATGTTAATATTGTGATTTAACTTAGAGTCATAATGTTATGAATGTTAGAATAAAATCAATGAAAAATATAAACGATATCCAATTGACTCAAGACTTGGGTTCCCTTGCCCAAACTTCCGTATTGATACATAAGTCATACGTGAAAAAAATATCCAAGAATAATGCCACCTACGTAGATCAAAATCAAGATCTTGGCATATATTCAAGATACATAAGTCTTGTACTACATAATCTTAGGAATGTAAGAATCACTTAACGAACTATGAATGAAGCCCCCTGGCTTGTATGTATAGGCACATAAGTCTAGCATACGTTCAAAAGTAAGTGAACTTAAGATGTATGAAATAAAATGATCAACCCTAGAAGGGTTAAGAATGAGTGTAAATACACTAAATGGCCAAGTGCATTGGCATATGATGAGATGAACAATGAAATGATGAAATGAACAATGAAATAATGAAACCCTAGAAGGGTTAAGTAAGGGTGTGAAACACACCAAATGGCCAAGTGCATTGGCATATGATGAAATGAACATTCATGTAATAAGAGGTGAATAACTATGAAAATCAAAGGTGCTAATAGGATCTATGTCGGTTAAAGTTAAAGTTCCCAATGAATGAATGAGGCCAGCCTCAAATGATGCACATAAAGAAATAAATGATACCAAAGGTGTTAGGATAGGATAATCAAAGGTGAGTTAGATTCAAGTAATGACATTAGGTCATTCTTGGTCATGGCACAACAAACCTAATGAAAGTCTTAAACTACATCCTAGGTATAGTTGGTGGTTACACTGGCCTATGAATGAAATGAAATGAAGTACGTATGAATGAATGAAGCAGACTTTGTGTTTGCTAATGAAGATTCCCTAGTTGAGGTCCCATCTATTGAGCCCTCATTTCTGGGATGTCTTAATGTCAAGTCCATGATTCCAAGGTCTCATGGCATATGAATGAATGATATGAAAGAAGTTATGTGCTACATGCAAAATGTACTGTATGTTATATGATATGTGCTATGTGTAAATGTTATGTGCCGTGTGCAAATGTGAAAAGTATGATGATGTATGTTATTCTCATGGCATAACTTTCCTATTCCAAATCTGGAAAGCTCACTGACTTTCCTAATCCAAATTTGGAAAGATCATTTACTTTCCTAATCCAAATTTGGAAACTTTCCTAATCCCAATTTTGCAAGTCTACTGACTTGACTTCCAAAAATCACGTTGTTAGGAAAGAGCTATTATTTCTCATGCATGTCCTTGGTGTGTTCTTGCATATACCCATACTTAGTACAAGTGTGTACTAACCCTATTCAAACTCTACTATTTTAGGTGCAGGCACAGGTGGACGATAGAGCTACAGGATCATCGTTGCAGTTATCCGGACGTCCAATATTCATCCGGAGTTGGTAGGTCCTCATGCTTTCGAGGATGCTACTGTTTTATATTCTAGCTTAGATTTAGAGTTGAGCTGGTGGAGCATGTTCCACTAGCGTTTCTTTCCTGTTTTTATTCAGACTATGTGTTGGTGCCATTTTGGCAATTATACGCTTTATAAGTATTGAACTATTCATTTCATTTGATTATCTCTTAATGTTAGATGGTTGATGGTGAACTAATTACAAATGTACTAGAATTGTTTAGTAAGCAATATTTAGAAACAAAAAGTTTCAAATTTTCCGCTAAAATTAACCTATGTAAAGTAAGAATGATGTAAGTAGGCTTGTCTGCGACCTCTGAGAGGTCAACGACGTCGGTCTCGTCTGGGGTCTAGATTCCAGTCGTGACAAAAGGGGGAAATTATATTCCTAGAGGTCGTATCATCTCTTGTCTAAAAGCATGCAAAATGATCTCTAAAGGTTGTCTATGTCATATAGTAAGAGTCCAAGATTTACACTACGAAATTCCTCCCATTGAGTTGGTCCCCGTAGTGAGTGAATTTTGCGGAGGTCAATCCCAATGATCTTCCCGGTATTCCTCCCAAATGGGAAATTGATTTTGGAATCGATTTGCTACCGGATACAAATACCATTTCAGTTCCTCCTTATTTGATGGCTCCAGCCTAATTGAAAGAGTTGAAGACTCAAAGATTTACTAGACAAAGGCTTCATTAAACCTAGTATTTTTCCATGGGGTGCTCCGGTTTCGTTCGTGAAGAAGAAGGATGGGTCCCTAGGAATGTGCATTGATTACCGCCAACTCAATAAAGTCACTATTAAGAACAAGTATCATCTTCCTCGTATTGATGACTTATTTGATCAACTCCAAGGGGCAAACTACTTTTCTATGATTGACTTGAGATCGGGCTATCACCAACTTAGGGTGAGGGGTGATGATATACCAAAGACGAAATTTCGGAGTAGATATGGTCACTATGAGTTCTTAGTAATTTCCTTTGGTCTCACTAATTCTCCGGCAGCGTTTATAGACCTAATGAATAGGGTGTTCCAAAGTTACCTAGATTCATTTGTCATTGTCTTCATTGTTGACATCTTGGTATATTCGAAAAATGAGGGTGATCACATGGGTCATCTGAGAGTGGTATTGCAAGTACTTAAAGAAAATCAACTGTTTGACAAGTATAAAAAATGCGAGTTTTGGTTGGTCATATCATCTCTAGTGAGGGATTTGAGGTTGATCCAAGGAAAACGGAGTCAGTGAGAAATTATCCTAGACCATTGACTCAAACCGACATTAGGAGTTTCTTAGGTCTAGCGGGTGATTATCGGATGTTTGTGGATGATTTTGCATCCATTGCATCTCCCTTGACTACTTTGAACAAAAAGAGTAAGATGTTTGAGTGGTAGGAGGCATATGAGAAAAGCTTCCAAATATTGAAAGATAGGCTTACTTCCACTCCGGTATTGAATTTACCGGAGGGTACAAAGTGCTTCATTGTGTATTGTGATGCATCCGGAGTGGGTTTGTAGTGTGTTCTTATGCAACATGGGAAAGTAAAAGTCTATGCTTCTAGACAACTTGAGGTGAATGAGAAGAATTATCTAACTCATGACCTTGATTTAGCGGCTGTGGTATTTGCCTTGAAAATATGGAGGCATTACCTGTATGGTGTTCATGTTGATGTGTATACCGATCACAAGAGTCTCCAATATGTGTTACTCAAAATGAGTTGAATCCTCGACAATGAAGGTGGTTGGAATTGTTGAAAGATTACGACATGAGTATTTGGTATCACCCCGTAAGGCCAATGTTGTTGTGGATGCTCTAAGTCGTACGTCCATGGGTAGTCTGTCTCATGTAGAGGAAGCCAAGAAAGACCTAGTGAAAGATGTTCATAGTTTGTCTAGATTGGGTGTTAGATTGGAAGATTCTCCAAATGGTGGTTTTATGGTCCATCATAACTCTGAGTCATCCTTTAGTTATTGAGGTGAAGTCCAAACAACTCCTTGATCAACCATTGATGGAGTTGAAGGAATCGATTCTTGGTAAGCTTAATGAGTCATTCTCCTTAGGGGGGATGGTGTTTTGAGGTATCAAGGAAGGTTGTGTGTTCCCACTGTAGATGATTTGAGGAACCAGATTCTTGAAGAAGCTCATGGGTCCCGTTATGCCATTCATCTGGGGTCAACAAAGATGTATCATGACCTTAGGAAAGTGTATTAGTAAGAAGGCTTTAGGAAGGACATAGCGGAGTTTGTAGCAAAGTGTCCAAATTGCCAACAAGTGAAAGCCGAACATCAAAAGTCGGGTGGTTTACTTCAATAAATCCAAAATCCTACTTGGAAGTGGGAAGACATGAATATGGATTTTGTAGTAGGTTTGCTTAAGACTCAAAAACAATATGACTCCATTTGGGTGGGGGTGGATAGGTTAACCAAGTCCGCTCGTTTTATTCTCGTCAAGTGTACTTATTCGGCTGATGATTATGCAAATATCTTCATAGATTAGATTGTGTGTCTCCATGATATTCCGTTATCCGTCATATCGGATAGGGATGCACAATTCACATCTATGTTTTAGAGGTCATTACAAGAAGGGTTGGGTACCAAGGTGAAGTTAAGTACCGCTTTTCATCCTCAAATGTATTGTCAAGCGGAGCGTACTATTCAAACCCTTGGAGATATACTTAGATATTGTGTCATCAACTTCAAGGAAGTTGGGGTAAACACTTGTCTTTGGTGGACTTTTCTTATAATAATAGTGTTACGACCGTAATCTAGACCCCAGACGAGACCGGCGTCGTTGACCTGTCAGAGGTCGTAGACAAGCCTACATACGTCATTCTTACGTCATCTAGGTTAATTTTAGCGAAAAATTTGAAACTTTTTGTTTCTTATCATGCATAAACATTTTAAACTTAACAATCATAGGCGTTCACAAATCAACCATCTAATATACAGATAATCAAATGAAAGAAACAATTCATAATTGCATTGAACGTATTTTTGCCAAAACGGCACCAATACAAAGTCTGAAATGAAGGTGGAAAGAAACACTAGTGGAACATGCTACACTAGCAAAAGTCTACATCTAAGCTAGATAATAACGGTAGACATCCTCGAAAGCATGAGGGCCTACCAAGTCCGGATGAAAGCTCCACGTCTGGATAGCTGCAACGTTAACCTGTAAGCTCTAGCATCCACCTGTGCCTGCACCTAAAAATATAGAGTTGTATGGGATTAGTACACACTTGTACTAAGTATGGGTATATTCAAGAAGACACCAACGACATGCATGAGTAAGAATAGCTCTTTCCTAACAACATGATTATGGAAAGTCAAGTCAGTGGACTTGCCAAATTGGGATTAGGAAAGTTAGTGAACATTCCAAATTTGGATTAGGAAACTCAGTGAGCTTTCCAAATTTGGATTAGGAAAGTCAGTGAGCTTTCCAAATTTTGATTAGTAAAGTCATGCCATGAGAGTAACATGCATCATCATACTTATCATATTGCACACAGCACATAACATCTTACACATAGCACATATCATATTGCATATAGCACATAACATCTTTCATATCATTCATTCATATGCCATGAGACCTTGGGATCATGGACTTGACATTAAGACTTCCCAAATTGAGGGCTCAACATATGGAACCTCAACTAGGGAGTCTTCCTTAGCAAGTACAGAGTATGCTTCATTCATTCATACGTACTTCATTTCATTTATTCATAAGCTAGTGTAAATACCAGCTATACCTAGGATGTAGTTTAAGACTCTCATCGGGTTTGCTGTGCAATGATCAAGAATAACCTAGTGTCATTACTTGAGTCTAGCTCACCTCTTGATTATCCTATCCTAACACCTTTGGTATCATTTATTTCATTATGTGCATCATTTGAGGCTGGCCTCATTCATTCATTGGGAACTTTAACTTTAACCAACATAGATCATGTGAGCATCATGAAATCCAGTGTCTCCCCCACACCGAAAGAGGTGGAATCACCGGCCAAAGTTACCCAAAACATGCTAGCGTACATGGGAATTTAACCCCGCCAGATCCCTATATTGGAAGTATAGGTTCGAAGACTAGGAGATATAAGGAGACCCATACCCGGCATGCCGGACAGTCTCATCTCATGAGAGTTACGTGAACCTCCACCCTTCCCAAAAGAAGGCATCACCGCTCATAGCTAGTCTATCAGTTCTTAGTATAAAGTTCCATTTCATTCAACTCATACGTCATGGAAGCTGGCTTCTAGTATGAGGACATCATAGCTCAATAGATGATTTCTCATCTCATCATTAGAATTAAGTATACATTATTCTCAATACTTTCATTAGAGTGTTCATAGAGACTGGTCTCTTCATTAACTTTACACTCTCATAGGTGAGTACGTTTTGGTAAAATTTACATAGGCTCATTTGAGATTGCTCTTATCTTTTACATTAGCCTCTTATCATGTTGTCACAACATTCATTAACTTTAGCGCATTGCTCTTCATAATTACTCACCCCTTATTAAGTGAATGTTCATTTCATCATATGCCAATGAACTTGTCCTTTTAGTGTGTTTCACACGCTTACTTAACCCTTCTAGGGTTTCATCATTTCATTACATAATATTCATTTCATCGTATGCCAATACACTTGGCCATTTAGTGTGTTTTACACTCGTACTTAACCCTTCTAGGTTTACATTATTTCATTACATACATCTTAGGTTCACTTATTTTTAAACGTATGTTAGACTTATAAGTCTATACATACAAGCCATGAGGCTTCATTCATAGTTCATTTAAGTGATTCATATCTTCATAAGATTATGTGGTACAAGACTTATGCATCTTGTAAGTATATCGAAGTCACAATTTAATTCTTATAGACAGCAATCGTTACTTATTTAAATCACGTAAGACTTATGTGTCAATACGGAAGTTGGGCAAGGGAACCCGGTTTCGAATCCATTGAACAACACTTAGCCATTTTCCTTAACTTTCAATTTTTGTGTTCCTTGGCTTGGGGATCCAGGTTCGATCCCCAATGGCCATATAAATTTTTCCCTTCTTTTTTTCTTTTCTTTTTAAATTGTTGCAGCTTACTGAGGGGCGTGGGATCGATTCCCCACGACTCCAAAGTTTTTAATGAATTTTTTTCTACCTTTTCCTATGCTCCTATTTCGCTACTGACCAAGGGGTTGTGGGATTGATCCCCCACAGCCCCTTTTTTTTGTTTTAATTTACTGCAGTTGCTAAGGGTCGTGGGATCGATTCCCCACGACCCCCCTTTTTTTTAATTATTTCTGCATTCGCTGAGGGGCGTGGGATCGATTCCCCACGTCCCCATATATATTTTTTTAAATAAACTTGGGTCTTCCATGTCGTGGGATCGAAACCCCACAACAACATTTTATTTTTATTCCCTTTAACACTGGCAAATTTCGCTGACCACAGCCTCAGTTTGAGCCCCGCCTAACACCTTTTTTTTTTTGTTTATTTATTAGGGTAAGCCTTAGTGAGGTCCTGGGTTCGATCCCTGCAAACTTCAGTTATTTTTTTTTAATTTTTTGACGTCCAAAATTTCCAGATTCTTTCTAAAGCCTATTTCCAGGTTCTGAAAATTTATTCCACGATTTTTCTGCACCTTTATCATCAAATTACACATTAGTTCTTACGGAAATTTCATAGTTCATCTATAACATTTTAGGTGCATTTTCATGGATTCGTTTAGCCAAAAGATTGTTACTTAAATTAACCACATTTCATCTTATATGAACATCACAATTTACATACGTTTATGCACGTAAAATAACAACCATAACGTTACACATTTTGGAGCATCAAACAGAGAACAGTAGTCATAGTCACATTCTTGCACACACATGCACATAGTTTCGAAAACACATAGGTTGTCATTCATACGATTTCAAATACACAAACATAAACATATTCATCACGAAAACACAACATACACCTAAATCTACCAGCAATCATACCCAACCTACGAATCATTGGGAGCTAGTGATAGGGACATGTAACGGGTAACAACCCTAGTTTTCGGACTGAATAATCTGAACCTTAAGGGGTCTATTGGGAAAGGGACCAAGAGAGAAGAGAACCCATACCTTTTTGATGTTCAAACCTGTACATGCTGCCCAAAGAACTCCTCCAAACACACGTCCAACACCAAACTCGACGGAAAACCTTCTCTTTGCCTACGTGATTGATTAGTTGTTTGTTTATAATTTTCGTTGTGAGTTCTTCAAGTGTAAAGAGCTTTGGTTTACCTACTGTTCTTGTACTTTATTTGACATAGAGAATGATCGTGTGTTGAGAGATAGGCGTGAGAGGAGAGAGTTATATTAGACTTAGGAGTCTAGTTTAGGACTTAGTCAAATAAGGTTTAGTTAATTATTACAAATCTGATTTTATTTTATTTTTAAATCAGCTAATAAATAATAAATATAAATTAATTACATTAATTAAATAACTTAAATAAAAAACCACTTTAATTCATTGCTTCCACCTAGGTTCGAACCCGGTTGGAGCAAGAGTTCACTTCAAGAGCCCATTTTCGGCCCTCTCTCCCCAAATTGCCCCTCCACCTTATTAATTAAATAATTATTTATATATTTAGGATAATTACGATACTACCCTTAGCCTGGAAAAAGACCATTTTACCCCTAGACCCTCCAAACCTAAGATTTCCCCTTTTTAAGTCCGGTAAAGACTCCTCCGAGTAAATCTTCGTATTCGAGAGCCCTACATGGTTGGACCCAACCTTTACAAGCTCAACTAACTCCCCAAGTTAGTTGGCTTGGCTGTAGCAAGGGTTCCGAGGTCTGGTTCTACGCGCATCAATCCGTGTGAACCCTGTTCTAATCGTAGGAATTATAGACACATTAAGCATTACTTATCATATCCATTTTTAGGGTTGTTACATTATACCAACCTTAGGAACCTTCATCCCCGAATGACACTACTACTATCTAGCATAATGCCAGTCAGATCATTAAATAATCACTATGCACAGTCAAGCAATAGCAACAAAAATAGAGAGATAAGGAAACTTAGACTTAAGAGTAGGAAGTCTAACCTCAAGAGCTTAAAAGATGAGGGTAGCGGAATCTCATATTGGCTTCAGCCTCACCACGTAGCACCCTCAACAAGATGATTCCTCCATAACACCTTCACTGCGGCAATCTCCTTGTTCCTCAGCCGCTTGATCTTTGTGTCTATGATCTCAACAGGTACCTCCTCGTAAGACAACTCTTCATCGACCCCTAAGACTTCCACAGGTACAATCGATGTTTGATCACCTAGGCACTTCTTTAACATGGATACATGAAAGACTGGATGGACAGAAGCTAGCTCCGCAGGTAATGCCAACTCATAGGCCACCTCACCCACACGCTGTAGGATCTCGTATGGCCCAACATACCTTGGACTCAACTTTCCCTTCCTGCCAAACCTCATCACCCCCTTCATAGGTGATATCTTTAGATAGACCTGGTTACCAACATCAAACTCAAGGGCCATTTTCTGTTGTCTGCATAAGACTTCTGCCAACTGTAAGCAGTAGCCAACCTGTCCCTAATCACCAGACCTTCTCTAAGGCCTCATGAATGATCTCTGGACCCAAAATGGATGACTCTCCAACCTCGAACCACCCAACTGGAGATCCCTACCATACAGTGCCTCAAACGGTGCCATCCCAATGCTGGAGTGATAGCTATTATTATACGAGAACTCTATCAAAGGTAGATGGTCATCCCAGCTACCCCTGAAGTCAATCACACACGCTCTCAACAAGTCCTCCAATGTCTAAATAGTGCGCTCTGCCTGCCCATCAGTCTGAGGATGAAAGGCAGTACTAAGCTTTACCTACGTGCCCAAGATCTTCCGGAAAGATCTACAGAAATGTGAAGTAAACTTATCTCCTCTATCTGAAATGATAGACAAAGGAATCCCATGCCATCTCACAATCTCATCAATGTAGAGTCTCACATAATCCTCGGCTTTGTAAGTAGACTTCACAGGGATAAAGTGGGCAGACTTAGTCATCCTGTCCACAATAACCCATATGGAGTCATGCTGTCTCCTAGTCCTCGGAAGACCAACCACAAAGTCCATATTAATGGCCTCCGACTTCCAAGTCGGAACCTCAATAATCTGAGTAAGACCGCTAGGCTTAAGATGTTCTGCCTTAACCTGCTGACAATTAGGACACTTGGCCACATATTCTGCAATGTCCTTCTTCATGCCATCCCACCAATAAATCTGCTTAAGATCATGATACATCTTGGTGGAACATGGATGTATGGAATATCTAGAACCATGGGCCTCTGCAACAATCCTGGTCCGCAAGTCGTCCACATCTGGTACACACAGCCTGTCCTGATACCTAAGTATGCCGACAGCTCCAAAATGAAAAACTCATTCATCTTCATCAACACTGAGTCCTTCAGCTACATCAACACAAAATCGAGATGCTGACTCTGCTTGACTTCAACTACCAAGGATGATTCAGAACTAGGATGAACTGAAACACCCTCACTAGTAGAGTCAACCAATCGCACACCCAGTTTGGCCAGTCTGTGTACATCTTTCGCCAACTCTTTCTTCTCATCCTCAACGTGGGCTGTACTTACCATGCTCATCCTGCTCAAAGCATCAGCTACAATATTAGCCTTACCTGGATGGTAGTGAACATTCATGTCATAGTCCTTCAACAGATCCAACCATCTACGTTGACGTAGATTCAACTCTCTCTGCGTGAACACGTACTGGAGACTCATGTGGTCTGTGAACACATCCACATGCACTCCATACAAGTAATGCCTCCACAGCTTAAGTGCAAACACCACAGATGCAAACTCCAGGTCATGAGTGGGATAATTCTTCTCATGAACCTTGAGCTGTCTGGACGCATAAGCTATCACCTTACCAACCTGCATAAGAACACTACCCAAACCAACCCTAGATGCATCACAATAAATAGTGTAATTCTCACCACACTCAAAGTAAGCACCGGGACTGAAGTGAGTCTGTCCTTGAGCTCCTGGAAACTCTTCTGACAAGACTCCGTCCATTCAAACTTGGCCTTCTTCTTAGTCAAAATTGTTAGTGGGGTCGAAATGGAAGAAAAGCGTTCCACGAACCTGCGGTAGTAACCAGCTAATCCCAGAAAGCTACGGATGTCAGTGGGAGTAAGAGGTTTTGGCCAGTTCTTCACAGCCTCAGTCTTCCTGGGATCCACCTCCATGCCCTGATCGGACACAACATGACCCAGGAAGGTCACTGATCTAAGCCAGAATTCGCACTTGCTGAATTTGGCATACAATTGATGTTGTCTAAGTACCTGCAATGTTAGTCTCAAATGCTGTTCATGCTCTTCCTTGGTCCTAAAGTAGATGAGAATGTCATCAATGAATACTATGACAAAAGAGTCAAGGTATTCACGGAAGACCCTGTTCATGATATCCATAAATGCAGCAGGTGCATTCGTGAGACCAAATGACATAACTAAGAACTCATAATGACCATAACGGGTACGAAAGGTTGTCTTTGGGATATCTGCATCCCTTACCCTAAGCTGATGATACCCTGAACGAAGATCAATCTTAGAGAAGAAACTAGACCCTTGGAGCTGATCGAACAAATCATCTATTCTGGGAAGTGAATACTTGTTCTTTATAGTGACTTTGTTGAGCTGCCGATAATCGATATACATTCTAAGGGTTCCATCCTTCTTTTTCACAAACAACACTGGAGCGCCCCAAGGTGATATGCTCGGCTAAATGAAACCCTTATCAGTGAGATCTTTTAAGTGCAGCTTCAACTCTTTGAATTCAGCTGGAGCCATTTTGTAGGGAGGAATTGAAATTGGTTTAGTATCGCGTTCTAAGTCAATACCAAAGTCAATCTCTCGAGGGGGAGGGACTCCAAGCAAACCATCAAGAAACACATCTAGGAACTCATTCTCTACAGGCACTGAGTCTATGAAAGGAATGTCATGATCTAAATCATTAACACTCACAAGATGACACAATAACCCCTTGGACATCATTTTATTGGCCTTAAGGTTCGAAATCAAGGCATTAGGACGACTCGAGTTGTACCCCTCCTAGACTAGCTCTTCTTCATTAGGGAAACAAAATCTCACCACTCTACTACGACAATCCAAATAAGCATAACAACTGTGAAGCCAGTCCATGCCAAGAATAACATCAAAATCATGCATAGGTAACTCAACCAAGTCTGCACACATAGTCTTACCACTTACAACTATTGGGCAATCCTTGTATACTCTATCAGTTCTTACATTTTCTCCTAAAGGTGTATTAACCACTATATGATCATGCAGGACTTCAGGCAATATCTCAAAAGTGAGAGCAAGCAAAGGAGTTACCAAGGAAAGCGTAGACCCTGGATCAAGTAAAGCATAAACAGAAGTTGAGAATACTTGCAGCATACATGTGACCACATCAGCGGACTTCTCCTGCTCCTCTATGCCCTTCAGGGCATAGAACCTGTTCCTCTTAGGAGGCTCGGCTGCTGCTGCACCTTGTGGATTAGGCCTAGGCTGAGCATTACCTCCAGCCTGACCTCTATTCTATGGGCAGTCTCTAACCATGTGCCCACTCTTACCGCAACCAAAACAGGCATTAGTGCCCTGTCTGCACTCTCCACTGTGAGCACCGCCACACTTAGCACAGTTCTTTCTGGGACGCTGCATCTCACCTCCATTTCCCTTCTTGGACTCAGGTTTGCCTCCTCTAGGTGTTGTACTCCTATGAGAATTAGAGTTCCCAGAACTCTGCTGCCCCTTTTTGAATCTGGGATGCTTACGGACGCCAAATTGTTTCTGTGGCCTCCATGGCTGGGACCTGCCTGATCTTGAGGCTTAGGCCTCCTAGCATCACGAACGCCCCTCTTCTTGCGGCTGTCCTCTACCTGTTGGACATGCACCATCAACCTAGAGAGGTCCATGTTATCATGGAGCATCGTTGACCGACACTCCTTCTCCAGCTCTCCGTTGATTCCTGTGAGGAACTTGCTCAACTCATCCCTACTGTTAGATACAAGGGAAGTAGCATACCTGGATAATTTAACAAACTTCAGTACTCATATCCTCCTTGCTGTTAGATACAAAGGAAAGTAGCATACCTGGATAGTTTAACATACTTCAGGGAATACTCTCTGACTTTCATTGATCCCTGCTTATGGTTGATAAACTCTTCAACCTTTGCCTCCCTTATCTCCCTGGGAAAGAATCTCTCTAGGAAGGCTGTCTTAAACAACTCCCAAGTGACCAGAACTCCGCCCAAAGCCTGGATATCCTGCCACATCTTGCACCAAGTATGTGCAACATCCTTGAGTTGATAGGAAGCCAACTTTGCTTTCTAAGTGTCTGTGGCCCCCACAGCCACCAAAATCTTATGCACCTCGTCCAAAAACTC
Organism: Solanum sitiens; assembly: GCA_016801875.1. NCBI lineage: Eukaryota > Viridiplantae > Streptophyta > Magnoliopsida > Solanales > Solanaceae > Solanum > Solanum sitiens. The sequence goes on along the minus strand of JABWTJ010000348.1, from coordinate 496,646 downwards.
CTTGGGGTCTTCTGAAGTCTTAGACACTGTGAAAATGGGAGGATTCATCCTCGTGAAGTCTCTTAGCCTGTCAGCCATGCTACAAACCGGTGGGTTCTCCCTCTGAACATTCTGCCAGTTGACCTGGGCAGTCATGGCCTGGGCCTGCATAGTGATGGCCTATGCCATCTGGGCCAGAGATTCCCGAACCTCCGCATCAGTCAACCCAGCTGGGTTAACCGGCATAGCCACTCCTTCAGTTGGAGCCTGGGGTGGAACCTGATTGTCCCCAGCACCTGCACCTCCTCTCCTCTGACCAATGGTTCTCCTAGTATTTATTCTCTGAAAATAATAAAGATTGATGTTAGACACGCTCATAACACCAATAAATTAGACATTAGGAAAAGCACGAAAAAATCAGAAGAAGGGAAATTTTCCTACGCATAATGCACTCTCTAATTCAGGATAGTGGTGCACTTCATTACCATGACTTAGAAACTACTCAATGTGGTTTATGTGAACTTATTATACTTGTAAATTAACCTAGTGCTCTGATACAAACTTTGTCACGACCGGAATCTAGATCCCAGATGAGACCGGCGTCGTTGACCTCTTAGAGGTCGTAGACAAGCCTACAGACGTCATTCTTACTTCATCTAGGTTAATTTTAGCGGAAAATTTAAAACTTTTTGTTTCTTATCATGCATAAACTTATTAAACTTAACATCATAGGTGTTCACAAATCAACCATCTAATATAGAGATAATCAAATGAAAGAAAGAGTTCATAATTGCATTAAACATATTTTTCCAAAATGGCACCAATACAAAGTCTGAAATGAAGGTGAAAAGAAACACTAGTGGAACATTATCCACTAGCTAAAGTCTACATCTAAGCTAGATAATCACGGTAGACATCCTCGAAAGCATGAGGGCCTACCAAGTCCGGATGAAAGCTCCACGTCTGGATAGCTGCAACGTCAACCTATAAGCTCTAGCGTCCACCTGTGCCTGCACATAAAAATATAGAGTTGTATGGGATTAGTACACACTTGTACTAACTATGTGTATATGCAAGCAGACACCAAGGACATGCATGAGTAAGAATATCTCTTTCCTAACAACATGATTATGGAAAGTCAAGTCAGTGGACTTGCCAAATTGGGATTAGGAAAGTCGGGATTAGGAAAGTCAGTGAACTTTCCAAATTTGGATTAGGAAAGTCAGTGAGCTTTCCAAATTTGGATTAGGAAAGTCATGCCATGAGAGTAACATGCATCATCATACTTATCATATTGCACACAGCACATAAAATCTTACACATAGCACATATCATATTGCATATAGCACATAACATCTTTCATATCATTCCTTCATATGCCATGAGACCTTGGGATCATGGACTTGACATTAAGACTTCCCAAAATGAGGGCTCAACATATGGGACCTCAACTAGGGAGTCTTCCTTAGCAACCACAGAGTATGCTTCATTCATTCATACGTACTTCATTCATTCATTCATAAGCTAGTGTAAATACCAGCTATACCTAGGATGTAGTTTAAGACTCTCATCGGGTTTGCTGTGCAATGATCAAGAATAACCTAGTGTCATTACTTGAGTCTAGCTCACCTCTTGATTATCCTATCCTAACACCTTTGGTATCATTCATTTCATTATGTGCATCATTTGAGGTTGGCCTCATTCATTCATTGGGAACTTTAACTTTAACCAACATAGATCATGTGAGCATTATGAAATCCAGTGTCTCCCCCACACCGAAAAGAGGTGAAATCAACGGCCAAAGTTACCCAAAACATGCTAGCGTACATGGGAATTTAACCCTGCCAAATCCCTAAATTGGAAGTATAGGTTCGAAGACTAGGAGATATAAGGAGACCCATACCCGGCATGCCGGACAGTCTCATCTCATGAGAGTTACGTGAACCTCCGCCCTTCTCGAAAGAAGGCATCACCGCTCATAGCTAGTCTATCGGTGCTCAGTATAAAGTTCTATTTCATTCAACTCATACGTCATGGAAGTTGGCTTCTAGTATGAGGACATCATAGCTCAATAGATGATTTCTCATCTCATCATTAGTATTAAGTATACATTATTCTCAATACTTTCATTATAGTGTTCATAGAGACTGGTCTCTTCATTAACTTTACACTCTCATAGGTGAGTACGTTTTGGTAACATTTACTTAAGCTCATTTTAGATTGCTCTCATCTTTTACATTAGCCTCTTATCATGTTGTCACAACATTTATTAAATTTAGCACATTGCTCTTCGTAATTACTCACCCCTTATTACGTGAATGTTCATTTTATCATATGCCAATGCACTTGGCCTTTTAGTGAGTTTCACACGCTTACTTCACCCTTCTAGGGTTTCATCATTTTGTTACATAATATTCATTTCATCGTATGCCAATAAAATTAGTCATTTAGTGTGTTTTACACTCGTACTTAACCCTTCTAGGTTTACATCATTTCATTACATACATCTTAGGTTCACTAATTTTTAAACGTATGTTAGACTTATGGGTCTATACATACAAGCCATGAGGCTTCATTCATAGTTCATTTAAGTCATTCATATCTTCCTAAGATTATGTGGTACAAGACTTATGCATCTTGTAAGTATATCAAAGTCTCAATTTAATTCTTATAGACAACATTCGTTAATTATTTAAATCACGTAAGACTTATGTGTCAATACAGAAGTTGGGCAAGGGAACCCGGTTTCGAATCTCTTGAACAACACTTAGCCATTTTCCTTAACTTTCAATTTTTATGTCACTTGGCTTGGGGATCCAGTTTCGATCCCCAATGGACACATTAATTTTTCCCTTCTTTTTTTCTTCTCTTTTTAAATTGCTGCAGCTTACTAAGGGGCGTGGGATCGATTCCCCACGACCCCAAAGTTCTTAATGAATTTTTTCTACCTTCTCCTATGATCCTATTTCGCTACTGACCAAGGGGTTGTGGGTCGATCCCCCACAGCCCCCTTTTTTTTGGTTTAATTTACTGCAGTTGCTGAGGGGCGTGGGATCGATTCCCCATGACCCCATTTTTTTTAATTATTTCTGAATTCACTGAGTGGCGTGGGATCGATTCCCCATGACCCCATATATATATTTTTTTAAATAAACTGGGGTTTTGCATGTCGTGCGATCGAAACCCCACAACAACATTTTATTTTTATTTTGCCCTGGCGAATTTCTCTGACAACAGCCCCAGTTTGAGCCCCGCCTAACACCTTTTTTTTTTGTTTATTTATTAGTATAAGCCTTAGTGAGGTCCTGGGTTTGATCCCTGCAGACCTCACTTATTTATTTTTAATTTTTTTGACGTCCAAAATTTCCAGATTCTTTCTAAAGCCTATTTCCAGGTTCTGGAAATTTATTCCATAATTTTTCTGCACCTTTTTCATCAAATTACACATTAGTTCTTACGGATATTTCATAGTTCATTTATAACGTTTTAGGTGCATTTTCATGGATTGGTTTAGCCAAAAGACTGTTACTTAAATCAACCACATTTCATCTTATATGAACATCACTATGTACATACGTTTATGCACGTAAAATAACAACCATAGCGTTACATATTTTGGAGCATCAAATAGAGAACATTAGCCATAGTCACATTCTTGCACACACATGCACATAGTTTCGAAAACACATAGCTTGTCATTCATACGATTTCAAATACACAAACATAAACATATTCATCACGAAAACACAACATACACCTAAATCTACCAGCAATCATACCCAATCTACGAATCATTGGCATCTAGTGACAGGGACATGCAACGGGGAACAACCCTAGTTTTCGGACTAAATAATCTGAACCTTAAAGGGTCTCTTGGGAAAGAGACCAAGAGAGAAGAGAACCCATACCTTTTTTAAGTTAAAACCTGGACTTGCTGCCGAAAGAACTCCTCCAAACGCACGTCCAATACCAAAAGTTCAACACCAAACTTGACGGAAAACCTTCTCTTTGCCTACGTGATTGATTAGTTGTTTGTTTATAATTTTCGTTGTGAGTTCTTCAAGTGTGAAGAACTTTGGTTTACCTACTGTTCTGTACTTTATTTGGCAGAGAGAACGTTAATATGAAGAGAGAATGATCGTGTGTTGAGAGATAGGCGTGAGAGGAGAGAGTTATATTAGGCTTAGGAGTCTTGTTTAGTACTTAGTCAAATAAGTTTTAGTTAATTATTAAGAATCTGATTTTCTTTTATTTTTAAATCAGCTAATAAATAATAAATATAAATTAATTACATTAATTTAATAACTTACATAAAAAACCACTTTAATTCATTGCTTCCACCTAGGTTCGAACCCGGGTGGAGCAAGACTTCACTTCAAGATCCCATTTTCGGCCCTCTCTCCCCAAATTGCCTTTCCACCTTATTAATTAAATAATTAATTATATATTTAGGGTAATTATTATACTACCCTTATCCTGGAAAAAAGACCATTTTACCCCTAGACCCTCCAAATCTAAGACATCCCCTTTTTAAGTCCGGTAAAAACTCGTTCAAGTAAATCTTCGTATTCGAGAGCCCTACATGGTTGGAACCAACCTTTCAAAGCTCAACTAACTCTCCAAGTTAGTTGGCTTGGCTTTAGGAAGGGTTCTGAGGTCTGGTTCTACGCGCATCAATCCGTGTGAACCCTGGTCTAATCGTAGGCATTCTAGACACATTAAGCATTACTTATCATATCCATTTTTAGGGTTGTTACAAATAGTTTCCATTTATCCATATCCATGGCTCCCTATGAAGCCTTGTATGGTAAGAGGTGTAGATCTCCTATTGTGTGGTTTGAAGTCGGTGAGTCTTGGATTCTTGGTCCTGATTTGATTTATAAGACTTTGGAGAAAGTTCATATCATAAGAAACCGGTTGCAAACAACCAATAGTCAGCAAAAGTCTTATGCCGATCATAGGAGAATGGATTTAGAGTTTGAAGAAGGTGATAAAGTGTACTTGAAAATTTGGTAAGAAAGAGAAGTTGAGCCCTAGTTATGTGGGTCCCTATGAAATCTTGAAAAGGGTTGGTAAGGTTGCCTATTGTCACATCCAGGGAGCACCCCCTAGAAGTAACATGGCGTACTTGACCTCTCGTAGGTCTTATACAAGCCCATAGTTATCATTCATCGCATTGACATAGTAAATTTAGCTGAAAATTTAAAACTTTTCATAGCACGTCATATGTTAGAAACTTTACTACATATATATAAAAATTATCATATTACATACTAGATCTTAATTCCCTTTGCCATCTTAGAATCAATCAACATTAGAATACATTAGGGAAACGGCCCATAAGACACATTACATAACTATACAATATTTCAACACTTTACAGTAAAGACATAAGTTGGACATCCTTGAACTTAAGGATTCCTTTCATTGAGCTTGAGAATTATCTATTAAGCTCATAACCATTCAAGACATCCTTTCAGAATCCATAACCTACACTTTTTGTAAAAAGTAGAGAAGAATGATATTAGTACAAGAATGCACTAAGTATGAGAACCATGCAAAACATGCATTTAAAAGGGACATTTTCTTGAAATCATACTTCATACCTTTTTGAGTAAATCTTCATAAACCCTTTATCCAATAGAATTTATATCATTCACATACATCATATAAAAATATTCAAAGGCCAAACCTTTTATAAGACACATATAGAATTTATTACATTTTAAAGTCACATTACAGTGAGATATTCCTATTTTACAGTGAGCATTTCTTTCTTTTTTTTCATTAACCTCCCAAGTAACCCTCTAGTGATACTTGGTGCAGTGCATCACCTTAAGGTCACAAGTAAACATACATATAACCTACATGAAGCAACAAATACAATCATAGGAGTATAGTACAACATATACATATTTACGCCAACACTAAAAGGACAATACAATGAACTCCTAGCCATTATGCACATATACTTATTTTACTTCACATACAACCTTATAAGACCTAACTCATGCCCCCAATCTAAGTCTACTAGTGAAATATACATGTAAAGCCCCATAACCTCACACATACTTTGTAAACCTATCATGAGGCCACAAGCCTTAACATCCAAGTCATACATCAATATAGTAAGAGAAGACAACTTCATTTTTTCCAAACTAGACCTTCATCATATAGTCAATAAGGTCAACATCATGCATATAGACTCATACCATGCACATATTCATAACAAGTAGACCAATACTACAAAGTCATGCATAAAGAAGATATACATAGTGATATTCATTAGAACACCTTCCTAGGACTTCCCTCAAGAGCCACTTGTGCAATGTATAGGTGAATTCCCATACCCCCACCTACACTAAGCAACTACCCTTAGGTTATCCTAGTTAGGTTCCTTATCATTTACTTCCATTGTCCATTTTACTTTAGGGAAACTATCTCCTTAACCGACACTAAGACCATTGGTGCTAAACATGGAATTTGGTGTTATCCCCTCACACAAAAAAGAGGGCATTTTACTTGCCAAGTAAGACATATATCATGATAGCATATTAGGTGATATCACTTGCTAGATCCTATGTGGAAAGCATAGTTTATTGGACTTGGAAGTCATCATGGAAATATCCTTCTATGCCCTTGGGCTATGAGGCTTTCCACCTCATGAGATTTATGGTAGACCTACCTTTCCACATTAGACAGGGACACACACTCATATACAAGTTCACTCGGTGCTAAGGTAAGTTCCCTTTATTGAAAAAGCCTTTATTATCATTTATTTATAAAACATAGGCTTAGGAGAGTCATCCCCTCATATGAGTAGCTCATAGGTGATAGATGAGAGTTCATCAACCTAAATCGTGTGAGAAATCCTTTCACATGGACATAGCATATGTATGAGCACTATCTAGTTAAGGTTACACTTGAGCACATCTTTCAAGGATCCTCTATTGACTAGATCATCATTCATGTGTGTGTGTTTATACATATATGTGAGCAAACCTTTCACATAACACCTTAAGACCACACATGACCATACATTCATATTCATGCACATAGAAGTCAAAACTAGGATCTATTCTATCAAGGTACACATGTGGAATGCATAGACAAGGTCCCATACGCTTGCCCATACTAGTACACCTATCAAGTAATCCTAGTTAAGGAAACATATCATTCTTTTATACACATAAACTTAACATGCACAGTAGTAGACACTAGTGAATATGAGAACTACATTTCCTTTATACACCATGACCTATACTACTTGTAAACATGCATGAAGTGTGAGTGTGTGTATACATTGGTCAACATGATCACATAATGGCTATCAACAACACATTGAGGGAGCCACCCTCTTAACAGCACAATACACTTTCAAGCATAGACCATACAACACTCAATAGCATAGGAGGCAAGAAAATCTTCACATTATAATCAAGAGTCCTAACTTTAGCTATTTACACATTCACATAGGGATACATGAGTAGGAATCATAAATCCTTAATAACTCATTAATGGCAGCACCTACACATTATCTTAGCATAATCATTTACATGCTCATAACAATAGTAACATAACCTAGATTCACAACTATAATAGAAGACTAGGCTCAAGTTACACGTAAAGTGATCATCATAACCACTCATTCATATATTCATCAATTTGCCTTCAAGGCCATTATCAACACATATAAAATGACAATAATTTAAACACCGCCACCATAAGTGGACCATACCGCACAATGCCATACAAGGCTTTTTTAACATTGCCATAGAGAAATAGAGAAGTAGAAGAGTAGAGCAATTCTTACCAATCCCTTACCCTTTGGTAATCATTGACCATTACTACTCTTTAATCAATAAATCAAGTATAGATCAGTAGCTTAAGTACATATAATCATACATGAGTTCAAGTATAAGTTACTACAAGGTCATGCTACAACTAGCACAACACATAAAATACTAGAAAGTAGAAGAACATAGACCATTAGAAAATTTCACTTGCATGGATTTTAACTCATATTTAATTAATATTGTCAACCTAGGGCATTAGCTACAATTGTACTCACATATACGAGTTCCACAATTATGCATTATAGAGTCCATGTTACCGTGAGTACCATACTTAACACTCAATAAGAAGTAGAGCTCAAGTTCTTTAAGTATCAATCCGCATTGATCCAATATCACAAAATGCATAATCAATACACATTCTATACAGTAGACCTAAGCATATTAACATACTAAAAATCCACTTTTATACCATTAAGAACCAATGCTACAGTGATCATAAGTTACTATTTAATATCTTAGAAGCACCTAGATCAATTAAATCAAACCTTATTTACTTTGATCATATCATATTTGTATTCACAATTGAAAAAATTTATCAACCTAAGGAAGTAACTACATGAACCACAATAAAATCGATTTCCACTTTTATACCTTAAAAGGTCCATATTACAGTGATCACCTTGATAATTAGGCTAGGCATGTTCAAATCCTCATACATTGATCCACATGGATCTTCATCATCAATTTATAATCAATTCACATAAATAACAGTAGGCATAAGCAATTCAACATAAGAGAATCACAAATTAACCATTAGCAAGCCATGATCACAAAGCCCATGCAAGGACTAAATCGATTTAGGAAGGAACATGGGTTCATCATGAAATTGGAGTAAAATCACTTTAAAACCAATACATTAACATCAATTCATCATGATTTACCATTTAAAACGTCTTTAGAAAGAACCCTTGGCTAGATTGAAGAAGAAGAACTTTGATCATGAAAACTCTTTGGAAAACATTGAGAAGAACTCTCCAAGTGAAAGGTTAATTAGAGATGAAGGATAACCATACATTTGTATAGTTGAAAACCTCTAAAATTTGGTGAATAACCCAGGTGAATCCAATCTACAAGCTGTTCTTGAGCTTCAACAAAAATGGTGGTTTCTACATAGGATATTTTTGAATGGAAAGGTCAATTCGTGTGAAGGGGAGTTGGAATGGGAGGTTCACGTGTTTGATGACTTATATACACCCAAAAATAGGTAAACAAATTAATTAGATTCAGTTTAGGACGTGGGGTGAATTTCCTATTCACCCCTTAATAAAATAGTGTGCAAGGCAGCAGGTGCAGGCCACCATCGACGGACCCAATCGACAGGCCGTTGGTCAATCGACTGGTTGTCCTTTGGATTCCGTTGATTGTTCCTTGGACAATTTTTGTGTTGATACCTGCCCAAGCTAAGTTTTAATCGACGAGACCTCACCTACGGACCGTTGGTCAACCAAGTGGCTGTCGTTTGGTTCAGTGGATTGACACTGCCAAGGCAGTGTCTCGACCAGCCTTGTGTCCTTCTTGTGTGCCCTTTTGCGAGACCCTTTAGAAGTCGTACCCAGACGTTTCACACATAAATACAAACCTTAACAAGTTTTAGACCTCCCACATAGGTTTCACCCAAAAAAAATACTCGGAACTCGTCCAAACATGCAAGGCCCCATCAAGACACACACATGCAATCTCTCAAGGCCATCTTTCGAACGTCTTAGACGTTTTTGGACGTTTAACCTCCAAACTTCACTAAACATGATATAATAACATCAAATATTATTATAACTAATTATAATACTTCATAATCTCATGACATACAAACATAATCATGCATAGACACATGAGGCACATAGGCGACTAGTCGACGAACATCTTGGTCGTCCCTTGACATTTGACTTCCAAATCACCTCAAACCTTATACACTACCTCTAAACCATATTATAAGACATTTTAGGACCTTATAAAATTAAAACAAAAATGTCAGTCTCTAGCCACCCTAACTCATTTTTGGGAGTCTTACACCTATGAGTTAAGGTTGCCTAGTGAATTGGCTTCGGTTCATCCGATTTTCCATGTTTCTATGCTTAAGAAGTGTATCGATAATACCGAGTCTATTCTTCCTATTTATGGTCTTGGTGTAAAGGATAAACTCTCGTATGAGGAGGTTCTGGTTCAAATCCTTTATAGGAAAGTAATGAAGTTGAGGAACAAAATGGTGGCTTCCGTAAAGGTGTTATGGAAGAATCACCTAGTTGAGGGTGCAACATGGGAGGCCGAGGCAGACATGAAGTCCCGTTACCCTCACCTATTTTATAACTAAGGTTTGTTACTGCAATTAGTTATGAAAATAATGAATAAAAATTGAAGTTTCTTGATTTTTGGTGAAGTTTTGCAAAATGTGCATTTTTGAATGTTGTTACAGTGACTTATAGCGAAGTATGATAATAAATTGCAATTTTGCTTGTTTGAGTTATCTTGTGCATTTTGATATGGTGAGTCTTTATGAAATGATATGTAGCATGTTTTTAAGTTGAACTTTGGGATAATTGACTAAAAAATGCTATGTTGAGCTCTTGTTGTTGTGAGAAGGATATTCCTCATAATTTGATGTTGAACCTTATGTGTGGTAATTGAAGCTTTGGAATTGCCTTGTTTAAATGATATGATTTATGTTGTCATGTATTGTTGTTGGTTTGCAGCAAGTCTTGTGTCTATTCCTTCTTTCAGTAGATTTTTATTGTCATTCGGGGACGATGTTCTTGAGTGGGGTGGGGATAATGTAACAGTTCAAAAATCAAAGACGTGTTCTAAAGCCTAACATAAGTTTCATAAGGTCTAGACACTGTTTTAGGGTCCATTTTACTGAATATAAGTCATTTAGGAAGTCTAGAAACCATAACCTCCAAGAACGTCCATGACGTCCGGAAACTAGTTCAAGGAGGTATTAGCATGCCTTAGCCTATTTGACTATCTTTTAGAAGTCAAAAAGTGATGAAAATTGTTGGAAAGATGTATAACATGTGTTTAAGTTCATTCATGGTCAAAACATCCGTGTATGACTCCCCAAGGACCAACCAAGAGCCCTTGCATTTGGGGTCAAGAAACTGCCCAAGGTAGTGTCACCAACGACATGCAGTCGATGATCCGTGTGTCAATAAACGGGGGCATTGATTGCCTAGTCGATTAAAACTTAGGAATTTTCACCAAGACTTGTTTTGGACCAGTCTCTGAACAACACGATGGACCAACAGGATGAAAGGGTCCTGTGTCTGTCATCTCATAGAAGGACCGTCGATCGGGATCTTGTCTGTGAGAGGTCCAATTTGCTGCACGTTTTTACTTAGTACAGATTAATTAATTAAGTTGTTATGTTGTTAGTTGGGTGTTAATTGAAGTCTATTTAAGTTAATTAACACCCCATATAAAGATCCCAAACCCATTAGACTAACCTAAGCTCTCATAACTCAGAAACCCAAATTTTCTTCGTTTTCTCTTCTTTCTGTCTCTAGTGAAGAACTCGATTGAAGACAAAGCTAGGGTAGGGTTTAAGTGCTGTAAATGACTAATTTCTCCATAAATCTTCATAAACATTAATGTATGGGATCTAATTCATCTTTGGGACTCCTTTCCCCAGAGAGTTCCTTCAAAGTTATTTCAAAAGTTGAGTTTTCATGTGGGTCTTTCCCAATCTCAAAATTTATGTTATGAATTGATTTGTTTATGGTTTCTTTTGGATATTATGAATACATTAACATGTATTCTAACTTATTTATGTTATATCTAGATGGTTTGATCTAGTTTGTAGAAGATGACCTTCACCCCTTAACCCTAGGTTATGATCTTGATATGATTTGTGTCAAGTTGGCTCAATTGACTTGATTATTGATTGAATTACTACTAGATGATGCTATTTTATCAATAATGAATATAAAATGATTAATTATAGTCCTATCATGCTAGTTCTTCATAAGTTGATCTAGGTTATGATGTATGTTGTGAACTAACCTAAAAATCTTGTCTTAAACTATGAACTAGTGATTAATTATGATGTAGTGATTCAATTAGCCTTGTTATTATGTTTGTTATTGTTTTATGATGAAACTATACACTAATTTTGTTGGGTTAAGGGTTGATTTTAACACGTTGATGATAGATTATGAAGGATTCTTGGTAAGTCTAATGATCCATATTCATTACTTCAAATTATGGTTAATTGTGATTAAGTCATGATGTTGTGTTGGAGTATACCTTGTATTAGGATTGATAAGGTGGTATGATGTTGAATTAAAATGTCTTGACAATTGTTGTGAGTTTGATTAAGGTGTAAATGTTATAAGGATGGTTATGACTACCAATGTGGCTTATCATGAATGAATATGTAAATGTGCTAACTTCACTTATATGAATTGTAATGAAAGAACTACACTCATGCAATTCTTATTGATTTATGATGATGATGATTATACACAGGCTAGACCTATGACCTACAATAAGTTATGATGATTAATAAAGACATTAAATACATTTAAAAAAGGACTTAGCTTAGCACCTAGTGAACGTGACAATGGAAGTCGATGACTTTCCATAGAGGAAGATTCACCCTATAGTTCCACATGTGTTTTTGACTCCCCAATGAGGGATACTCATCCAATGGATTCCCATGAGGGGAGGCCCCAATTTACAACTGGTATGTAGAGGGATTATACCTATCTCTTAGTTCTTGAACTATGTTGCCCTTATAGGAAGACTAGCTAGTGGATCCACCTAGAAAGCTACGTTTATGTTTGGTCTTACTTTGTCTGGTAGACCACCTTTCATCGGTGTAAGGTTTTACAAAACCGGATTCCACACTTAGCTCTTGTGGTCTATGTAAGTTAAGTCAAGTATTACCTAAACTAAAATGAAGTAATGAAGTATAAACCAACTAGGGTGACTGGGGACGTTTAACTTAGCCTAGGTAAGGGTATGGGGCTCTACCTGTGCCTTGCACTAGTTCGCCTTGAGGGAAACTTTAGAATGTTGATATAATGTATGTATATGATAATGAATGCAAATGATAATAATGTGATGATCTTACATGTAAATGATATTATACGGTGATGGATATTCTTATGAACATGTAATGAGTCTCTATTGCTAAAGTATGATGTTATGTACATTTACATGTTATGTTATGTGAAGTTGGATATTAGTCATGGTTCTTATTGGGTTACTTGATTAAGTAGGGTTATGGGGCTTTGCTTGGTCATTGCACTTGTTGGCTTTATGAAGATTCATGAGTAGTTGTCTTGCTTTATTATGATATGATGAACTCTTATTCATGCTTGTGATGTTATTACTTGATGATAGGGTTGTATTTGGTTTGGTTGTAAATATGTTGATATGTATGTTACTTGCATTGACTTAATGTCTATTCTTTATTAATTGGTATGGTTATCTTGAATATGCATAAGGATTTTTCTTGGTAAAATAACATGTTTTAATGAAATATCCCTATTTAGCATGATATGATCTTATATGTGCATATGGTCTCATACTTAGAACAAGTGGTGTAGTAACCCCATTTTCTCCATTTTCCCCCAACATTGTAGGTTCTGTTCCTTGAAGGCTCTTTGAGACGACTTTGAAGAAGACTTGGAAATTTTCAATCATCGAAGTGGGTAGGTCCTCACATTCCGAGGGCTATGCCAATATCGAGTTGATGAAGTTGTTTTAGTTTTATGACTCTTATGTTCTTTCTCTTTTCATTTGAGTACGGATTGTATAGTTTATATGTGGCTCTTTTACTTTGATGTATGGGCTATGCCCAATTTGCGATAATCTTGATAGATGGTTATGAGATGAGACACTCTTTAAAGACTATGTCCTATTTTATATATATACCTAAGTGCAATAAAAGTAGAAGATTATGTAATCTTCCGATACGAAGGGTCTATGTATACTCTATAAGAATATATTATGTGTATGTAGAGGTCTATGTAAACCTCAATGTAGAAATAATGAAAAGTTTTAAATTTTCCGCATTTTTAGCCTATGAATGTAATGATGTATGCTAAGAGGCTAGTCTTAGTCCTCAAAGAGGACGTCGACGCCGGTTACATCTAGGCGGTGCTCCCCGAATGTGACACTTTCATTCAAGGAGCCACTTCTAAGAGATTTCAAAAAGGATTTTCAAGCTCCAACTTCTTCTATCTTTGACTCTATGCATGGGTCTTTGCATGAAAAAGTTTTAATAATTCAAGTATGTTGTTTTTAGTATTAGTTGATGATTTTAATTTCAAAACCCCAATAAATCCATGCTTATGCATATTTCCAATTTTTAAATTATGAAATGAGTTAATGAACATAATTATACAATGTTAGAGCTATGGTTTCTTTATGGTTATATTATGGTTAGCTACTGCCCTAAGGGTAAGTTAGTTATATTGTTTAGTTCTTATGGTAAAATTCTCTTGAGTTTTATGGTCCACCTTTTGTAGCGATGTTTACTTGAAGTAAAAGGGTATATGTATGAATGTGTGTTTTGAGTTTATGGCCATGAAGGCATAGTATGTGAATTAAAGTAATGATATGCTTTATGAAGTTTGAATTGTATGTATTGTAGAGATCATGTTAAATGAAGTATGTGTATATGTGAAGCATGTTATGTTGTAAAATATGATGAATGAAGGTGTAAGCATTTTTAGAAGTCAGTGTTATGAAAATGGTGATTATGTGAAAGATGTGCTCACATGTACTAAGACACAAACCCTTTGAATGAATGAATTAAGTTAATGAATGTGAATGGGGGATTTTAAGGTGGACACTATTCGTGAGTAAAGATGAAGTGTCTAGACCACCCCTACTTTTCCTATAGTAATAAGAAGGGGAAAATTGGGGTGGACACTCTTTGTGAGTTGAGATGAAGTGTCTAGTAGAAACCTCACTATTCCCAAAGAGCTTTCTAAGATAGGTTGGAGGATGGATACCCTTTGTGAGTTGAGATGTGGTGTCCAATAGTTATTCCTTAACCTTTAGTAATGAATGTTTATGACTCCGTGGGGGAGTTAAGCTTACCACCGACAGGATTTGAAGAAGTGGTGGTTACACTTCGTGAGTTGAGATGTTGTATCTAATGTACCTCTTGAGATGACTACTCCTCCTTAGTAGAGAAGAATGTCGTTCAGATATGCTTTATGATAATATGAATATTTTTTGTCTCATGGTTCATTCTCACCAAGTGGAAGAGAGTAGGCTAAGGAGGAAGAAAAGAGAGTCCAAGAGGGTCAAGTATTATGATGGTGGTGCTTCAAAGGGGAGGTTGGAAATTCAAGACAAGCCTAGATTCAAGAAGAGATTCTCCAATCAAGTTCCTTCCAAATTTCCCAAGGCTCATGATGATAGGGTTTCTAACCCGATGTATCAAAGGGTAAGCGGTACTAGTTCACCAACTAAGAAGCCAACATGTGGAACGTCTGGTAAAAAGCACTATAGTGAGTGCCTTGTTAGGACGGACAATTGCTTTGGATGTGACAAGAATGGCTACAAGGTCAAAAATTGACCTAATTTGAAGGGGCAAGAAAAGGGGAGTGGGCAAGCACAAGAAAGTTGTTCCAATGTTGATGCTCCACGAAAGAATCACTTATATGACTTCACTCAAGGGGTGAACAAGAGAGTTCTCCCGATGTGGTGACCGATATGTTACAAGTCTTCTCTATTGATGTTTATGCTTTAATTGATACGGGTGCTACATTATCTTTTTTTTACTCCCTTGATAGCTAGTATGTTTGATATTATGCCCGATATTCTAAATGAACCTTTCATGGGAACTACCCCGGTAGGTGAGTCGGTGGTTGCAAAGAGGGTACATAGAAATTGTCCTTTAATGTTTCCCAGTAGAGTTACTCATGTTGAATTAGTAGAACTTGATATGGTCAATTTTGATATCATTTTGGGGATGGATTGATTGCATGATTGTTTCGCTTCCATTGATTGTAGAACAGGGATATTCAAGTTCCATTTTCCAAATTAACCCGTCTTAAAGTTGAAGAGGGGAAATTCTATTTTTAGAGATAGTATCATTTCTTGTTTAAAGTCTTGTAAGATGATCTAAAAAGGGTGTTTATACAATATTGTAAGATCCAAAGATGTAGACTCCGAAAATCCTCCCATTGAGTTAGTCCCCGTAGTGAGGGAATTTCCGTAGGTATTTCCTAATGAGCTTCCCAGAATCCCTCCCGAATAGGAAATTGATTTCGGTATTTACTTGTTACCGGATACCAACCCCATTTAAATTCCTCCTTATCAGATGGCTCCAGCCGAATTGAAAGACATGAAGGCTCAACTCAAGGACTTACTAGACAAAGGCTGCATTATACCTAGTATTTCTCCATGGGGTGCTCGTATATTGTTTGTGAAGAGGAAGGATGGGTCCCTTAGAATGTGCATTAATTATCGCCAACTAAATGAAGTCACCATTAAGAATAAGTGTCCTTTCCTTTGGATTGACGACTTGTTTGATCAACTCCAAGGGACAAGCTACTTTTCTAAGATTGACTTGATATTAGGGTATCACCAACTTAGGGTGAGAGGTGAGAATATACAAAAAATGGCATTTCGAACTAGATATGGTCATCATGAGTTTCTAGTAATGTCCTTTGGTCTCACTAATGCCCCGGCGGCATTTATAGACCTCATGTATAGGGTTTTTTGAAGTTACCTAGATTCATTTGTCATTGTCTTCATTGACGACATCTTGGTATATTCAAAAAATGAGGGTGAACACATGGACCATTTGAGAGTGGTGTTGTAAGTGCTTAGAGAAACCCAACTATTTGAAAATTTTAGAAAATGTTAGTTTTGGTTGAGTTCGGTGGCGTTTCTTTGTCATATCATCTCTAGTGAGGGAGTTGAGGTTGATCCAAGGAAAACCGAGGCGGTCAATAATTGGCCTATATCATTGACTCTAATGGACATTAGAAGCTTTTTGAGTCTAGCGGTCTATTATAGGAGGTTCATGGATTGTTTTGCGTCCATTGCTTCTCCCTTTACTACTTTGACCCAAAAAAGTATGAAATTTAAGTGGTCAGAGGGATGTGAAAGAAGCTTCCAAATCTTTAAATATGGGCTTACTTTCGCTCCTGTGTTGACTTTATCGGAGGGTACCAAGGGCTTCGTTGTATATTGTGATGCATCCCGAGTGAGCTTAGGGTGTGTCCTTATGCAGCATGAGAAAGTAGTAGCTTGTCCTTATATGTCACATCCGGGTTTACCCCCTAGACGTAACTGGCGTCGTCGTCCTCTTCGATGACTAAGACAAGCCTCTTAGCCTTGTCATAGCATTCATTGATTAAAATGTGAAGGAATTTAAAACTTTTTATCTATAACTACTCGGAGGTTTACATAGACCTCTACATACACATAATCATATTTATATCAAGTATACATAGACTTGTTCAATACGAAGATTACATAGTCTTCTACTTTTATTTCACCCATTTATATAGTAAAGAATAATAGTCATAAAAAGTCGTCTCATCTCATAAACCATCTATCAAAGATAATAAATCTTGGACATAGCCCTACATCAATACAAGAAACCACATATAGGCTATATACAACATAATCTCAAATGAGTAAATGAGTCAAAACAGAGTTATAGTAACTAAGTAACATAAGAGTAAGATGTCGTCAACGCCCTCGGGAGAATGAGGACCTACCACTTGGATGGTTAGAGATCCAAGTCTTCCTTTCCAGCAATTTGGAGCAAGATTCAACAACCCGAACCTAAAATGTTTGGGAAAATGGAAAGAAATGGGGTTAGTACTCCACATGTACTAAGTATGGAACCACATATACAATTACCAATCAAATGTACTTAGAAAAGGACATTTAATAAAAATCATTATAAAACATGTATACGAGTGAAGCATAGCAATGCAAAGCATACTAATTATAACCTTTATAAAGTTACTAGTGCAATAATCAAGTAAATTCCCAGTACTCTTACTTAATCAAGTAACCTATCAAGACTACAGATAGCAATTAACCTTACCTAACATACTCTTCCATTTCATGAAAACATTCTTCTTCAACCAAAAGCAACAACCTTATACTCATAAGCATGTTATTCAATGTACAAAGTCATTTACATTATATCACTACTTTACATACATAATATTGACCACTCAAAGCTCCTATCAAGGCAAACTAGTGCAAGGCGTAGGTAGAGTCCCATACCCCTACCTAAGCTATAGCCAAACCCTTCAAGTTACTTCGATTAGTCTATATCTTATTCGTTCATTTTAGTTTAGGGAAACCTTGTTTTAACCGACATAGACCACATGAGCAAATGTGGAATCCGGTGTCATGAAACCTTAAACCGATGGAAGGTGGTCTACCGGCCAAAGTAGAACCTAACATAAACGTAGCTATCTAGGTGGATCCACTAGCTAGTATCCTATGGTGGCAACATAGTTGATGGAGCTTGGGGAAAAGAACCTTGGACATATCAACTCTATACCCTACTTGGGTCATGAGGATATCCACCCCGTGAGGACCATAGTGAACCCTACCTTTCCTTATATAAGAAAGTGTCACTCCCTCACATACAAGCTCACTCGGTGCTAAGCTAAGTCCCCTTTTATATGAAAGTCTTTAACTTTATTAACCATCTCAACCTAGTTAGATAGTAGGGTCAAGCCCTTGTATATTCATCATCATAGCTCAATAAGAATTGTATGAGAAATAATCCTTTCATTAACAATTCATATAGGTGAAGTTAGCCCTTACACATCTCATCACAATAGGGCACATCTTTACATAACAACTTTCCTATATCATGTACTCCTAGGCAGTCTCACAACCAACCTAAACATTTCAATTCAATCATCATGCCCACCTATCACCTTAAGCAAGGTATACTTCAACACACATTATCACTTGATGACAATAAATCAACATTTGAAGTAAGGATTAGGATAATAAAGACTTACCAATACTTCTCCATAGTTCACCAATGAAAGGGTCATACCATCAACCCATAGACTAACCCAATTTTGGTCATCACATCAATATAATTCAATAGTCAACATAAGAAATAATTTAAGAGAAACACTATATCATAATGCAATACTACATCAAAGCTCGGTAACATGATATCAAAGTCTATCTTCTTACTCTACATAATGCAATACTACATCAAAGCTCGGTAAAATGATATCAAAGTCTATCTTCTTACTCTACATTCAATACTCTAGAAAAAGGCAAGAAGAACTTCAATTCACCATAATAGATTCATGATCGATGCAATAACAATCATTAAAGATGATTTAAATAGGAACTAGAGCAATTACTTCAATCCAACCCAAATTCATATCAACCTCATACCTAGGGTTAAGGGTTAGGGGTCATCACCCACAATCTAGATCAAACTACATCAATTCATCATAATCAAGTTGCAATACATGATAATCTATTCATTATAACTCAAATAATACCTAAACAACTCAATTCATATAATTAAATTCGAAATTGGATGAAACCCATATGAAACTCAACTTTTAGAAAATCTTTGAAGGAGCCCTTTGAGGAAAGAAGTGTCAGAAGTGAATTAGATCCCATACCTTAAGGTTTGATGACGTTTTGATGGTGATTTCGTGCTAAACCATCCCCCAATGATCTTCCCAAGCTATTCTCCAATGGAGTCTTCCAATAGAGAGACAAAGTAGAGAGAAGGAAGAGAGTTTTGTTTGGAGAATTGTGATTGGGTTAATGAAGGTTGGGGTACTTATAGTGGGGTCTTAAGTCACTTAATTAGTCTTCCCTTAACCTCCTAATTACCCCTAAGACACTTAATAAAATAATTAACTAAAACTTAAATCCCTGAAAACACTATAGCCCCTCCACGACGACTCCCCGCCGATGAGCCATCGTGGGCATGACGGAAAGGCCCCCCTCCGTCCTGCACGTCCGTCGCGTTGGTCAGAGACTGTGCAGGCGGAGGCTTTCTTCCCAAAAGCTATGGCTGGCACGACGGTGGCCTTGACGCCCCGTCGTGCCCATGATGCCCCGTCATGGTATACGTCGTGGCACACTGTCTCAAGGGTCCTCCTCGAAGGCCCTTGGTTAGTCCTCGGGGAGTCGTACCCTGACTTTTCCAACATGAAACCATCCCGCACTAGGTTTTACACCTATAGTTACCAACCTTTTCTCCATTCCAGCTCTTTAACTTGGCCAAACTACAAGGGACACTCTAACCCTTTCATGAACCAACTTTTCGGACGTTATGGACGTTTTGGTTCCAAAACACTTGAACGACTCCATCTATACCTAATTTGTCCAGGAACAATGGTTTAGACTTTAAGGATCCTATTTAAGTCTTACCACATGACTTTGGGATTTCAAAATGTTACATTATCCCCCCCTTAGGAACATTCGTCCCCGAATGACACTAAACACTCTTTAAATGAGGGAAAAGACTCAAGACTAGCAGCTCAACAATTTCACAATATCAAATTTGCATGAATCACATCATTTCTATAAAAAACTTTAAACCATTAATTTATCATACATAAGATCAAAGTTTCCTCATGAGATACTTTCTAATCACAACACACATGACTCAATCATTTGATACACAAGTCGATTAGCACAAGGTTCATCTTTTCAATATGTTTAATATAACATCTACACGGATTCACTATATCACAATACACGATTTGACTTATCACAATACACGACTTGACTCAAATATGCAAAAAGCAAAACAAATTTCAAATTTATTTAAGGTCACCTTACAGTGCCTTCATTGTGAAGTCTCAAAAACTAAGATTTTTGAAGAAGTTCACCAAAACACCATAGATTCACAATATCTAGCATAATTATATCATTAGAAAGAATAACTAACCTTAATCATCAAAAAGATGAGGATAGCGGGTTTTCATGTCGGCCTCGGCCTCCCATGTTGCACCCTCAACTAGGTCGTTCTTCCATAACACTTTTACGGAAACCACCTCCTTGTTCTTCACCCTTTTCACTTGCCTATCAAGGATTCGGATAGGAACCTCCTCACAAGAGAGGTTATCCTTGACTCCAAGGCCTTCAATAGGAAGGATAGTCTCGGGATCCCTAACACACTTCTTTAACATCGAGACATGGAAAACCGGATGCACCGAAGCTAAATCGTTAGGTAGTTTCAAGCGATAGGCAACTTTACCAACCCTTTCCAGAATCTCATAAGGACCCACGTTAATAGGGCTCAACTTCCCTTTCTTGCCAAATATTACCACCCCTTTCATAGGTGAGATTTTTAAATACACCTTGTCACCTTCTTCAAACTCCAAATCTCTTCTCCTATTATCGGCATAGGAATTTTGTTGACTATAAGTTGTTTGTAACCTATTTCTAATGATATGCACATTCTCCAATGTCTTATAAATCAAGTCAGGACAAAAGATCGATGGTTCACCAACTTCAAACCATCCTATAGGAGACCTACACCTCCTACCATACAAGGCTTCATAGGGAGTCATGGAGATGGACGAATGAAAACTATTATTATAAGCAAACTCCACCAACGGCAAGTGCTTAGACCAACTCCCTTTAAAATCAATAATGCAAGCTCTAAGCATATCCTCAAGAGTTTGAATTGTGCATTCCGCTTGACCATCCATTTGAGGATGAAAGGCGGTACTCAATTTCACTTTAGTACCCAAACCTTTTTGAAAAGACATCCAAAACCTAGATGTGAATTGTGCACCCCGATCCGAAATGATGGATAACGGAATACCATGGCGACACACAATCTCATCTATGAAGATCTTCGCATAATCCTCCGCCGAATACGTGGATTTGACGGGAATAAAATGAGAGGACTTAGTCAATCTATCAACCATCACCCATATAGAATCATATGACTTTTGAGTCCGAGGCAACCCTACCACAAAGTCCATATTAATGTCTTCCCACTTCCAAGAAGGAATTTGGATCTCTTGTAGAAAGCCACCCGGCTTTTGATGTTCCGCCTTCACTTGTTGGCAATTTGGACACTTAGAAACAAATTCCGCTATGTCCTTCTTCAAACCTTCCCACCAATATATTTCTCATAGGTCATGATACATCTTAGTAGAACCCGGATGGATGGAATAGTGGGATCCATGGGCTTCTTCAAGGATCTGATACCTCAATCCA
This sequence comes from Solanum sitiens, assembly GCA_016801875.1. NCBI lineage: Eukaryota > Viridiplantae > Streptophyta > Magnoliopsida > Solanales > Solanaceae > Solanum > Solanum sitiens. Next base: position 474,654 of record JABWTJ010000348.1, on the reverse strand, counting down.
TCAGGAACACATAACCTCCCTTGGTACCTCAACACACCATCTCCTCCTAAGGAGAAACACTCATTCATCTTGCCAAGAACAGATTCCTTCAACTCCATCAATAGTTCATCAAGGTGTTGTTTGGATTTTACCTCAACCACCAATGATGATTCAGAGCTATGATAAACCGTGGCACCTCCATTTAGACAACTCTCCAACCGCACCCCTAATCTAGCCAAATCATGAACATCCTTCACTAGATGTTTCTTGTCTCCTTCTATATGAGACAAACTACCCATAGTCATACGGCTTAGAGCATCCGCCACCACATTGTCCTTGCCGGAATGATATAGGACACTCATATCATAATCTTTCAACAATTCTAGCCACCTTCTTTGTCGGAGATTTAATTTTTTTGAGTAATTACATATTGAAGACTTCTATGATCAATGAAAATATCTACATGAACACCTTACAAGTAATGTCTCCATATTTTCAAAGCAAACACCACGGCCGCTAACTCAAGGTCATGGGTAGGGTAATTTTTCTCATGCACCCTGAGTTGTCATGAAGCATAGGCAATCACCTTCCTATTTTGCAGAAGCACACACCCCAAACCTATGCGGGATGTATCACAATACACAACGAACCCCTTAGAACCTTCTGGTAAAGTTAACACCAGAGCGAAAGTAAGCCTATCTTTCAATAATTGGAAACTCTTCTCGCAGGCCTCCGACCACTCAAACTTTTTACCCTTTTGAGTTAATGAAGTCAATGGAGATGCAATGGATGAAAAACCTTCTACAAACCTTCGATAATAGCCTGCTAAACCCAAGAAACTCCTAATGTCAGTTGGGGTCAAGGGTCTAGGCCAGTTTCTTACCGCATCAGTTTTCTTTGGGTCTACCTCAACTCCCTCGCTAGAAATGATGTGCCCAAGAAACGCTACCGACCTCAGCCAAAACTCACACTTGCTATACTTGGCGAACAATTTATGATCTTTAAGGGTTTGCAATACTACCCTTAGATAACTCATGTGATCAACCTCATTCTTCGAATACACCAACATATCATCGATGAATATAATAACGAATGCATCAAGGTAACTTCGAAACACCCTACTCATTAGGTCCATAAACGCCGCCGGAGCATTTGTGAGACCAAAGGACATAACCGCGAACTCATAATGCCCATACCTAGTCCGAAAGGCCGTCTTTGGAATATCTTCATTTCTCACCCTAAGCTGGTGATACCCTGACCTCAAGTCAATTTTGTAGAAGTAACTCGCTCCTTGGAGTTGATCAAATAAATCCTCAATCCGAGGAAGAGGATACTTGTTCTTGACGGTAACCTTGTTGAGTTGGCGGTAGTCAATACACATTCTCAAGGACCCATCCTTCTTTTTCACGAACAAAACCGGAGGACCCCATGGAGAAATGCTAGGCCTTATAAAGCCCTTGTCTAGCAAATATTTAAGTTGTGCCTTCAACTCCTTTAACTCGGCCGGAGTTATTCTATAAGGAGGAATAGAGATAGGGTTTGTTTCTGGTAACAAATCAATACCGAAATCAATTTCCCGTTCGAGAGGAATGCCAGGAATATCATCAGGAAAGACCTCCGTAAATTCACTCACCACGGGGATCGACTCAATAGGAGGAACTTTGGAATCAACTTCTTGGACTCTCACAATATGATAAAGACACCCCTTTGAGATCATTTTACACGCTTTTAAACATGATATGAAACGACCTCTTGGAAGAGAGTTTCCACCCTTCCACTCAAAAACGGGTTCATTTGGGAAACTAAACCTCACAACTCTAGTTCTACAATCAATAGAAGCGAAGCTAGCATGTAACCAATCCATACCCAAAATAACGTCAAAATCAAGCATGTCTAGTTCAACTAGATCTACATGAGAAACTCCATGGGGCATAGAAATAGGATATTTTTGGTAGACTCTTTTTTCTACAACCGACTCACCCACCGGAGTAGACACCAAAATAGGGTCATGCAAAACATCGTGTAAAGTACCAAACTTTTTAGCTACTAAGGGAGTAACGAAAGACAAAGTAGCACCCGGATCTAGCAAAGCATACACATCAATAGCAAAGATTTGTAACATACCAGTCACCACTTCGGGAGAGGCCTCTTGATCATCTCTCGAACAAAGAGCATAAAAGCAGTTCTTTTTGGGAACATCATTAGAACTACTTGGCTGACCACCCCTCTCTTGCCCTTTAGCATTTGGACAATCCCGCACTCTGTGACCAATTTTTCCACAACCAAAGCACTTGTCCGAACCTAGGAGGCAAACACCTAAATGCTTCTTACCACATTCCTTTCATGGTGGATTTTCATTAGACAAACTCCCACTTTTCCCTTTTTGAACTCTTGGCCTAGGGACCTTCCCATCCCTAACCTTGGGAAATTTGGATGGAACTTGATTTGAGAACCTCTTCTTGAATCTAGGCTTGTCTTGAATTCCAAACCTATCTTTAGTAGTTCCACTCTCGAATGACCTTGCCCTTCTTGAATCCTTATCCTTATCCTTCCTATTTTCTCTAGCCTCCTCAGCCCTTTTTGCATGCACCATGAGACGACCAATATTCATGTTATCATGAAGCATAGTCGATTGACATTCTTCTTACAAATCATCCTACACACTTGTCACGAATTGACTCATCTCATCTCTAGGATCGGAGACCAAGGAAGGACATACTTAGCCAATTGAATGAACTTCAAAGAGTACTCATGAACACTCATTTCTCCTTGGCGGAGATTGATGAACTCCACCACCTTAGTTTCTCTCATATCTCTAGGGAAGAACCGATCAAGGAAAGCCCTTTTGAACAACTCCCAAGTCATTGGCCCACTTTGAAGTGGCCTATTGTCTTTCCATTGATCATGCCATGTCTGAGCCACATCCTTGAGTTGGTATGAGGCCAACTCAGCATTTTCACTAGAAGATAACCCCATAGCACACAAAATCTTATAAACCTCATCAATGAATTCTTGAGGGTCTTCATCAACCTTAGACCCATAGAAGATAGGAGGATTCATTCGGGTGAAGTCCCTAAGTCGGGAAGCCATAGTTTGCTCATGAACTCTAGGTGCCAAGTCCCTATTATCTTGGGCAGTCATGGCTTGGGCTTGCACCGTTGCGGCTTGAGCTTGAGCTTGAGCTTGAGTAGTCATGGCTTGAGCCATTTTAGCAAGAATAGCCCTTATCTGAGCCTCTGCCATAGGTGGAGGATCATCGGGAACCTGATCATCAACAACAATCTCTTCAAGAGGAGGAACTGGATCACCATGGGGAGGGATTCCCGCAGCAGCAATCTCCTCCTCAAGTCTTCTGGCTGCATTCTTTCTAGTATTCATCTCCTATATCCAAAACACAAGGTTTAGGCAAATACATATACAACGTACATTCTAGAGGCACGATATGGATTTCCAACAATGAGAGTGATTCCTAAGCATCAAATAAGTTCCTATTCATAAGTGTGTAGCGCTTCACAATTATGAATACAAACCTTTATAACGTGGTTGAGAGAGATGTTATCATCAAGGATATTCAACCTCATGCTCTAATACCAAGTTTGTCACATCCAGGTTTACCCCCTAGACGTAAACGGCGGCGTCGTCCTCTTTGAGGACTAAGACAAGCCTCTTAGCCTTGTCATAGCATTCATCAATTAAAATGTGAAGGAATTTAAAACATTTTATCTATAACTACTCGGAGGTTTACATAGACCTCTACATACACATAATCATATTTATATCAAGTATACATAGACTTGTTCATATACGAAGATTACATAGTCTTCTACTTTTATTTCACCCATTTATATAGTAAAGAATAATAGTCATAAAAAGCCGTCTCATCTCATAAACCATCTATCAAAGACAATAAATCTTGAACATAGCCCTACATCAATACAAGAAGCCACATATAGGCTATATACAACATCGTCTCAAATGAGTAAATGAGTCAAAATAGAGTTATAGTAACTAAGTAACATAAGAGTAAGATGTCGGTAACGCCCTCGGGAGAATGAGGACCTACCACTTGTATGGTTAGAGATCCAAGTCTTTCTTTCCAGCAATTCGGAGCAAGATTCAATGACCCGAACCTAAAATGTTTGGGAAAAGGGAAAGAAATGGGGTTAGTACTCCACATGTACTAAGTATGGAACCACATATACAATTACCAATCAAATGTACTTAGAAAAGGACATTTAATAAAAATCATTATAAAACATGTATACGAGTGAAGCATAGCAATGCAAAGCATACTAATTATAACCTTCATAAAGTTACTAGTGCAATAATCAAGTAAATTCCCAGTACTTACTTAATCAAGTAACCTATCAAGACTACAGATAGCAATTAACCTTACCTAACATACTCTTCCATTTCATGAAAACATTCTTCTTCAACCAAAAGCAACAACCTTATACTCATAAGCATGTTATTCAATGTACAAAGTCATTTACATTATATCACTACTTTACATACATAATATATACCACTCAAAGCTCCTATCAAGGCAAACTAGTGCAAGGCGTAGGTAGAGTCACATACCCCTACCTAAGCTATAGCCAAACCCTTCAAGTTACTTCGATTAGTCTATATCTTATTCGTTCATTTTAGTTTAGGGAAACCTTGCCTTAACCGACATAGACCACATGAGCAAATGTGGAATCCGGTGTCATGAAACCTTACACCGATGGAAGGTGGTCTACCAGCCAAAGTAGAACCTAACATAAACGTAGCTATCTAGGTGGATCCACTAGCTAGTATCCTATGGTGGCAACATAGTTGATGGAGCTTGGGGAAAAGAACCTTGGACATATCAACTCTACACCCTACTTGGGTCATGAGGTTATCCACCCCGTGAGGACCGTAGTGAACCCTACCTTTCCTTATATAAGTAAGTGTCACTCCCTCACATACAAGCTCACTCGGTGCTAAGCTAAGTCCCCTTTTATATAAAAGTCATTAACTTTATTAACCATCTCAACCTAGTTAGATAGTAGGGTCAAGCCCTTGTATATTCATCATCATAGCTCAATAAGAATTGTATGAGAAATAATCCTTTCATTAACAATTCATATAGGTGAACTTAGCCCTTACACATCTCATCACAATAGGCCACATCTTTACATAACAACTTCCCTATATCATGTACTCCTAGGCAGCCTCACAACCAACCTAAACATTTCAATTCAATCATCATACCAACCTATCACCTTAAGCAAGGTATACTTCAAAACACATTATCACTTGATGACAATAAATCACCATTTGAAGTAAGGATTAGGATAATAAAGACTTACCAATACTTCTCCATAGTTCACCAATAAAAGGGCCTTACCATCAACCCATAGACTAACCCAATTTGGGTCGTCACATTAATATAATTCAATAGTCAACATAAGAAATAATTTAAGAGAAACACTATATCATAATGCAATACTACATCAAAGCTCGGTAACATGATATCAAAGTCTATCTTCTTACTCTACATAATGCAATACTACATCAAAGCTCGGTAACATGATATCAAAGTCTATCTTCTTACTATAGATTCAATACTCAAGAAATAGGCAAGAAGAACTTCAATATACAACAATAGATTCATGATCGATGCAATAACAATCATTAAAGATGATTTAAACTAGATCAATTACTTTAATCCAACCCCAATTCATATCAACCTCATACCTAGGGTTAAGGGTTAGGGGTCATCACCCACAATCTAGATCAAACTACATCAATTCATCATAATCAAGTTGCAATACATGATAATCTATTCATTATAACTCAAATAATACCTAAACAACTCAATTCATATAATTAAATTCGAAATTGGATGAAACCCATATGAAACTCAACTTTTAGAAAATCTTTGAAGAAGCCCTTTGAGGAAAGAAGTCTCAAAAGTGAATTAGATCCCATACCTTAAGGTTTGATGATGTTTTGATCGTGATTTCGTGCTAAACCATCCCCCAATGATCTTCCCAAGCTATTCTCCAATGGAGTCTTCCAATAGAGAGACAAAGTAGAGAGAAGGAAGAGAGTTTTGTTTGGAGAATTATGATTAGGTTAATGAAGGTTGGGGTATTTATAGTGGGGTCTTAAGTCACTTAATTAGTCTTACCTTAACCCCCTAATTACCCCTAATACACTTAATAAAATAATTAACTAAAACTTAAATCCCTGAAAACACTACAGGCCCTCCACGACGACTCCCCGCCGATGAGCCATCGTGTGCGTGACGGAAAGGCCCCCCTCCGTCCTGCACATCTGTCGCGTTGGTATGAGACTGTGCAGGCGTAGGATTTCTTCCCAGAAGCTAAGGCTGGCACAACGGTGGCCTTGACGCCCCATCGTGCCCATGATGCCCCGTCATGGTATACGTCGTGGCACACTGTCTCAAGGGTCCTCCTCGAGGGCCCTTGGTTAGTCCTCGGGGAGTCGTACCCTGACTTTTCCAACATGAAACCATCCTGCACTAGGTGTTACACCTATAGTTACCAACCTTTTCTCCATTCCGACTCTTTAACTTGTAAAACTACAAGGTACACTCTAGCCCTTTCATGAACCAACTCTCCGGATGTTATGGACGTTTTGGGTCCAAAACACTTCAACGACTCCATCTACGCCTAATTTGGCCAGGAACAATGGTTTAGACTTTAATGAGCCTGTTTATGTCTTACCACATGACTTTGGGATATCATCTCTAGTGAGGGAGTTGAGGTTGATCCAAGGAAAACCGAGGTGGTCAATAATTGGCCTAGACCATTGACTCTAATGGACATTTGATGCTTTTTGGGTCTAGCGGGCTATTATAGGAGGTTCGTGGATTGTTTTGCGTCCATTGCTTCTCCCTTTACTACTTTGACCCAAAAAAGTATGAAATTTAAGTGGTCAGAGGGATGTGAAAGAAGCTTCCAAATCTTTAAATATAGGCTTACTTTCGCTCCTGTGTTGACTTTATCGGAGGGTACAAAGGGGTTCGTTGTATATTGTGATGCATCCCGAGTGAGCTTAGGGTGTTTCCTTATGCAACATGAGAAAGTAGTAGCTTGTCCTTATAGACAACTTAAGGTGCATGAGAAAACTTATCCAACTCATGATCTTTAGTTAGCGGCCTTTGTACTTTCCTTGAAAGTATGGAGGCATTATTTGTATGATGTACATGTTGATGTTTATACCGACCACAAGAGTCTTCAATATGTGTTTACTCAAAAAGGAGTTACATCTCCGACAAAGAAGGTGGTTGGAGTTGTTGAAACATTATGACATGAGTGTTCTTTACCACCCTAGAAAAGCCAATGTGTTTGCGGATATTCTAAGTCGTATGACCATGGTTAGTGTGTCTCATGTAGAAGAAGCCAAGAAATACCCAGTGAAAGATGTTCATAGGTTGGTTCGTTTGGGTGTTAGATTGGAAGATTCTCCAAGTGGCCGTTTTATGGTCCATCATAACATTGAATCATCTTTGGTGGTTGAGGTGAAGTCTAAGAACACCTAAATCAATCATTGATGGAGTTGAATGAATCGGTTCTTGGTAATCTTAATGAGTCATTCTCCTTGGGGGTGGATGGTGTCTTGATGTATAAAGGAAGGTTGTGTGTTCCCAATGTTGATGACTTGAGAAACCGAATTCTTGAGGAATCTCATGGTTCCCGTTATTCCATTCATACGGATTCTACGAAGATGTATCATGACCTTAGAGAAGTGTTTTGGTGGGAAGGCTTAAAATGGGACATAGCTAATTTTTTGAAAAACGACCAAATTACTAACAAGTGAAAGCCGAGCACTAAAAGCCAGGTGTTTTACTTCAAGAAATACTAGTTCCCACTTGCAAGTGGGAAGACATTAATATGGACTTTGTGGTAGGTTTGCCTCAGACACAAAGGCAACATGTCTCAATATGGGTTGTGATTGATAGGTTGACCAAATCCGCTCATTTTATTCCTGTCAAGTCCACTTACTAGGCGGAGAATTATTCAAGGATCTTCATAGATGAAATTGTGTGTCTCCATGGTATTCCATTATCCATCATATTGGATAGGGCTGCACAATTCACATCTCTTTATTGGTGGTCATTCCAAAAAGGGTTGGGTAAAAAGGTGAAGTTAAGAACCGCTTTTCATACCCAAACGGATGGTTAAGTGGAGCATACTATTCTAACCCTTGAGGATATGCTTAGAGCTTGTATAATTGATTTTAAGGAAAATAGGGATAAACCCTTGCCTTTGATTGAGTTCTCCTATAATAATAATAATTACTATTCAACGATCTCTATGGCTCCTTTCGAGGCCTTGTATGGTAGGAGATGTAGATCTCCAATTAGATGGTTTGAAGTGGTCGAGTCTTGACTCTTCGGTCCAAAATTGATTTATAAGACTTTGGAGAAAGTTCACATTATAAGGAACCGGTTGAAAACAACCTATAGACGGAAAAAGTCTTATGCCCACCATAAGAGAAGGGATTTAGAATTTGAAGAAGGTGATAAGGTGTATGTAAAAATTTCACAAATGAAAGTAGTGGTGAGATTTGGCTAGAAATGGAAGTTGAGTCCTCGTTATGTTGGTCCCTTTAAAATTTTGCAAAGGGTTGGTAAAGTTGCATATGAGTATAGATTACCTAGTGAATTGGCTTCAATTCATCTGTTGTTCCATGTCTCCATGCATTAGAAGTGCATCGGTGATCCCGAGTCCATTATCCCTATTGAGGGCCTAGGTGTAGAAGAGAACCTCTCCTATGAGGAGGTTTCGGTTGAAATACTTGATATATAAGTGAAGAAGTTTAGGAACTAGGAGATGGCTTCCGTAAAGGTGATATGGAAGAACCACCTTCTTGAGGGAGAAACATGGGATGCCGAGGTTGACATGAAGTACCGTTACCCTCATCTATCCGTTGAATAAGGATAGTTGTTCGCACTAATAATGAAAATAATGAATGAATTGAAATTTACATGTTTTGCAAATATGTGCATACTTATGATAAATGAATTTTACTTATGGTGTACTTGTTATGTTGTTTCCTTGATGAAATGATATTGAGCATGTTGATAGGTTGAACTTTGGCATAAGTGACTCTATATGTTGTGTTGATCTCTTATTTTTGTTGAGAAGGTAATTCCTCATGTTATGGTTTTTGAGCTCTTATGAGGTGCAATTGATGTTTTGAGTTACCTTATGTAAATGCAATGTTGTTATGTGGATTTTAGTTGTAACTCATATTTATTTTTGTATGTTTTTGGTTGGGCTGCTAGTATTGAATCTATCCTTTCCTTCAAAAGATTTTTAGTGTCACTCGGGAACGAATGTTCTTAAGGGGGGATAATGTAACACTCCGAAAGTCCAACACATAATCTAAAGCCTCACATGAGTGTATTAGGTTTGTGACACTGTTTTAAGGTCAATAATAGTGTATAAAAGTCATTTAGGATGTTTTAAAGTCAAGACGTCATGGAACGTCTATGACGGCCGGAGAATAGTGAAAAAGGTGCTATTCTGCCTTAGCCTATTGTACAAGGTTTTAAGAGTCGAAATTTGATGGAATTTGGTGGTAAGGTGTCTAACATGTATTAGAGTAGGTTTAGGGTCGAAACGTCAGGGTACGACTCCCCAAGGACCACCCTTAGGGTCCTTGAGGAGGACCCTTTAATTTTTGACCCAAAGCTGCCAATCGAGGCAGTGCATGCAGTAACCATCGACTGTTGTAGGCGACGAGGTGCAGCCTGATCGATGAGGCGTTGATGCCTCCGTCGATGATCACTTATCCATTTTCATGTAGAGGTCAATTTTGCAACTCTCTGACTAAAACTATGGTTGCAAAGGATAGTGGGGGGTCCTGGCCGTCGACTGACCTACGACTCGTAGTCAGGCCTATTACTTTTCTGTTAAATTTTAGTTGGATCATTTTGTTAAGTTGATTAGTTATGGGTTTAATTATTTATTAGGGGTTGGTTAATTAGGTTAGTTAATTAAATATATAACCTACCCTAAGCCTCAACACTACTTAACACCCCCAAATTCCGAAACCCAAATATCTCTTCTTTCTCTCTACTTTCTCTCTCCCAAAGAAGAAACTCCATTGAAGGTCTAGGTCAGGTCTTTAGTGAAGAAATAAGAGTGATTTTCATCATCAATCTTCAACAATTAACAATGTATGGGAACCATTCACCATTGGGATTTCTTTCCCCGAAGAGTTCTTCCAAAAATTGGTTTTCAAAAAGATTATTTCATATGGGTTTCTTCCTAAGAAGAATTTGATCTTCTAACTTGTATTGTTCTATGGTTTATTTTGATTATTTTACTTAGATTACAATGCATTATGATATAATTATGCTAGTTCTTGATGAGTTAACCTAGTATGGGGAATAGATCATGAAATAGACCCAAGTCCCTAACCCTGGGTTAGAACTAGTGTTGAATTGAGTGGTAGTGGTGCAATTGACTTCATTATTGTGTTAATTACTACTAGTTTATTTCATTACACCTATTATTGGACTGAATTTCTTGGTTCATGGTAAAACCATGGTTATGGCTTTTGGAGGAAATTGAGTAAGTCTTTGATATCCTAAACCTTTACTTCAATTATGATGGCTTGTACTTGGTGATGAAGTTCAATTGAAGTATGTCTGGTAATTGTGTTAAGTAGGTGTGGTATGATCATGCAATGGAAATTTCTTGATTATGTGATTGTGAGGTTATGCTTAAGATGAAATGATATGAGGTTGGTTATGAACTACCTATGTGCCTTATCATATTATGATGATGTTAAGGTGCTAATCTCATATGTGAGGGTTGTAATTAAAGGGGTGCTCATGCAATTCCTATTGAGATAATGACTATGACTGTACAAGGAGCTATTCTCCTATGACCTAAACTAAGTGATGATTGTTAAAGAAAGACATTTCAAAAGGGACTCTAGCTTAGCACCGAGTGAACTAGTAGTTAGGAGTGTCCCTTCCCAAGTAGGGAAGGTAGGTTCACTATTGTACTCATGAGATTGGAAACTATAATGCATGTATAATAAAGCGGGTCCCAAACACATCTCCTAGTTCTTGAACTATGTGCCCCCATAGGAATACTAGCTAGTGGATCCACCCAGATTCTATGTGCATGCTTAGGTACTACCTTGTCAAGTAGTCCTCCTTCTTTTGGTGTAGGGTTCCATGATACCGGATTCACATTATATCATGTGGTATATGTTGGTTGAGGCAAGATGTTCCCTAATGTAAAATGAAGTAATAAGTGAACTCTAACTAGGATGACTTAAGGGGTTTGACTTAGTCTAGGTAGGGGTATGGGACTCTACCTATACATTGCACTAGTTAACCTTGAGTGAAGTCGTAGGAGGATGTTTTTATGTTATTATGCTCTTATAAAGTGAATGAAATATATGTGTTGACTTTATATGTTGATGATAGTATATGAGGTTCATTCATGTCTTAATATGCTATTGGTCTATTATTGATAAACTATGATGATGACTACTCTTGATGCTATGTTATGTAATGTTAGGCACTGCTTATGGTTTTTTTTTGGTTTACTTGGATGAGTAAGGTTATGGGGCTTTACTTGGTCATTGCACTTGTATACTTGATAGTGGGTTATGAGTAAGGGTCTTGTATGTATTGTTATGACATAAACTCTTATACATGCTTTTTTGATGTAATGTGATGTTAGAGTTGCTTTGTCTATGGTTCTAAGATGCTATCAAACATGTTGACTTGGCTTAAGTTGAGTCGATTGATCTTGTGTTGAATATGCTATTAAACATGTGATTATTGTATTATATGTGTTCTTGGGTTGTGCATGAGGCTTTTCAAAGTAACTTGGCATGACTTTGTCAATTGTCCCTTTTGAGCATGATTTCTATGTTGTGTGTGCATCTGTTTCTATACTTAGTACAAGTGATGTGCTAACCCCTATATCTCTATTTTACCCAACATTTAAGTTCCGGTCGTTGAAGGGTTCGTGACCACTTTGCAAGGAAGGCTTGGATCATTTATGCAAGTGTGGGTATGTCCTCAAGTTTCCACGATGATGCCTTTCTCTTATTCTACATATGTTACATTGTTATAGTCGGAAGACAATATTTCACTCTTTTTGTTTCAAGATATTGTTGCAAGCCCCAAGTGCATTTATACATTTCTGTGATAGCTATGCCTATATTGTTCTATTCAGTTTAGATGGTTCAATACGAGACATCCATATTAAGACTATATGGTGTACTTTATATATATGTGGCATAAAAGTAGAAGACTATGTAATCTTCTTATACAAAGAGTCTAAGTAAACTCGCTATGCATATATTATGTTTAAGCGATAGGTCTAAGTAAGCCTCATGAAGTAGATGTATATGAAAAGTTTTAATTTTCCACACCTTTTAACCTATGAATGTAATTATGAATGCTTACATGCTAGTCTTAGTCCTCTCCGAGGACGCCAACGCCGGTTACTTCTAGGGAGTGCTCCCCGGATGTGACAATACCCTCACTTGAGACAACATGGCCAAGAAATGCAACCGATCTCAACCATAATTCACAATTACTATACTTAGTGAAGAGTTGATGTTCCTTTAGGACTTTTAATACCACCCTCAGATGGCCCATATGCTCATCCTCACTCATAGAATATACGAAGATATCATCAATGAAGAAAATTACAAAAGAATCAAGGTCATTTTGGAGCACTCTATTCATAAGGTTCATAAAATTCGTCGGGGCATTAGTTAACCCAAAAGACATGACTAGGAACTCATAATCACCATACCTAGTTCGGAAAGCTGTTCTATGAATGTCTTATCCTCTCACCCTAAGTTTGTGATATCCCGACCTCAAATCAATTTATGAAAAGTAACTCTCACCTTGGAGTTGATCAAACAAATCATCAATCACAGGGAGAGGATACTTGTTCTTTATGGTGACTTTGTTCAATTGTTGGTAGTCAACATATATTCTAAGAGACCCATCTTTCTTTTTCACAAATAATACTGTAGCGCCTCGTGTAGATATGCTTGGTTATATAAAACCCTTCTCAAGCAAATCCTTGAGTTGAGCCTTCAACTCTTTCAACTTGCCCGAAGACATCCGATAAGGAGGAATTGAAATGGGTTATGTATCAGCATTAAGTCTATGCCATAATCTATTTCCCATTCGGGTGGAATTCTGGGCATGTCATTGGGAAAAACATCCTGAAATTCTCTAACTACGTGGACCGACTCAATAGGAGGAATATCAGATTCAATATCTTTGACACTCACCATATGGTAGAGACACCCCTTGGAAATCATCCTACAATCCTTTATACACGAAATGGTTGACCTTTAGGGATTGAGTTTTCCCCCTTCCACTCTAAAACGGGTTCCTTTGGGAATTGAAACTTTATGACCCTTGTTCTACAATCTATTGAGGCAAAACAAGCATGCAACCAATCCATTCCAAAAATGATATCAAAATCAAGAATTCCAAGTTCTACCAAGTCCACACAAGTAACTCTATTGGATAACATTATAGGACATTTTCTATATACCCTTTTTGCAACTAAGAAATCACCCACCGGGGTAGAAACCAAAAAAGGTTCATTTAGGACATCGGGAAGTATATAAAACTTTATAGCTACAAAAGCAATAACAAATGACAAGGTGGCACCGGGATCAAGTAATGAATTTACAATGCATAAAAGTGTTTCCTCTTAGTATATTCAGATCTAGGACCGCTTGCTTGAGCTTGGCTATTCCACTTTCCTTGACCCTTCACCCCATGATAATCTGTTACTTTATAGCCACTCTTTACACAACCAAAGTGTAAGATCCTGAAAATGACTTAGGTGAAGCTAGGGCGTAACATGGTTGTCATGATGGTCTAAGATACTAAAAAGGTCTATAATGTTGTTTTGAGGCAGTATCTAAGAGGTTAGGTGCATTGGAAGTCAAACCTCAAGGGACGACCAAGACGTTCGACGACTATGTCACCTAAGTGCCTCATATGTGTTTATGTGTGGTTCTATGTGTTTATGTATAATCCACGAGCTTATATGGTCTTAAAATGAGTTATTATGATGTATATAGGCAGTGTGTAATGTTTTGTGAAGTTTAGAGGTCAAATGTCCAAGAACGTCCATGAAGTTCGAATGTTGTGCCTTGAAATGACCTTGTGTGTCTAAGCATGTTTCAACGAGTTTTACGCGTTCGTTTTGGATGAAACTCATGTGGGAGGTCCTAAACTCATATACTTACATGTTTTTTTGGAAACGTCCGGGTACGACTCCATGTAGGACCAACAAGGGGCCCTAGAGGAGGACCCCAACTTGGAGCTCAACACTGCCAGGCAGTGCTTATCGATGACCCAAACGACTGCCAGTCGACCAGGCGGCGGCCCGTCGATGTGTCTCATAGATGGAGCAATGTTGCCTGAAGGTTGAAGAGTTTTTGAAGCAAACCACGAGCCCCCATCGACAAAGCGTGGTGTCACACACGGACCGTCGATGGTGGGGCGTCAATGGTGCTGTGCAACTGCGCAGGCTTCAATATAATGTTAGGGGTGAAGTTGTGAATTCACCCCAAGCCTTTTAAAAATAGGAGGATGGTTGTTTTAGGTGTTTAGGGGTATTTTAAGAGTATATAAGTGATTATACTCTCTTTTAAACCCTAACACTAAGATTAAAACCCCTTCCCTCCTAAAAGCTCTTTCATAAACCTCCATGAGAGTTCAAAGTAAAGATGGATCTTGAATATGGGTCTTCGATGGAGTTTATTCTTCAATTATCATTGGGTTCTTCTAATAAGGTATGATAGTTCTTCATCGAAGTCTTGCTATCACCTTAGAGCCAATTTCAAAGATGATTTTCAAAGATTTCAAAAAGATGAAAAAGTCCAATTTCTACTCTAAGTCTTTGGTTCTTGCATTAAACGTTTTCAAATCTTAAGATATGATGTTATTGATGTATAATTGATGTTTTCCAATGAAATTCTCCAATAACCCTTGTTCTTCTCAAATCTCTTAATTTCACTAAAATATTGGTGAATTGATTATCTTTTGATATTTATGAATTCATGTGTAGATTGTTATGGGCATTTGATTCGTGTATAGATTATGTATGTATGGTTTATAGGATGTTTCAATTTGATAAATTGAGTAATCAATACTCTTAGGTCTATTGCATTTTAAGCTTATTGAATTGATATAAACTTAATACTTATAGATACTAGTGTAGTATTTTATGGGCTTTCTAAAGATGTAAGGATTGTATTCAATTGATATCTAATTGGTCTTATATTGAGTAATCTACATTTAATTGACTTAGATTCATTGATTATTATGATTTATGTATCGAATTGATGTTCATGGCCATGGTTAAGGACCTTATGGTAATGAACTAGATGATTTAGCTTTGGATTGAAGTGGTTATTATTACGTATAGCTATTGTAATATAGCTCTTGGTTTATATGTGATTGGTTTGGTCCACTTATGGTGGTGGTGTTATGTGATTGATGTGGCCTTGTCGGTGTTATTTTAAGTATTATGATGATCATGGCCTTGTCGTCACTACTTGAAGTAATATGTTGATTAGTGTAGTTGATTATGTGAAGTATGATTATATCTACCTATATGTGAAATAATGTGAAAGTATGTGTTCTTCTATTGATGCTATTTAGGTGATCATGTTAGACTGATGAATATATGTTCATGTGTGTAGTCTTAGAGTTGAATGCATGATTGTTCCTACTTGGCTAATGATGTACCGTGGTTTCACGGTACTTTCAATGCTTTTTTCTTAAGTTTAGTGTGTGTCTAAGTCCTTTTTGTAGTAGTTTTAATGTATTTTTCTCTTTGTTTGCAGGAAAACTGTCCAGAATGAAAATGCGGAAGAACTGTGCTGAAATTGCAGAAGTAATGACCTACAGAGCCATCGACGGTCCGTCGACCCATCGACGGTCCGTAGGTGGAAGCCGTCGTCTAAAGAAAATGCTGCTGAAGGAAGATCGGGGAATTTTGACCAAGTGTGGGACTACGGAAGCTATCGACGGACAGTCATCTCCACGGCGGACCATCCTGCACATTCGTCATTGCTAAAAGAAAGTAGACCAGTACCCGTCTTGAAAAGATTCAAAGTATGGAGAAACGGAGCCATCGACGGACCATCGTGCACTCAACGGACCGTCATCCTAGTCCGTCGATGGTAACAGTGAGTTGGAGAAGAAAGCAGCTGAAAAAGATTCTAAGTGAGGAACGACGGGAGGCCTCGACGGTCCATTGGTCTGGTCGTCGACTCAGACGCGTTTTTTTGGCAGATTTTCCTTAAATAGATTTCCTTTTTATGTTAGGACTTCTTTATTATAAATACTTGTAAAAACCTCGTTTTTGGGTTAGACTCTTTGGTATTTTTCAGTTTTATTATCCTAATTGTTGAACTTGAGATTTTGGGAAATATTCTACTTTCCGGAATCGTTTGTTGCAAGACTTTGATTTATTTGAGTAATTTTATGGATTTTCTTCAATCTCATCAAAGTAAGTACATGAATTCTTGTCTAATCAATATGAATTGTGTGATTGTTAACATGGGTAACTAAATCCATAACTAAGGTTGTGCGAACCATGGGTAATTAACAAAGTAAAACTAGCTAAAATAACAATTCTCGAATAGTTTCGTGCATGTATTGATAATTATTTCATTTAGAAGTCTTTTTAGCGAGTGCTCGCATTAGAAGTCGCGTTGTTGCTACTTGCCGGACCAAGGAGGTAGATAATAAGAAAAGAATTATCAACGTACATTTAGTATATACTATATAATAGGCTAGTGTCGATTGGTGCAAAGTAATAACTAAGCCATACATCGATTATGATGCTTAATATGAGGTAAAAGGTAAGGTTTAGTAAAGTATACACACGTAGCCGGACGAAGGTGCAGAGTAAAATTCACCAGTTGCTGGACCAAGGAATTAGGGATACATAACTTATCACTTTGCATGCAAGATACTAGGAAAGAGTTGTTATAGTTAGGGTTACTGCGTTATGATCCTAATGGGAAACACTTACACCCTAGTTTCTCTCATTACTTGATAAATATCAAACATTTGAACTTGTTACTTAGAATTAATTAAATAATTTTGTTACACAAAACCCCCATTTTATTTTATATTTTTTTTTGGAAAATACTTGATTAAAATATAGGTAATCGTAGATAAAAGTTAAGTCTAAACCATTTTCCTCGTGGGATCGACCCCAACTTAACATTTGGGTTCTTTACTTGATACGACCGCTTATACTTCTTTAAGGCAGTGTAATTTGAGCGTATCAAAAGGGTGAAGTCTGAGTAGCCCAACTCACGATCCTCTCTTGGGGTTTTCTTGCCTGTGTTCTTTTTCCCCAAGAGACTGGTTATTTTATTGTTGAACCGGCATGTTGGTATCTTTTGTACATAGTATAGAAATTAAATCTGAAGCATGATGTCTAAACAAAATGATATCCTGATTTAAAAAAAATATTGTATGATTAGGCATAGTGAATAAGTATGTGTGGCTCTAAGCATGACATAGAGATACACCACTGCATGACCCTAAAATCTAAAACTCAAACTATGTGTCTGATAATCTAGTAGAGTAATGAGATGTCAAGTGAGTGTGAGGAAAATCTGAATAGTCCACCATTGGTACTGAGCTAGAACTTGCCTGGTTAGTCCTGCTAAAAGTAAGCTGTGATAGACAATTAGGAAAGGATCATAGGCCATTTTTCAAGATAGCCAATCTTTAGCCTAGATAACAGAAAACCGAATGAAATTAATCCCTTCTTGATTCAAATGATTTGATGTTAAAATAGACCTTCTTTTTCACCCCAATTTATCTCTTCTGGGAACGATGTCTTGGCCCTGGTCCCTCCTTGGAAATGTGCACCTCAGCTTATGCCAAAAGCATAAGTTGAGGGTGGATAAGGCAGAAAACAACCTTGTCGTGTCCCTGACCCAACCTTTGGTATTGTGTACCTTGACTCATGGCAAGACCATGAGTTGAGGGTGGCTAGTTGAGGAATGCTCTAGAAAGTGGGGTTGAAAGAATAAAGAAAGAGAAAGAACAAAAGAAAAGTGACTCAAGAAAAGTTGAAAGCAAAGTGAAAAATAAAAAAAATAAAAAATCACTTACACAAAAGGAGAAATAAAGGAGAAAAGTAAGGCGAAAGAATATAAAAAAATAAAGAAATAGGGAGGAATAAAATGATGAAAAGGTAGGACGCTTAGCCATTATGTAAAGGAGGACAATAAGTCACTAAAATACATCCAAATGTACCCTACCTGACCCTGAGCCTATGTTACAAGCTAAGAAAGTACTATCGTGATCCTAAGAGTCTATTATGGTGAACTTAAAGAAGTGAAAATAAGGGCAAGCCTATGGCAACAAGTATAAATGAGGTGTGAAGTTGTTCTGAGAGCGAGTGTTGAAAAAAATAATCCTTATACTCAAACTGAAATCATTGTGTGAGAAATGAGGATGTTGTTTTGATGTGAGGACACTAGTTGCAATACCGGAAAATTGGTACCTTCGTGAGAGATCAAAGAGGATAGGTGTCGGTGTGTGGTGAGTCTGTGTCATGGTCTGATCCACATGAGTGAGCCTAATAGTGATAGCATTCATAAACATAATGAAAATAATCGGGATTGATAGCCAGATGATTGCGAAAGCTAAAATAAAGATACTCTTGTACAAAGGTTTTGTGTTGAGTCATAGTGCGTCGCTTGAGGATAAACAATGAATTTAAGTTGAGGTTGTTGATTTACCGTGTTTTCACGGTACTTTCAATGATTTTTCCTTAAGTTTAGTGTGTGTCTAAGGCACTTGATCGAGGTGATGTTCGATTTAAACCAAAGAAGTTGGAGTTAGATATGAAGCATCGCGAGTCTCCACCCGCGAAACCATCTATAGAGGAGGCTCCAAAAGTATAAGTTAAGGCTTTACCACCTCATATGAGGTATGTATTCTTGGGAAAAGGTGATACTTTGCTAGTAATTATTGCATCAGATTTGAATGTGCATCAAGTTGAGAGTTTGGTGGAGATGTTAAAAAGGTTCAAAAGAGCTATTGGGTGGACTATTGCGGATATTATTGGTATCCCTCCTGGGATTTGTTCACATAAAATCCAACTCAAGCGCGATCATAAGCCAAGTATTGAGCACCATAGACGTTTAAATCCATCTATGCAAGAGGTGGTGAAGAAGGAAATTATTAAGTGGTTGGATGTTGGAGTGATATATCCAATCGCCGATAGTAGTTGGGTATGCCCTATTCAGTGTGTACCTAAGAAAGGGGGAATGACTATGATCCCCAATGAGAAAAATGAGCTTGTCCCGATGAGACCGGTGACTGGATGGAGGGTGTGTATGGATTACCAGAAATTAAATGCATGGACTGAGAATGACCATTTTCCTATGCCCTTCATGGATCATATGTTGGATAGACTTGAAGGAAAGGGGTGGTACTGTTTTCTTGATGGTTATTCAGGTTATAATCAGATTTCTATTGCACCAGAAGATCAAGAGAAAACCACCTTTACTTGTCCTTATGGGACCTTCGCGTTCAAGAGAACGTCGTTTGGGTTATGTAATGCACCGACCACGTTTCAGAGATGTATGATGTCTATATTCTCCGATATGGTGGATGACACTATTGAGGTGTTTATGGATGATTTTTCAGTGGTTGGTGACTCATTTGAGCGGTGTTTGAGTCATTTGTCCGAGGTTCTTAAGAGGTGTGAAGATTGTAACCTTTTGCTAAATTGGGAAAAATGTCACTTCATGGTGAAAGAAGTATTATATTGGGTCATCGCATTTCAGAGAAGGGTATAGAGGTTGATCGAGCCAAAGTTGAGGTGATAGAGAGACTTCCTCTACCCATCTATGTAAAAGGTGTGAGAAGTTTTCTTGGGCATGCATGCTTTTACTGGAGGTTCATCAAGGATTTTTCAAAGATTGCACATCATTTGTGCAAGTTGCTTGAGAAAGAGTGAGTTTTATTTTGATGAATCCTGTCTTAAGGCATTTGGTGAGTTGAAGGAAAAGTTGGTGTATGCACCTATCATCATTTCTCCAGATTGGAGTAAGCCATTTGAGGTGATGTGTGATGCGAGTGGGGTTGCTCTTGGTGTGGTATTGGGACAAAGAAGGGACAAAATCCTTCATCCCATTTACTATGCTAGTAAGTCCCTTAATGAAGCCCAAAAGAACTACACTGTGACTGAACAAGAGCTCCTTGCAGTAGTCTTTGCTTTCGAGAAATTTTGCTCCTATTTTCTTGGCACGAGGGTTATAGTGCATACTGATCATTCTGCTTTGAGATATTTAATGGCAAAGAAGGATGTCAAACCGAGGTTGATTCGTTGGGTATTACTATTACAAGAATTTGACTTTCAGGTAAAAGATAGAAAAGGGTCCGAAAATCAAGTTGTTGATCACTTGTCCCGATTAGAAGATGAAGCGATGAGGGAGTTAGGTGAAAAGGCTGAAATTGATGATACTTTCCCTGATGAGCATGTATTGGTTGCTTCCCAAGACTTGATTCCATGGTTCGCAGATTTTGCGAATTATCTGGCTAGCGATATCGTCCCACAGGACTTGTCCTTTCATCAAAGGAAAACGTTCATGCATGATGTGAAAAAGTTCTTTTGGGATGAGTCATACTTATATTGGAGTTGTACCGATGGGCTTATTCGGCGTTGTGTGCCGAAAGTTGAGATGTTGAGTGTTTTGGAGGCATGCCATTCTTCGCCTTTAGGTGGGCATCATAGTAGTATCCGGACTACTCACAAGATATTGCAATGTGGCTACTATTGGCCAACCATCCACCAAGATTCTCATGAGTTCGCCAAGGCATGTGATAGATGCCAAAGAGATGGTGGCATCTCGAGAAAGCAAGAGCTCCCTTTAAATCCCATTCTTGTGATTGAATTGAAAGATGTGTGGGGCATTGACTTTATGGGCCCTTCTGTGAGTTCTCATGGGATGAAGTACATTCTTGTGGTAGTCGATTATGTGTCAAAACGGGTAGAAGCTATCGCACCTGCGAATAATGAAGGGAAGAGTGTCACCGCGTTCTTGAAAAAGAACATACATTCTAGATTTGGCACCCCAAGGCCTATTATCAGTGATGGGGGATCCCACTTTTGCAAAAAGCTGTTTAAGGGATTATTGGGAGAATGTGGGGTTCGCCATAATGTGGTCACTCCTTACCATCCTCAAACTAGTGGGCAAGTTGAGGTGTCAAACAGGGAGATTAAGCAGATTTTGGCAAAAATGGTGACTGCTAGTAGAACGGATTGGTCAAGGAGGCTTGATGATGCTCTTTGCGCCTACCGGGCAGCATACAAGACTCCCATAGGTATGTCCCCATACCAACTTGTATATGGGAAGGCTTGTCACTTATTGGTTGAATTAGAGCATAAGGCCATGTGGGCAATGAAGAAGTTGAAAATGGATTGGAATGAGGCTGCGGAACGGAGATCAAACGGGTTGAATGAGCTTGATGAATTTTGCTTGAAGGCATATGAATGTTCAACCCTCTACAAAGAAAAGATGAAGAAGTACCATGACCAAAAGATTGAGAAGCGCGATTTTTTGGTTGGGTATTTTGTTCTTTTGTTCAATTCTAGGTTGCGCTTGTTTCTGGGAAAACTCAAGTCCAAATGGACTGGTCCCTATTTGATCACCCAACTATTCCCTCATGGTGCGGTTGAGTTGGAGAACAAGGAGGGTGTAAGGTTCAATGTGAACGGGCAGCGAATCAAAATCTATCTAAGGCATGCTGAAACGGTAAATGAAGTGATCGAGGCATACCATCTTAATGAAGTCTGAGTAATCAAGAATCCTCCGTCGTGCCGTGACGTTAAATCAAGCGCTGATTTGGAGGCAATCCAATATGTATCCTCTAGCCAACTATAGGTTTTTCGTTATTTTCTAGGCATAGTTGCATTATTTTTGCTTTTATTACTTATGTCACGTCTCAATGTTCTTTTATTTTTCGTTAGAAGTGTTGGCTAGAGCGTAGAGTAGGGTCCGTGTCCAAAAAGTGTCCAGAAAACACAAAAATATTAGCTTAATGGGTGTTAAATGTGCAGGGACCAAATCACCAGAATCTGCAGAAAATTGGTTTGGTGCACCCATCGACGGACCCATCGACAGACTGTCGTCCCTTCGACGGACCGTTGGTAGGATCCGTCGTGCCCAGGTGTGTTTTGGAAATTTTTCCAAGTTAGGACATTGTCAACGGAGGGGTCGACGGACCTTCGACCGACTTACAGTCCGTCGACGGGGAATCGTCAATTCCTCACCCACCAACCCTACCCGACCCGTCCGGCTACAAATTAAAAGTTTTGTAAACTTTTTAGTTACCCACCTCTTCGCATACTCCCCATAACCGTTTCCCTCCCTATTTTCTCTCATTTTCCCCCACTTCCTCACCCATTAACTCCCATTCCATCATCAGATTCCCCCACTTCCACAAACAACATTCTCTCCCCAAATCTTCCACTTTCTTCAGTCTCCTTGCCGGTCAGTGTTCGTGGTTGGTGTTGCTGCTGTTCAACTACAAGTTTTCATACTTCATTTTCTTCCACTACAGTTTTCAGGTGTGTTCTTCTGATCTGCTAGATTAACTATCGTTAATTTTCATGTTAACTTGATGTCTTACCTTGTGAGTCTTCAATTTGGGACCCCTTTGCATGCTAAAAACTTACACCTGAAGTCCTAAGTCCCTTAGAACACTAAAATTGAAAGGGATGGGGGTGTCTTGTTAAAAATGTGTTGTGTTTGCATGTTGTGTTTCTGACCTAGGGTTTTGATAGGCTGTAGAATCGAATGTTCAAACTATGATAATTCATGCCCTAGGAATGATGAAATGCTGGGTTAAATATTAGGGAAACTTACGATTTCTAAGGATACTCTAAATTAGTACGTTTGGGGAAACAAAACGGCTGCAAAATTCTGTCCCTGAAGGACAGAACAAGACCCCGTCGATGGACCATCGGTCCCTCGATGGACCATCGTTGGGGTCTGTCAACCCCAACATCCCTTGCTTAGTCTAAGTGTCAGTCGACGGACCCCACTGACGGATCATCGTCCCTTCGACGGTCCGTCCTGCACAATAGTCGACGCTGTCAGAACCTTTGTTTCTGCTTTTCTAAAAAAATATTCTAAGTGCCCGTCGACAGACCCCACTGACGGACCATCATCCCTTCGACAGTCCGTCCTGCACAACCGTCGATGCTGTTTGAACCATTGTTTTTTATTGTCTAAAAAAATATTCTAAGTGTCCATCGACGTACCCCACTGACAGACTGTCGTCCCTTCGACGGTCCGTCCTACACAATCGTCGACCCTGTCAGAACCTTTGTTTCTGATTTTCTAAAAAAATATTCTAAGTGTCCATCGACGGACCCCACTAACGGACCGTCATCCCTTCGACGGTCCGTCCTGCACAACCGTCGACACTATTAGAACCTTTATTTCTGATGTTTTCACAAATTCTTCCAAGTGTCCCTCGCCGGACCCCCATGACGGACCGTCGATGGGTCCGTCAGGCAGTGCTGCACTGCCATTCCATTATGTGTTTTACTCTTGTGTTTGATGTTTTTGAATGTGTTACAAGCTTCTAGTGGAACTAATAACTTCTCTTTGCAGGTACTTATGGCACCCAAGCAAGACCATGTCTACTCGAGTGAGTGTTTTAAGTCTATCGCCCCGTCAAACCGGATGGTCATACGCTCAGATGATGAGCATGACCCAGAGTACGTGCCACCAGGAACCTGCACCCCTACCCATGCTGCCTGTACCACTAGGCCACGCCTACGAAGGTGGCGCCTGGCGGAGTCACTGCCTCCCAGTCTGAAGAGGAGCGCATACTGACCGGCACACCTTCTGGGTCGGCTGCACATTCTGAGGGAGCGTCTGGCTCCGAGGAGGCTTCCGGTTCTGAGGAAGCGTCCGGCTCTATGGAGGCTTCCGGGTCTGAGGAGGCTTCTGCTTCTCCTAATGCCAATGCTCCAGCTACTTCGGTGGTGTGTCGAGGGTCAATATCAAGTATATGTTGATGCCAAGGTGCCCAATGACAAGGGGGTCATGACCCGGACCCTGACACTCGAGCGGTGGGTTCTCACTGGGAGTCTTCCCACTATGCCGGCCATCCATGCTATATTCACCAGACATCGGCTGGAGTGGACGGCTCGGAATGTGGGCTGCTATAGCGAAGAAATGGTACGAGATTTCTACGCCTCCTATGTTGCGAACCTCCGGTCTCAGTTGGACAAGCGGGCCAACCCAGCCAAACATGCACCTCTAGAGTACGTCCGAGTCCGCGGCAAGCGGGTTGATATTTATTTACAGGCCATTCGCAGGTTTCTCTATGGCGTGGACATTGATGCCACCAGGACCCTTCTCACCGCCGAGTTTGACTATCGGTGGAAGTTGATCAAACACGGTTGGTTCCAGCGTGAGCCGGATGTGAGAGAGACCACAAAGCGGTGGATAGCACAGAACCTCTCCGTGGATGGCGAGGCTGCTGATTGGGTGCTGCAGACCAAGGGGAGCATCAAAAAGGCCAACCTCACCTTCATAGCCAAATTCTTATGGCTACTGGTCCGACACTGTCTTTCCCCCACTGCTGCTAATAACATTGTCACTTGGGATCGTGCAGTGCTGATGGATGCCATGGTTGCGGGGTTCGAGATGGACTTTGCGTGGCTGTTGCAGGCGCTGATGCATGAGAGGGCCTTTAAGGCCACTACTACTTACCCTTTCCCGTGCATGGTCTTTGAGTTGTGTAGGTCTGCAGGAGTGCCCGTGTGACACATTGATGTGATCAAGACCCCACCCAGCACAGTGGATATTGGCCTCATTCGAGATGAGGCCAATGAGTTGGCTCCCCACAAACGGCCCCGTCAAGAGGTGCAGCCACTCGGTGAGAACCTGGCGGCCACGGTAGAGCAAGCCCAAGTGGCTAATCTGGCTACATCCGAGCCTACCGACACCACCCTAGTTGAGTCTATCCTGGGTGCTAGCACCGCTCTGAGCTCCTTCCGCTCGACTCCATCTGCTACTCTAGTCCCACTTGCTAGGGTACAGAAACTAGAGGCCCAAATGGCCACACTTCTGCATCACATCCAGCCTTGGATGCAGAGGTCCATTGTTGAAGCAGAGGAGCGGATAGATAGGAAGATGGACCAGCATACTGAGCGGCAGATCATGGAGGTCCACCAGCACCTTGACGCATTTAAGTTAAGGGTTCTTGCCCGGCCAGCCCCTACTGTAGATTTGATAACTCTCCAGGCTGTTGTGGCGAGTTTGAGGGCAGATACAAATTCCATTCTAGAGGCCTGGGTGCCCAAGTCTGAGGCCACGTCTATGGAGCCTGCTGAGGATACGGTGCTGGCTGCTCTGTTCCAGACTACTGCTGCACCACCACATCAGCCACGGGAGCATACCAAGAGGCACCGATCTCGAGAGGATGATGAGACTAGAGCTAGAAAGCGAGAGCGTCTTGAGTTAGAGGCTGTGAGAAGAGCCTCGCTGATTGATGAGAAAGCCCGGCAGATGAGGGCTCAGGCGGTGGCTGCTGGGGCATCTAGCTCCAGGATTGATGTTGTTGAGAGGAGCACTACTGAGGGTGCTGTTATTGCTGCGGACACTACTAACGGTGTCCCTATTATAGAGGGAGCGGGTTCCGGGTCACCAGACCCGCCAGCTTGTTGATCACCGGCGCTATGCGCCTCAGGTTTGCTTTACCCACCACTCGGTTTTATATTTTTAATGTATTGAGGACAATTGCGTGCTTTTTTGTTGGGGGTGGGGTAAATGGAAAGTGAGTGCTAGGGTGAAGTGTGAGTAGCCCAACTCACGATCCTCTCTTGGGGTTTTCTTGCCTTTGTTCTTTTTTCCCAAGAGACTGGTTATTTTATTGTTGAACTGGCATGTTTGTATCTTTTGTACATAGTATAGAAATGGAATCTGAAGCATGATGGCTAAACAAAGTGATATCCTGATTTAAAGAAAATGTTGCATGATTAGGCATAGTGAATAAGTATGTGTGTCTCTAAGCATGACATAGAGATACACCACTGCATGACCGTAAAATCTAAAACTCGAACTAGGTGTCTAATAATCTGGTAGAGTAATGAGATGTCAAGTGAGTGTGAGGAAAATTTGAATAGTCCACCATTGGTACTGAGCTAGAACTTGCCTGGTTAGTCCTGCTAAAATTAGGTTGTGATAGCCAATTAGGAAAGGATAATAGGCCCTTGTTCAAGATAGCAAATCTTTAGCCTAGATAACAGAAAACCGAATGAAATTAATCCCTTCTTGATCCAAATGATTTGAGCTTAAAATAGACCTTTTTTTTTACCCCAACTGATCTCTTCTGGGAACAATGTGTTGGCCCCGGTCCCTCCTTGGACATGTGCACCTCAACTTATGCCAAAAGCATAAGTTGAGGGTGGCTAATGCAGAAAACAACCTTATCGTGGCCCTGACCCAACCTTTGGTATTGTGTACCTTGACTCATGGCAGGTGGCTAGTTGAGGAATGCTCCGGAAAGTGGGGTTGAAAGAATAAAGAAATAGAAAGAACAAAAGAAAAGTGACTCAAGAAATGTTGAAAGCAAAGTGGAAAAAAAATCACTTACACAAAAGGAGAAAGAAAGGAGAAAAGTAAGGCGAAAGAATATAAAAAATAATAATTGAGAAATAGGGCAGAATAAAATGATGAAAAGGTAGGATGCTTAGCCGTTATGTCAAGGAGGGCAATAAGTCCCAAGCTAAGAAAGTCCTATTGTGATCCTAAAAGTCTATTATGGTGAACTTAAAGCAGTGAAAATAAGGGCAATCCTATGGCAACCAGTATAAATAAGGTGTGAAGTTGTTGTGAGAGAGAGTGTTCAAAAAAATAATCCTTATACTCAAACTGAAATCATTGTGTGAAAAATTAGGATGTTGTTTTAAAGTGAGGACACTAGTTGCAATACCGGAAAATTGGTACCTTGGTGAGAAATCAAAGAGGATAGGTGTCGGTGTGTGGTGAGTATGTGTCATGGTCTGATCCACATGAGCGAGCCTAATAGTGATAGCATGCATAAATATAATGAAAATAATCGGGATTGATATCCAGATGATTGCAAAAGCTAAAATAAGGATACTCTTGTACAAAGGTTTTGTGGTGAGTAATAGTGCATCGCTTGAGGACAAACAACGAATTTAAGTTGAGGGTGTTGATGTACCGTGGTTTCACGGTACTTTCAATGCTTTTTCCTTAAGTTTAGTGTGTGTCTAAGGCCTTTTTGTAGTAGTTTTAATGTATTTTTCTATTTGTTTGCACGAAAACTGTCCAGAATGAAAACGCGGAAGAACTGTGCTGAAATTGCAGAAGTGATGACCTACGGAGCCATCGACGGTCCGTCGACCCCTCGAAGGTCCGTAGGTGGCAATCGTCGTTTGAAGAAAATGTTGCTGAAGGAAGATCGGGGAATTCTGACCTAGTGTGGGACTACGGAACCTATCAACGGACAGTCATCTCCACGATGGACTATCCTGCACATCCGTCATTACTAACAGAAAGTAGCCCCAGTACCCGTCTTGAAAAGAATCAAAGTGTGGAGAAATGGAAGCCATCGACGGACTGTCGTGCACTCAACGGACCGTCATCCTAGTTCGTCGATGGTAATAGTGAGTTGGAGAAGAAAGCAGCTGAAAAAGATTCTAAGTGAGGAACGACGGGAGGCCTCGACGGTTCGTCGGTCTGGTCGTTGACTCAGACGCGTTTTTTTGGCAGATTTTCCTTAAATAGATTTCCTTTTTATGTTAGGACTTCTTAATTATAAATACTTGTAAAAAACTCGTTTTTTGGTTTAGAGATTTTGGGAAATATTCTACTTTCCGGAATCGTTTGTTGCAAGACTTTGATTTATTTGAGTAATTTTCTGGATTTTCTTCAATCTTATCAAAGTAAGTACATGAATTCTTGTCTAATCAATATGAATTGTATGATTGTTAACATGGGTAAAATAACAATTCTCGAATAGTTTCGTGCATGTATTGATAATTTTTTCGTTTAGAAGTCTTTTTAGCGAGTGCACGCGTTAGAACTCGCCTTGTTACTACTTGCCAGACCAAGGAGGTAGACAATAAGAAAAGAATTATCAACGTAGATTTAGTATATACTATCTAATAGGCTAGTGTCGATTGATACGAAGTAATAACTAAGTCATACATCGATTATGATGCTTAATATGAGGTAAAAGGTAGGGTTTAGTAAAGTATACACACATAGACGAACCAAGGTGCGGAGTGGAATTCACTTGTTGCCGGACCAAGGAATTAGGGATACATAACTTATCAATTTGCATGCAAGATACTAGGAAAGAGTTGTTATAGTTAGGGTTACTGCGTTATGAACCTAATGGGGAACACTTACACCCTAGTTTCTCTCATTACTTGATAAACATCAAAGTTGTTACTTGTTTACTTAGAATTAATTAAATAATTTTGTTACACAAAACCCCCCTTTTAATTGTTTTTTTTTTGGAAAGGACATGATTAAATTTGAGGTAATCGTAGATTAAAGTTAAGTATAAACCATTTTCCTCGTGGGATCGACCCCAACCTAGCATTTTGGTTCTTTACTTGATACGACCGCTTATACTTCTTAAGGAAGTGTAATTTGAGCGTATCAGCTATATAAGTCTATGATGATTATATTGATGATGATATAGTAGTATATAGGATGACTTAAATATGATAATGGTTGTCCTTATGTGCTTCTAGAATGACATGTAATATGTTCTAAAGTTAAGTATATTGTGTCTTGTTTAGGTAGATTTGTGTCCCTTACTTGATGCATGTATGAATGTGAATATGTGATGTCTTTACTTAGGAAGCTAAAGCGTCTTATTCTTGAATGTATGAATGTTATGTAAGACCTTTAATGATGATAAGAAGGTCTTTTATGTGAAACCTTGAACCTAGCAGTAAGGTTATGAAACTTGAAGTCGAAAGCCGTAATGGTATCCTTCATGTAATGAATGATGGACTTAAGGTTGATTGGCTGGAACGGCATCATATCAATACTTAGGAAAGTCATGATTTCGTCATTGTAAGGTAGCCCCTAGAGGACCTCTTTGGTAGGGTAAATGTAATTGGGTTATGAAATTGATATGGAACCCATTTATATGAACCTTAATGTGAATTAATCTATGAGAACAAAGGCTAGCACTGAGTGAGTATGGCAAGGGAAGTATCTCTAGTTAAAGAATGAGGATAGAGTACAAAGTAATCCGTTCATATTCCTTAATCATTTGCCTACATGGGATGTGTCTAAGTTCTACCGTTGGAAAGTAGAACACCCTCATCGGAGTAGGATAGAACTCCGGATTCCATGCTTTGCTACAATGGTATATGTCGGTTATTGCCTATTCTCATCATGTGGGATACTTGTCACAACCCGAAACCACCCCCTAGAAGATAGGGTGCGAATCTCGGAGTTCTAAGACAAGCCTCTTTCATATCATTCATTGCATATACATAGTGAAAAGAAGTGCGGAATTAAAACTTTTCATAAAATATAACATAATCTTTAAAAATCTCTTTCATATAAAAGTAATAGAAAATACTAAGTCTCAATATCATCATATTAGACACAAAAATACTTGGGACACGGCCCATACTTCAATACGAAAATAGAAAGACATACTCTATTACAATAGTTCCAAGAAAAACAATAAAAGACATATGCCTTCGAGTCAATTGAGGACATACTTCAACTTCTTCTTGGATGATCCTTCTATATCATAGTCTTCACTTCACAAGCCCTTCACCTAACAAGAACTAAAAATAGATAAAAGCATGGAATTAGTACAACCACATGTACTAAGTATGACATTATGCATAAAATCATGAAAACGGACATTTATTGGAAATATGCATCTTTTCATTATAGAAATCATATTTTAATCATAAGAACATCATTTAGCAATTAAGAACACATAAGATAACATTAAAACCGAAAACATAAGTTTTAAAGCTAACTTTACAGTGAGTTCACTTCAATGTACAGTGAAGTCCATTCACTGTTACAGTGAAGTCCTAGCCTTCCCTTTTAACCTCTTCTAGCATGTAATTTCCTCACTTAAAGTCAGCCTAAGATTCCCTTAAGTCACACAAACAGAGACCGCCCATACACCCTCTCTAGATGTGCCTAAACGACCCTTAAGATTACTCATAATGAGTCACATACATACTTACAAAGCAATCATAAACATCAAAGTAAGATTCATCTACTAAAGGTCATTTCAAAGGTTCACTTGAGTGAGTGTGGAGTGACCGCCCATACAATCTCTATCACACACACACAAGAGATCCTATAGACTACCTAAAATAGAATCATTCTCACTAAACACACCAACACTTAGATGATAGGACACTCTCCTTCCAAAGGGTATCAAAAGACCTACTTAAGTAAATCAAGAAGATAATGTCCATAGTGACCTCTTCAATATTACCTATATAGTCCTTAAGACTACCTAAGGCTTAGATCATGTCAACAAGATTAACCAACTTCCCTAACTAGAGTCATCCTCAAGACTTCCAAAGATAAGACATGAAGAGATCATTCTTCCATGCCCTCCTCACACTTTAGCTAAGGAATGCTTAAGCCACTTTAGATTAGGTACTCATTCGTTTACATAGTTACTAACATAGGTCATTAGTTCATTAGTTCATTAAGACTCATACATCACATAATACACTCATGTAATGCATCAGATAAGACACTCACATATTGGTCTTGGACAAGACCTAGGAAACTCCACATAACACCTTCAAAGCCTATTGTGCAATGTCTAGATAACGTCACATACCACCACCTAAACCTCAAAATCTTATCTAATGCTAATAGGTATTCCACATGATGAGAATAGGTAATAACCGACATATACCATGATAGCAAGACATGGAATCCGGAGTTCTATCCTACTCTGATGAGGTTGTTCTACTTGCCAATGGTAGAACTTGGACCCATCCAATATAGGCACATGGTTAAGGAATATGAAGGGCTTCTTTGTATTCTAGTATCATACTTAACTAGAACTACTTCCCTTGCCATACTCACTCGGTGCTAGACTTCTTTCTCGTAGAGTATTTCATACATTACATTTACATAAAAGGGTTCCATAACAAGTTCATAACCCGATAACATTTACCCTACCAAGGAAGGTCCACTAGGGCTACATCACAATGGCGATAAGAAGATCATGATGACTTTCCTAAGTGTTAATATGATGCCGTTCCAGCCAACTAACCTTAAGTTCATCATTCCTTTACTTTGAAGGATACCATTACGGCTTACACTTCAACAAGCTTAACCTTACCCTTAAGTCAAGGTTTGCACATAAGAGACTCTCATAACATCATTTAAAGTCACATGTCATTCATACATTCAAGACTAAGAGTTATAACACCCTAAATCAAGACATCACATATCCGTAATCATATTTACATCAAGCAAGATATACAAGTCAACCAAGACAAGACATCACATACTTCTCTTGAACTCATAAGGCAATTCATTCTAGAAACACCTAGAACACAACCTAACATCTTCAAGTCACCCTATATATCAACATAACATCATTAATATACTCTACATAGAATCATAAGTCAAGTAGGAATAACCAAGACTTAACCTAACACTACACTCATAATGTCAAGTCAAAGTCTAACATGATCACTTAAGGCAACATAACTAGAAGAATACATACATGACTATATAACTTCACATGTAGATAGGTAATGTCATGCTTCACATAATCAAACTACACCAATAGCCACATAACTTCAAGTAGTTGCCAATAAGGCCATGCTCATAATATTACATAAAGTACGCCGACAAGGCCACGCCAATTGCAAGTAAAACACATAACACCGCCACCATAAGTGGACCATACCAAGCACAATAGAATCTAAGTATATTTAATATCAAACTAAAGAAAATGGGGCAGCATACCTTCATCCCCTTATCCATACTTCAATTCAATGCCAAATCAACCAATTCAACATAACAAGGACCTTACTTTTGGCCATGAACAATAATTCAAAGCAATAACCATAAAATCCAATGAAATCTCAACCAATTCAATCTGGGTTTAAAAATCTAGGATCAATTATATATCAACTCAATACAATTCTTATATCATTATAAAGACCATAAGAAACTACACAACAATTCATCAATATTAGCTTAATATCAAGTAACCCAATAAGCAGTCAAAACTAGGGTTCATCAATTTACATGGGTTCATAGGTAATTTATGTTAAAATCATCAATACAATATCATTAGATCATAATTCAATGTATAGAAATCATTTATGCAAGAACCCATGGTAGAATCCCGAAATTGGACAATTCACTTTAGAAAACTTTGAAAAACATCTTGAGAGTTGGGCTCTTTGACGAAATAATTTTCAAGGATAAAAAGCCATACCTCAAGGATGATAATTCTTCACTTTGATGAAGAATTTCGACACAAAAACCCCTCACCAAGTTGCCTCTTCAATAGGGTCTTCAATGGAGGTTTGGGATATTTTTTAAGTGTTTTGAGTTTTCAATTTGGAAGAATGAAGTCTTTAGGGTGTTAACTACTTATATAGTTAATTAAAATACCCATAAGACCCTCAAATAACCGTCCAACATTAAATTTAGAAGTGGGGTGAATTTACCAATTCACCCCTTAATTGACAGCAGCCTGCGCAGAACTCAAGTGCGCGCGACGATAGCCTCATGACGGGGCGTCACAGCCATGACGGGGCGTCACAGGCCTCCGTCGTTGGTAACAGTGACCTGCAAAGGTTTAAAACTTCACCCAAGGCTATGTCCCCCACGACGGGACCCTGTGACGGGGCGTCACAGCCACGACTGGCCGTTGACTGCTCCGTCGCCAAGGTCTGCCTGGGACAGCCTGCACACTGATTTTGGGTCCTTCTTCAAGGACCCTTTGATGGTCCTTGGGATAATTTCCCAGATGTTTTGCAACCCAAATACGATCGTCTATAAGTTTAACACCTGTCACATGAAATTCATCCAAAACAAACACGTAAAACTCAATGAAACTCGCCTAGACGTACAAGGGCGACTCAAGACATATCTTTCGAATGCCTTGGACATTTTTGGTCGTTTGACCTCCAAGCTTCACGAAACTTTAACTATTGCTTATACATATTAATAACCTTAAAACACCATGAAGCACACATAAACACATATAACCACATTTTAGACATTTTGGTGACTTAGTCGTCAAACGTCTTAGTCGTCCCTTGACGTTTGACTTCCAACACCTCTAATATTTTAGCTACTGCCTATATACTATATTTTAGGCATATTTAGTACATTAGAAAACCAAGACCAACATATTAGGCTCTAGAGAACCTAAGCTATTTTTGAGGTATTACAATACTTACTAGTATTGGAGAAGTTCTATTTATTTTAGGTGGTAGTATGGGACGCTATTTAGACATTGCACAATAGGCTTTAAATATATTAGTGAATGTCCCTAGGTCTTCTTCAAGAACATTACTTGAATGTACCTATGTGATGAATGTCTTTTAAATGAACTAAGTAATGTAATGACTTAAGTTAAGAAAGCATGTTAAATGAATAAGTTCTTATCTAGAGTAGTTAAGGGTTGTCTATTTAAGGTATAATGGGGGCATAGGAATGGTCACTTCATATCTTACTTAGATAAGTCTTAATAATGATTCTAGTTAATGAATGTGATTGACTATGTGGACATGATCCTAACCTAGGTAAGTCTTAAGTATTACTTAGGTAATCTTGAAGAGGTCAATTAAGGACATTCTCTTCTTGAGTTATTTGAGTAGGTCTTTTGATAACCTTTGAAAGGGAGAATGTCATGTTTGATGTATATTATGGCATTAAGTGTAGGTATTTTGATAACCTTTGAAAGGGAGAATGTCATGTTTGATGTATGTTATGGTATTAAGTGAGAATGATTCTATCTTAGGTAGTCTATAGGATCCCTTGTGTGCGTGTGAAAGGGATTGTATGGGAGGTCGCTTCACAACTAACCCGATTGAACCTTGGAATCACCTTTGGTAGAAGGATCTCATGTTCATGTGCTTGATGTATGTTAAGTGTGTATGTGTCTCATTCTATGTAGTCTTATGGATTGTTTAGGCATGCTTTGAGAGGGTCTATGGGCGGTCTCTCTTTGTATGACTTAAGTGAGTCTTCGGATAGCTTTCAGTGGGTTGACTACATGCTAGAAGATGTCAAATGTCAAGGCTAAGCACTTCACTGTAACAGTGAAGGAACTTCACTGTACAATGAAGTGAGTTACTGGAAAGTGGCTATTAAAATGTGAATAATTGCTTTGATGATTTCTTATGTATTTCTAAAGTGTTAAATGTTTTTCTTATGCTTATAGTATGATGTTTTAATTTTAAAAAATAATGAAAAGCATGTTACGGACTAAATGTCCCTTTATCATGGTTTTTGCATGGCGTCCATACTTAGTACATCTAATGTGCTAACCCCTTCTTTTCCCTTTTTCACGAAAGTGTAGGGAATTGGAAGTCTTGATGTGCCACGGAAGATGGATATGTTTCTAAGGTTTGAAGATGGAATATTGGATAGTCCTCATCGATTCGAGGACAATATCCACATGTTTGTTTATGTCTTACGTCTTTATTTTATAGCTTGTATGGGCTTAGTCCCAAGTATTGTATACTCTAATGTTTAGATGGTTCAAGGGGTTATTGTAAAGGTTTAATGTTTTATTGTAAGTCTTCTGCTTGTGCATTGTTTATGAAAAGATTTCTTCATGTGTGAAGAAAGTTCTAAATTCTTACTCATTTTAGTATGTTTATTATGCAATGAATGATATGATGATCATGGCCTTTTCGGCACTACTTGAGTTAATATGTTGATTAGTGTAGTTGATTATGTGAAGTATGATCATATCTACATGTGAAGTAATGTGAAAGTATGTGTTCTTTTATTATGCAATGAATGGTATGAGAGGCTTAATTGAGACTTCCTGAAGTATCATTTGCCTTGTGACGACTCAAGGATACTCTATCTTCTATGGTGTACTTGAGGGTCTTGACAAACTTTGTATCACAGCATAAGGTTTGGGAGGGTCGTAGTTGTCTTATGAACCACATCTAATAGAGTCTTGTTTATAATGTGAAGCTCGCCACATTATAAATAGGAGGCTATTGGGTGCTAGGAAAAGTTTCACTTCTTCATTCATATAATCATGCCTAAGATCCTTGTATATGGTGTGTTTCCCTTGTCTCCCTTATGTGTTTGGTCATTTGAGTGTGACTTTATGAAGTTTGGGTTGAGGAAGAGAAAAGATGGGGTGTGGCTTGTTAGATGAGGTGTGAAAGATGGAGTTTATCACCTTAGAATTGGTTTAGCTACCTTTTAAAGGGTAGTGGAGTCGTATATAGTTAGAAATGTGAAAGAGTGGTTGTTGAGATGGTCTGAAGTTGTTTAAGACCCAACCATAGAAAGGAAGTTGTTTATGTAATATGTTGATTAGTATAGTTTATTATGTTAAGTATGATCATATCTACCTATATGTGAAGTAATGTGAAAGTATGTGTTCTTCAATTGATGCTGTTTAGGTGAACATGTTAGACTAATGACTATGTGTTCATGTGTGTAGTCATAGAGTTGAATGCATGATTGTTCCTACTTGGATATATGAGTCTATGATGATTATATTGATGATGATATAGTAGTATATAGGATTATTTAAAGATGATAATGGTTGTCCTTATGTGCTTCTAGAATGACACGTAATATGTGCTAAGGTGAAGTATGTTGTGTCTTTTTTAGGTAGACTTGTGTCCCTTACTTGATGCATGTATGAATGTGAATATGTGATGTCTTGACTTATAAAGCTAAAGCATCTTAGTCTTGAATGTATGGATGTTATGTAAGACCTTGAATGATGATAAGAAGGTCCTTTATGTGAAACCTTGAACCTAGCGGTAAGGGTGTGAAACTTGAAGTCAAAAGCCGTAATGGTATCCTTCATGTAATGAATGATGGAATTAAGTTTGATTGGCTGGAACGGCATCATATCAATACTTTGGAACGTCATGATAAGATTCTTGTCGCCATTGGAAAGTAGCCCCTAGAGGACCTCTTTGGTAGGGTAAATGTAATTGGGTTATGAACTTGATATGGAACCCCTTTATATGAAACTTAATGTGAATGAATCTATGACAACAAAGGCTAGCACCGAGTGAGTATGTCAAGGGAAGTATCTCTAGTTAAAGAATGAGGCTAGAATACAAAGTAAGCCCTTCATATTACATAACCATGTGCCTACATGGGATGTGTCCAAGTTCTACCATTGGCAAGTAGAACACCCTCATCGGAGTAGGTCAAAACTCCGGATTCCATGCTTTGCTACCATGGTCTATGTCGGTTATTGCCTATTCTCATCATGTCGGATACTTATTAGTATTGGAGAAGTTTTATGAAGTTTAGGTGGTGGTGTGGGACGCTATCTAGACATTACAAAATAGGGTTTAAATATATTAGTAAGTGTCCCTAGGTCTTCTTCAAGACCATTGCTTGAATGTCCCTATGTGATGAATGTCTCTTAAATTTACTAAGGAATGTAATGAGTTAAGTTAAGAAAGCATGTTAAATGAATAAGTTCTTCTTATCTAGAGTAGTTAAGGGTTGTCTAGTTAAGGTATGATGGGGGCATAGGAATGGTCACTTCATTTCTTATTTAGATAAGTCTTAATAATGATTCTAGTTAATGAATGTGATTGACTATATGGACATGATCCTAACCTAGGTAAGTCTTAAGGATTACTTATGTAATCTTGAAGAGGTCAATTAAGGACATTCTCTTCTTGATTTACTTGAGTAGGTCTTTTGATAACCTTTGAAAGGGAGAATGTTATGTCTGATGTATGTTATGGTATTAAGTGAGAATGATTCTATCTTAGGTAGTCTATAGGATACCTTGTGTGCGTGTGAAAGGGATTGTATGGGCAGTCGCTTCACAACTCACCAAAGTGAACCTTCGAATCACCTTTGGTAGAAGGATCTCATGTTCATGTGCTTGATGTATGTTAAGTGTGTATGTGTCTCATTCTATGTAGTCTTAAGGATTGTTTAGGCATGCTTTGAGAGGGTGTATGGGCAGTCTCTCTTTGTATGAGTTAAGTGAGTCTTAGGATAGCTTTTAATAGGTTGACTACATGCTAGAAGATGTCAAATGTGAAGGCTAAGCACTTCACTGTAACAGTGAAGGAACATCACTGTACAATGAAGTGAGTTACTGGAAAGTGGCTATTAAAATGTGAATATTTGCTTGGATGATTGCATATGTATTTCTAAAGTGTTAAGTGATGTTCCTATACTTATAAAATGATGTTTTGATTAAAAAAAATCATGAAAAGCATGTTACGTACTAAATGTCCCTTTTTCATGGTTTTTGCATGGCGTCCATACTTAGTACATCTAATGTGCTAAACCCTTCTTTTCCCTTTTTGACTAAAGTGTAGGGAATTGGAAGTCTTGACGTGCCATGGATGATGGATAGGTTTTCAAGGGTTGTAGATGAAATATTGGTGAGTACTTATCGATTCGAGGAAAATATCCACATGTTCGTTTATATCTTACGTCTTTATTTTATGTCTTGTATGTGCTTAGTTCCAAATATTGTATACTCTAAAGTTTAGATGGTTCAAGGGGTTATTGTAAAGGTTTAATGTTTTAATTAAAGTCTTCCGCTTGTGTATTGTTTATGAAAAGAGTTCTTCGTGTGTGAAGGATGTTTTAAATTCTTACTCATTTTAGTATGTTTATTATTCAATGAATGGTATGAGAGACTTAATTGAGAGTTCTTGAAGTCTCATTTGCCGTATGGCGACTCAAGGATACTCTAACTACTAAGGTGTACTTGAGGGTCGTAACACAAAGCAATTATCTGTCCCAACTAGAGATTCACCCACATGCTTTTTACCACACTTGCCACAAATAGGTTCTTACTCGATTAATGACAACCACATCCCTTTTGTTGGGACCTCGGGTTAGACAACATATAATTATGAGCTTTTGGGGAACTTAAAAGGATCTTTGTTGGAGAACCTCTTTTTGAACCTAGGCTTGTCTTCAATGTCAAGTCTACCCTTAGAATTTCCTCCTTTAAAAGACCTTGCTCTCTTAGCATCACTAATCTTCTTCTTTAGCCTATTCTCCTCAACTTTTTGAGCATGCACCATCAAACGAGAAAGATCCATGTTGTCATGAAGCATTGCCGCACGACATTCTTCCTCAAGATATTTGGATACACCCATCACATAACGGCTCATTTCATCCCTAGAATTGGATACCAAAGAGGAAGCATGTTTGGACAACTTGAAAATTTTCAAAGAGTATTCCTCAACACTTATACCTCATTGACAAAGGTTGATGAACTCTTCTACTTTATCCTATCTTATCTCCATTGGGAAGAACCTATCAAGAAAGGCTCTCCTAAAGATCTCTCAACTTACGAGACCACTCTTAAGGCCCTATTATGCTTCCATTGAGTATACCAAGTATTTGCCACATCCTGGAGTTGATAGGTGTCTAGCTCGGCCTTCTCATTAGAACTCACCCACATAGTATACAAGAGC
Organism: Solanum sitiens; assembly: GCA_016801875.1. Classification (NCBI taxonomy): domain Eukaryota; kingdom Viridiplantae; phylum Streptophyta; class Magnoliopsida; order Solanales; family Solanaceae; genus Solanum; species Solanum sitiens. The sequence continues at coordinate 435,958 of JABWTJ010000348.1, read as the reverse complement.
TTATCGACCTCGTCAAGAAAGTATTGGGGGTTTTCATCAACCTTATACCCAAAGAATATAGGAGGATTTATCCTTGTGAAGTCCCTCAAACGAGAAGCCATGGTACTAGAATTTTGGTTCACATAGGATCCAACATCCCATTTTGCTTGAGCCGTCGTAAATTGCACTTGAATAATTAGGGCATGAGATTGAGTAGTCATGGCTTGAGCAAAACATATAAAATGTGACCTTATCTCTCCATCTGTCATAGACAGAGGATTGAATGGAGCTTGGTCACCCAAAGGAACATGTCCTTGTGGAGGAGCTTGGTTTTCTTCGTCTCCCGCATTAGCAATCTCTTCTTCAACTCTTCTTGCGGCTTCCCTTCTAGTTGTCATAGTCTATAACCACAAGAAAAGGGTTAGATGAAAAGTACACATAGAGTTAAGACTCTTGAGGCACGGCATATGAATACCTAGAAGATGAGAATTTACCAAGAATCACATAGCCTCTTCTTCATATGTGTGGTGTGCACCACAATTATGAATAAGACTCTACATACACGTGGTTTAGTGAAACATCAATCCTATGATTACTCAACTTCATGCCCTAATAGAAACTTTGTCATGACTGGAGAGCACCCTATAACGTAACCGGCGTCAACATCCTCAAAGAGGACTTAGACAAGACCTTAACATATATCATGGCACATTGATACGCTCAAACTTACTTCTCAAATAAGAAGTAAAGCGGTCGTATCAAGTAAAGAACCCAACTAATGAGGTTGGGATCGATCCCACAAGGAAAATAGTTCAGACTTAACTTTATTGTATTATTACTATTATTTAGCCAACTGTTTTCCAAAAAAAACTAAAAGACAAAAAGGGGGGTTTTAATTCTAAATTGATGAAAATGATTAACTAAATAAGATCGAACAACTAACAAATTCAACTTTCGAAGTTTAATCAAATTGTAAAAGTAACTAGGGTTTTAGTGTTCCCCACAGGTTCCTAACTTGGTAAATCTAACTTTAACAGTTCTATCCTGATATCTTGCATGTAAAGTGATAAGTTATGTATCTCTAAATCCTTGGTCCGGCATCTAGAAAATTTCACTCCGCACCTTGGTCCGGCTACGTGTGTTGCTATACTAACCCTTATCTTTACCTCATATTAAACATCGTATTCGGTATTTGACTAAGCTATTAACTCGTACCAACCAATACTAGTCTATTAGATAATATACACTAAATCTATGTTGATAATTCTTTTCCTATTATCTACCTCCTTGGTCCGGCAAGTAGCATTAAGGCGAGTTCTAACGTTGGCCACCGTTAAAAAGAATTCTAAACGAAAGAATTATCAATACATGCAAGACACCACTCTAGAAATTGTTATTGAAGTTAGATTACTACCTTGTTATTCACCCATGGTTCCCACAACCCTAGCTATGAGGTTTAGTTACCCATGTTCGTAATTACACAATTCATATCGTTAATGGAAGAGTTCATGTACTTACTTTTATGAAAACGAATAATTTCCCAGAATTTAACTTGATTAATCAACGAAATCCACAACAATCAATTCCCGGAAAATATCTTAATTCCCAAAATCGAGAGTTTAATAATATAATCGAAGAACTATAAACTAAAAATTATCCAGAAAATCTAACCCCAAAAACGAGGTTTTTCCAACTATTTATAAGAAAAACAAAAACCTAATCAAATAAGGATTCTATTTACTAAAAATCTGTCCAAACGCGTCTGGGTCGACGGACCACGTGACGGACCATCATGGACACGACGGACCGTCATAGCCTCCGTCGTCCCATACTTCACATCTTCTCATGTTGCTTTCTTCATTCCCCTCGACGGACAGGTATGACGGACCGTTGCAAGCATGACGGCTCGTCGAGGGTCTTCGTTCCAAAACACTTGAACTTTGGAATTTTGGGTACTGGGATTACTCTCTGATAATTACGACGAACATGCAGGATGGACCGTCGTAGCTGTGACGGTCCGTCACGAACTTCTGTAATCCCACACTTGTTCAGAGTTCCCTAAATTTCCTTCAGCAACTTCTTCCTTCACTACGATGCCACCTACGGACCGTCACAGCCGCGACGGACCGTCATAGGCTCCGTAGGTGGTCTCTTCTGCAATTCTTTCTCAAAAACTCCCGCGTTCTTCCTTAGACAGATTTTCTGCAAACAAAGAGAAACTTATATCAAAATCAACACAAAAAGGCTCTCGACACACACTAAACTTAAGGAAAAAGTATTAGAAATACCGTGAAACCACGGTACATCAACACCCTCAACTTAAATTCGTTGTTTGTCCTCAAGCGACGCACTATGACTCACTACAAATTCTTTGTACAACAGTATCCATATTTTAACTTCCGCAATCATTTGGCTATCAATCTCGATTATTCTCATTATGTTCATGCATGGTCTCACTATTAGGCATTGATTTGTGTAGAATCAAACCATAACCCAGATTTACTACGCAATGATGCCTATCCTCTTCAATTTCTCACCGAGATGCTAATATTTCTGGTATTACAACTCCTGTCCTCACTTCAAATAACATCCTTATTTTTCACACAATGATTTTAGTTTGAGTATAAGGATCACGTTTCGACACTCACTCTCAGAACAAATTCACCACTCATTTATACATATTGCAATAGGCTTGCCCTTATTTTCACTACTTCAAGTTCCTCATACGCACTTAGGATCACAATAGGACTTTTTTAGATTGTAACATAGGCTCAGGGTCAGGTAGGGTGTATTTAGGTATACTTTAGTGACTTGTTGCCCTCCTTGACATATCAGCTAAGCAAACCTCCTTTTTATCATTCTTATTTCGCCCTATTACTCAATTTTCTTTTCACTTTGCTGTTTTCCCTTTCTTATCCTTATGTGTAAGTGACTCTTCTCTTTTCTTGTGTTTATTTTGCTTTTTATTATATATTTTTTTTAGTCACTTTTGTTTTATTCTTCCTTTCTCTTCATTCTTTCAACCCCACTTTCCGTGGTTTTCCTTATAGCAGCCACCCTCAACTCATGATTTTGCCATGAGTCAAGGTTCATAATACCCATGGTTCGGTCAGGGCCAAAATAAGGTTGCTTTCTGCATTAGCCACCCTCAACTTATGCTTTTGGCATAAACTGAGGTGCACATGTCCAAGGAGGGACCAGGGCCAATACATTGTTCCCAGAGAAGATCATTTGGGGTAAAAAAGAAAGATCTAGTTTAGGCTCAATTCATTTGGATCAAAAAGAGATTAACTTCATTTGGTTTTCTGTTATTTTTAGGCTCAAGATTGACTATTTCGAACAAGGGCCTATGATCCTTTCCTAAGTGATTGTTTTGACTCACTTTTAGTAGGACTAACCAGGCAAATTCTAGCTCAGTATTAATGGTGGTCATTCGAATTCACCTCACACTCACATGACATTCCTTGCATTCCCAGAATATTAGACACCTAGTTCAAATCTTAGATTCAGGATCATACAGAAGTGTATCCTTGTTTCATGTTTCAAACCACACAATTATCACTTACTATGCCTAGTCATGCAAATTATTATCGAGATATCACATTTATATTAGCCATCATGCTTCAGATTTATACTGTGTACATAAGATATGACATGCCGGTTCAATAATAAAAGTAATCAGTCTTTTGGGGAAAAAGAACACAGGGAAGAAAAACCCCAAAAGAGGATCGTGAACTTGGGCTACTCAGAATTCACCCAAGCGTTCACTTTCCATTTACCCCACCCCCTACAAAAAAATATGCAATTGTCCCCAATGCATAGAAAAGTTAAACTATGTAAAAGGGTAAGTGAAGCAAACCTGAGGCGCTAAGCGCTGGTGATCAGCAAGCTGGTGGGTCCGGTTCCCCGGAACCCGCTCCCTGCGTAGTCTGGACATCCTCAGTAATGTCCTCAGCATTCACAGCACCATCAGTAGTGCCTCCCAAAGAATCTACAATTTTGGAGCTAGACGCCCCGGCAGCTACTTCTAGAGCCCTCAACCTACGGGCCTCCTCATCGGCAATCGAGGCTTTCCTCGCAGATTCCATCTCACGGCGCTCCTTTTTCCTCGCCCTAGCCTCATCCTCCTCTCGACCCCTGCGTTTCTTGACATGCTCTCATGGGGGAGGTGGTGGAACATCAGAAGTGGTAAACAGGGCAGCCATCACGGTGTCATCGGCAGGCTCCGCAGAAGGGGCCTCAGACTCGGGCACCCTCGCCTTTAAAATCATATCAAGATCCACCCGCAGACTCGCAACCGCAGCTTGGAGAGTCGACATGTCCACCGGAGGGGCTGGTCGGGCTAGTACTCGTAATTCAAATGCGTCTAAGCGCTGGTGTACCTCGGCGATCTGCCTCTCTGTGTGCTGAACCATCTTGCGCTCCATGCGCTCCTCTGCCTCAGCAATAGTCTTCTGCATCCACGGCTGGATGTGATGCATAAGAGTAGACATCTGTGCCTCAAGTTTCTAGACCCGAGCAAGTGGGACTAGAGTGGCAGAAGGAACCGAGCGAGAGGAGCTCGGGGTAGTGCTACTACCCAGGATAGACTCGACCGGAGTAGTGTCAGTGTGTGCAGAAGCAGCACGGGAAGCATCATGAGCTTGCTCTACGGTGTCGTCCAGGTTCTCACCAAATGGGGCCACCTCTGGATGGGGCCCTCTGCATGGGGCCAACTCATTGGCCTCATCCCTGATGAGGCCGATGTCAACATTTCCTGGCGGGGTCTTGAGCTGGTCAATGTGCCAAATGGGCACACCTGCTGATCTGCACAAAGAGAAAATCATGCAAGGGAAAGGGTAAGTCGTGGTGACCTTGAAGGCTCTCTCGTGCATGACCGCTTGGAGAAGCCATGCGAGATCGACCTCGAACCATGCCATCATTGCAGCCATCAGCACTGCACGATTCCAGGTGACTATGTTATCCGCAGCAGTGGGGGAGAGACAATGGCGGACGATCAACCAGAGAAACTTGGCCGTAAAGGTCAAGTTGGCCTTCCTGATGGCCCCCTTCGGCTCCATCACCCAATCCACAGCCTCTCCATCAATAGATAGGTGAAGTGCCATCCACCTCTTGGTGGTCTCTCTCAGTGAAGGCTCGCGTAAGAACCGGCCCTCTTTAACAATTTGCCACCGGTAATCAAACTCGGCGGTGAGAGGTGTGCTGGTAGAGTCAGAATCCGTGCCATACAGATATCGTCGGATGGCTGGTAGGGAGATGTCAACCTGGATGCCACATGCTCGGACGTGCTCAAGTGGGGCCTGTTTGGCGGGGGCAGACCGCCTATCGATCTGTGAGCGAAGAGTAGCCACATAAGAGGCATAGAACTCGCGGACTAGCTCCTCACTGTAGCGACCCAAAGAACGAGCCGTCCACTCTAGCCGGTGTCTGGTGAAGAGGGTGTGAATAACTGGCATGGTGGGGAGACTTCCCTGAGGACCCGCCTCTCCAGTGTAAGAGTCCGTGTCATGACGCCTTTGTCATTGAGAACCTTGGCGTCTAAGTATACTTTGAATTGCCCGTCAACACACCACCGGTTGGGCTGATCGGCAACCGGGGCAGGGACTCCTGTTGGTGAGCCAGGGGTGGAGTCAGTGCTGTCAGCCTCATCATCTGAAGCAGACTGTGTAGCTGTGGCAGGGGCAGAGGCTTCTGCAGACCCAAAGGCTTCTTCTGACCACGAAACTCGTAAGGAGCCAGATGCTCCTTCGTCTTGGGCAGCTGACCCAGAAGGAGTGCCAGTCAGTGTGCGCTCCTCATCAGACTGGGAGGCAGTGACTACGCTGGGCGCCACCTTCTTGGGCGTGAGTCGCGGTACACGTGGAGCTCGTGCTGGAGTAGCAGTGCCTGGGGGCACGTATTCTGGATCATGCTCATCATCAGAGCCTATCACCAATCGGGCAGACGGGGCGATAGATTTAGAACGCCCACGTGCGTAAACGCGATCTCGTTTAGGTGCCATGATAGGTAGTACCTGTAACGAATCATCATTAGTACTTGAAGGATGAAACATGACACAAAAAGAAATAAAAAATTGAGACAATAATACACAGAAACTCAAACCAGTGATAACAGCTCTGAAGTAGCAGTAGGGCACGACGGACCTGGTGATGGCCCGTCGTGCGTATGACGGACCGTCATGCAGTCCGTCATATAATACTTGGCAATATAAAGTATCAGAGGGAAAGTCTCAGACCGATACGATGGTTATGTAGGACGGACCGTCGTGGGTATGACGGTCCGTCATATGTGTCCGTCAGTGGACACTTAGAAAAAGAGTTGAGACCCTTCGGACAGGGGTCTCTGACCGTCACGACGGTTGTGCAGGACGGACCGTCGTGGGTATGACGGTACGTCACATGTGTCCGTCAGTGGACACTTAGAAAAAGTGTTGAGACCCTTAGGACAGGGGTCTCTGACCGTCACAACGGTTGTGCAGGACGAACCGTCGTGGGTATGACGGTCCGTCACATGTGTCCGTCAGTGGACACTTAGAAAAAGTGTCGAGACCCTAAGAACAGTGGTCTCTGACCGTCACAACGGTTGTGCAGGATGGACCGTCGTGGGTATGACGGTCCGTCACATGTGTCCGTCAGTGGACACTTGGAAAAAGTGTTGAGACCCTTAGGACAGGGGTCTCTGACCGTCACAACGGTTGTGCAGGATGGACCGTCGTGGGTATGACGGTCCGTCACATGTGTCCGTCAGTGGACACTTAGAAAAAGTGTTGAGACCCTTAGGACAGGGGTCTCTGACCGTCACAACGGTTGTGCAGGACGGACCGTCGTGGGTATGACGGTCCGTCACATGTGTCCGTCAGTGGACACTTAGAAAAAAGTGTTGAGACCCTTAGGATAGGGGTCTCTGACCGTCACGACGGTTGTGCAGGACGGACCGTCGTGGGTATGACGGTCCGTCATCGGGTTGTCGTGCTGTCAAACAGAGACAGAACTGAGGGGTGCCAAATTTACCCCATGTGAGTCAAAACGACAACCCAACAATGTTCTAATACAGATTAGAACCTAATGGACATGTTTAAGGCCCTATCAAATTGGCAAGTTTAAAGCCCTAATTTCTCTAGTATTGTCCAGGCATTTTGTGGAATTAAAGACCTAAGTTAGATAATATCTAGGCAAAAACAGAAACCCATATGCAATTTATAGGGAAAAACAGTAAAACAACCAGAAATAGTAAAGGGTAGAGTTTCAGGAATACATACCTTGGAAGAGGAGACAACAATGCACAATTTATGGCACTCAAGTTAGAAGACTAAGACTCACTGCAGCAGATTCCGACCAAGAGGGATAATTTTGGGATGAAAAATGGGAGAAGATGGGGAATTTGGGAAGAGAGTGAAGTTGGAAGGGGAGAAAATGGAGGGAAGATTAAATGAAACTGATAATGAAGGGGTGGGGGGGTTTAAAACGTTTTAAACTTTTAAAATTCTTTAGCCGGGTCAGGTCGGGTAGTCGGGTAATGGCGTAACGAAACCCCGATGACGGTCCGTCACAGTTGTGACGGTCCGTCGCCTGTGCCCTAATTCTTCAAAAATACAAGAGAGCGTACCTGGCACGACGGAGTCATGCGACGGTCCGTCGCAGTCGTGACGGTCCGTCGATGTATCCGTCAGTGACTGATGTAGAGTAACTTGTCTACAGAACTTCCTGTAGATGTGCTACCTGAAAATTTACAACCCATTAATAGAAAATGCTACCGTTACTAGAAAGAGAAAAAAAACTATAAAAGTGGTTAGATGATAACTATTGGGTTGCCTCCCAACCAGCGCCTGATTTAACGTCGCGGCACGACTGAGGACACTTGATTAGTCAGACTTCATCAAGATGATATGCCTCAACCACCTCATTCGCCGATTCCGCTTGACCAATATAGATTTTGAGACGTTGTCCGTTCACCTTAAACCGCACACCTTCCTTGTTTTCCAACTCAACTGCTCCATGAGGGAATAATTTGGTGATCAAGTACGGTCCAGTCCATTTAGACTTTAGCTTGCCCGAAAACAAGCGCAATCTAGAGTTGAATAAAAGCACCGAATCCCCAATCATAAACTCTCGTTTCTCGATTTTTAGGTCATGGTACTTCTTCATCTTCTCTTTGTAGAGGGTTGAGCTTTCATAAGCCTTAAGGCGAAATTCATCGAGTTCATTTAACCCATTTAATCGTTGTTCTGCAGCTTCGTTCCAGTCCATTTTTAGCTTCTTCATAGCCCACATGGCTTTATGTTCTAATTCAACCGGAAGATGACATGCTTTCCCATATACTAGTTGGTATGGGGACATACCTATGGGAGTCTTATACGCTGTCCGGTAAGCCCAAAGAGCATCATCAAGCCTCCTTGACCAATATGTTCTACTAGCGTTCACTGTTTTCGACAAAATCTATTTGATTTCCCTATTTGATACTTCAACTTGCCCACTAGTTTGAGTATGGTAAGGAGTGGCCACATTATGGCGAACCCCATATTTCTCCAATAATCCCTTGAACAATTTGTTGCAAAAGTGGGATCCCCCATCACTAATAATCGCCCGTGGGGTACCAAATCGAGAAAATATATTCTTTTTCAAGAATGCAGTGACACTCTTCCCTTCATTGTTTGCGAGGGCGATAGCTTCCACCCACTTGGATACATAATCCACTGCTACTAAAATATACTTCATTCCATGAGAACTCACAAACGGACCCATAAAGTCAATACCCCAAACATCAAATAACTCAATTACAAGAATGGGGTTTAGAGGGAGCTCTTGATTTCTTGAAATACCGCCATCTCTTTGACATCTATCACATGCTTTGGCGAACTCATGAGCATCTTGATGAATAGTTGGCCAATAGTAACCACTTTGTAAGATCTTGTGAGCAGTCCGGACACCACTATGATGTCCACCAAAGGGTGAGGAATGGCATGCCTCTATCTCGACTTCTGGCACACAACGCCGAATAAGCCCGTCAGCACAACTCCTGTATAAGTATGGTTCATCCCAAAAGAATTTCTTCACATCGTACATGAACTTTTTCCCTTGATGAAAAGACAAGTCCGATGGAACAAGATCACTAGCTAGGTAGTTCGCAAAATCTGCAAACCACGGAATCAGGTCTTGTGAGGCAGCCAATACATGCTCATCGGGGAACGTGTCATTAATATCAGTCTTATCCCCCAACTCTCTCATAGCTTCATCTTCTAAACGGGACAAGTGATCAGCAACTTGATTTTCGGTCCCTTTTCTATCCCTTACCTCAAAATCAAATTCTTGCAGTAGTAATACCCAACGAATTAACCTTGGTTTCGCGTCCTTCTTCGCCATTAAATATCTCAGGGCTGAATGGTCAGTATGCACTATGACTCTAGTACCTAGCAATTAGGAGCGAAATTTTTCAAAAGCAAATACTACGGAAAGGAGCTCTTGTTCAGTGACTGTATAGTTCTTCTGAGCTTCATTGAGGGCTTTACTAGCATAGTAAATGGGATGAAGGATTTTGTCCCTTCTTTGTCCCAATACCACACCAAGGGCAACCCCACTCGCATCACACATTACCTCAAATGGACTGTTCCAATCTGGAGAAATAATGATAGGTGCAGATACCAATTTTTCTTTGAGATCGCCGAACGCTTTCAGACAGGATTCATCAAAAGAAAACTTACAATCTTTCTCCAACAGTTTGCACAATGGATGTGCAATCTTTGAGAAATCTTTGATGAATCTCCTGTAAAAACCTGCATGCCCAAGAAAGCTTCTCACACCTTTTACAGAGATAGGTGGAGGAAGTTTCTCTATCACCTCGACTTTGGCTCGATCAACTTCTATGCCCTTTTCTGAAATACGATGGCCTAAAACAATACCTTCTTTGACCATGAAGTGGCATTTTTCCCAATTGAGAACTAAATTGCAATCTTCACATCTCTTAAGAACCTCAGACAAATGGCTCAAACAATGCTCGAAAGATTCACCAACCACTGAAAAATCATCCATAAAGACCTCAATAGTATCTTCCACCATGTCGGAGAATATAGACATCATACATCTCTGAAATGTGGCGGGTGCATTGTACAACCCAAACGGCATTCTCTTGAACGCAAAGGTCCCATATGGACAGGTAAAAGTGGTCTTCTCTTGATCTTCTGGTGCAATAGAGATCTGATTATACCCTGAATAACCATCAAGAAAACAGTACCACCCTTTTCCGGCGAGTCTATCCAACATCTGATCCATGAAGGGCATGGGAAAATGGTCCTTTTCGGTCCATGCATTTAATTTCCGGTAATCCATACACACCCTCCATCCAGTCACCGGCCTCATTAGAACCAGTTCATTTTTTTCATTGGGGACCACAGTCATTCCCCCTTTCTTAGGTACACACTGAACAGGGCATACCCAACTACTATCGGTGATTGGATAAATTACTCCTGCATCCAACCACTTTATGATTTCCTTCTTCACGACCTCTTGCATAGGTGGATTTAAGCATCTCTGGTGCTCAATACTTGGCTTATGATCGGGCATGAGTTGGATTTTATGAGAACAAATACCAGGAGGGATCCCAATAATGTCCGCAATGGTCCACCCAATAGCTCTTTTGAACCTTTTTAGCACTTTGACCAAACTCTCAACTTATTGTTCATTTAGATCTGATGCAATGATTACCGGTAATGTGTCACCGTTTCCTAAGAATTCATACCTTAGATGAGGTGGGAGAGCTTTTAGTTCTAGCTTTGGAGCCTCTTCTATGGATGGTTTAGCGGGTGGAGACTCGCGATTCTTCATGTCTAGCTCATATTTCTTCGGTTTAAAACGGACATTACCACGATCAAGGGCAGCGACTAATGACATATATTCTTCAATGCCTTCATTATCAAGATTCATTATCACTGCCGCCAGTGCTTCTACACCTAGCCGTTCTTCTATTTGTGTCTTGGATGATTCACCAACTTTGTAGGATATGGCAGATACCGATTGGAGCTTACCACTATGCCGCATGGACCTACAAATGTTGAAAGTCACTTCTTCATTGTTCAACCGAAATTTCATCTGCCCTTTTTCCATATCAACTAAAGCTCTACCCGTAGCAAGGAATGGCCTCCCAAGAATAATAGGCACCTCAAAATCGACTTCACAGTCAAGAATGACAAAATCTGCTGGAAATATGAACGACTCCACTTTTACTAGCACATCATGGAGTATCCCTATAGGCCTTTTTACTGTTCGATCGGCTATCAGTAGCTGCATCGTAGTGGGATTTGGGTCACCCAAACCCAACTTCTTGTAAATCGAGAGGGGCATGAGATTTATGCTTGCCCCCAGATCACATAATGCTTTCGCAAAATGTAATAATTCGATTGTACAAGGAATAGTAAATGCACCCGGATCTTCTTTCTTTTGCACTAAAGACCTTGTAGCAATAGCACTACAATGCTGCATTCTGTCATCATCCTCAAAAGTGACCGATCTTTTCTTTGTAACCAAATCTTTCATAAACTTGGCATAACCGGGCATTTGTTCAAGAGCTTCTACCAAAGGAACATTGATAGAAAGTTGCTTCAATATTGTTATAAAACGCCGATATTTGCCATCCTCGGTCTTTTTCACTAATCTTTGAGGAAAGGGGGTGGAGGTCTAGGCATGGGAGTTACCTTTTTAGGCACTTCAGCAACTTTCTCAGTGTTATCTTCTACTTCATCACTAACCTCTACCACTTCATCATTATCTTTCATCACCTTTTCCACAATAGACGGCATAGGTGGGTCAATAGTTTGTTTACCACCACGAGTAGTAATTGCCATACAGTGTCCATCATTTTTCGGATTTTGGACAGTGTTGCTAGGAAGAGTGCCCGGTTGCCGTGTGTTCACTGTTGCAGATAATTGAGCCATTTGCAATTCAAGCTGCTTGATTGATATGGCATGTGTATCCACTTTCTGTCCAATACCTGCTACATCACTCCTTAACTCTTTGGTGTGCTCATCACTAGCATCGAACCTCATCATCATCTTGTGCAACATATCCTCAACTCGCGCCATACTACCTCCACCATCCCTAGGAGCAACTTCACGATTTTGAGGAGGAACATAGGG